>JAVSCE010014562.1:0-76275 GCA_032199065.1 Smutsia gigantea | reverse complement strand
ACACTACAAATATGCCCAGCCTGTCTGCCTGTTCCTAGCAGAGGCTAGATTCCTGAGCAAACACTGGATACATAGCGCTGGATAGACTTGGCTGCAAACACTATATTTAATCTGCTGCCATTAGTGATTTCTTCGTGTTCTGTAGAAAGCCCTTGAAAGATCTTACAAGTCATTGAAAAGGTAGCCAATCAGGTAATTTTTTTGCCATGATCCATGCTGTACGGAATTATCTGTGCTGCCTTCTGCTCACTTTGAAGGGTCAGGTGGGAGCGAGGGTTAAGAGCTAACCTGAGGCCCTGGGAGAGTCTTAGAGCCCCTGGGACACCTTTTCGAAAGGTAGATTCAGAGCCTCTCAGAATCTGGGTGCTTTTGCCAACCTTCTAAATATCTGTAGCAAGCATTTGTTTAGAGATCTTGCGGCTTTCAAAAACGGGGTCTATTTCTTCCAAGCTGGCCAGGCTGTTGAAGTTTGCTGCCTGCCTGCCGACTGAATGTACTATGTAAATATTCTTGAATGCTTCGCGGATCGCTCTAAGCTAAGGTCATACTGAGTGGGATGAAGTTTTGCCGGCTTGCTCTTTTCCTTCAAAACTGTCAAAGCAGACTCTAGGTTCTAGGCCACTGGTTCCCAGGGGGCCTCGTCTCTGCCCCAGCAACATCAAATGTGGCATGTCCACACATGAATTCTTCACTCCCACCCCGACCGTCCTCTCCACATGGACACACCCCAGGTTCTGGGACTGGCTCCATTGAGCAGATGGTCAAGCCAGAGCCCTGGAGTGCCTCTGAAGCCTGTCTGGAGTGGGTCGCCTTCCCTGTGCCCCTCTGCCCACCCTGGGCCACTCTTTCCTGGAAAACTGCCTCAGCTTCCTACTGGTCTTGCTTGCCTGCCGTACCCCTGCTCCACAGAGCAGCCAGAGTGGTCTTTAGAGCAGGAACAGTGGCAGAGACCCCTGCCTTAAAGCCCTTGGGTGCTTTTCCATTGTCCTTAACACCCAGCTGCCTCCCATGGCTGTTCTGGGCCTTCTCTGAAGTTAGCTGCCTGCCCTTGACCCCAACCACCCTGCCCTTGACCTCTGCCTAGAGCCCTGTCATAGGTCTGCCTTTGGGCCTGAAAGGCCTGCCCTCTGGCCGATACTTCTGGACTTCAGTGTCATCTGGGAGGTCCTCTCTGGCACTCTGTCTTCTCTATGCCTCCCTGTCATAGAGGACAGGGGATCTCTTTTGCTAGGGTCTCCATCTTCCCCAGGGCTGACACATAGGAGGCAGACAAATAGTTGTTGAACGAACCAGTGAATGATGTTGGGTGCCTCTGAAGGGCCCACTAACGGAATCGCTGTTCTGATTAGCTGAGGACTAAACTCATTTAGCTCTTGTAGCTGGGGATCTCCAGAACCACCCTACCTGTTAATTGACAGGTCCTACACCCGCACTCAGTAGGCCTAAATGGGTAAAAACAGGAAAACCAGCATGTGATGGGAAAACACTCCCACATGCAATTTTGGACTTTTGTTCTGGCTCTTGATAGTTTCTCTTTAGCTTCCTTTGATCCACGTGGTGCTCTGTGGCAGTTTAGCAAGAGATGGTGCCCTCGCTGGCCTTCACAGGTGGCAGAGGGGCTGGCCTGGGTGGGGAGGCCGGGAGGGACGAGGCGGTGGCTGCCGGAGCGCTGGGTCAGGGCCTGCCTGCGGGCGAGGAAGACAGAGGTGAGGGATGAGGGGAGACAGAGATGCATGGAGACTCCGAAGCAGTTGAGATAAAATGTGCTTTTGTCCCTGGGTGGGGGTGCTGGTGTAGAGGGTAGTATGTGTGTGGGCGGATGTGGGTGAAAGCCCCAGTAGGTGACATCTGGCCCCTTGGGTGTGGACACAAGTTTGATTTCAGTCACAGCCTCCTGAGGGAGGGTGCATTCTGCCCTGTGTGCCCCAGCCCTGAGGGTGTGTAGCTGATTCTCCTGGAATCTTACGCCTAAAATGGTCTCTCAACACAGCAGCTGTACGCACACCGGAGGCCATGGCATTTGGTGTAAGTCCAGTGTTCCCACCTGGAGATCAGGAGCCTCAGGGCCATGGTGGGCTTATTTTTAGACTCCGGGTTTCTGCTGTGCCAGCCTCTGGGCAGTTGGTGGACAGGCAGGGGAAATGCCTCTGCAGTCCACGGTGCCAAACAGCCACCAGCTTCTGAAGCCAGTTGGGTGTGACCTGGGCTGCCACCTGGAGGGACGATTCAGTGGGATATCCAGGGCTGGGGGAGAGGGTTTCATTAGGCTTGGAGCATGGAGACCAGGGGCTGGGAGCCAGGAGTGAGGGTGTGCATGGGCCTGGAGGCCAGGCCAGGGGTGAGGCTTCCACTCCTGGGCTCTGCTGGTCACCCAGGGCTTCCAAGTAGAGGCCCTGGTCGTCTGTACAGACTGGGCAGGTGGTGAGAGGGCAACATGTAATCACAGCACTGGCTGTCTTAATGAGAAATATGAAAAATGTTAAGTGAGGGGAAAAACTTACATTCAAAACAAGTCACACTTGTCTGGATTGGTACCTGCTGAAACGCTCTGTGTGTCACATGCCCCTTCTCTTCCCAGGAGATCACTAGAGATGGCAGAAGCCCACCAAGCGGTGGCCTTTCAGTTCACGGTCACTCCAGATGGGATCGACCTGCGGCTGAGCCATGAGGCCCTCAAGCAGATCTATCTGTCTGGACTTCATTCCTGGAAAAAGAAGTTCATCAGATTCAAGGTTTTCAGATACTTATTTAAATCTGTACAGTCTTCACTCGAACACCTGAGAACCGTTCTGTAGGTGCTGTTGAAATATAGGTATTTCAAAGTGGCAGTTGGCACATAAGGCTTAGGGACTGCTCACCCATGTTGGCAAGCGGGGCAGGTAAGGAAATTGGTAAGTGACCTGCTCTGTATAAGCCAAGACTGGACTCCATGCCTCCTGCTCTGAGCCCAGAACCCTTTGCATCTTGCAGCAGAAGGATTGTTTTTCAGCTGCATGAAACCGCAATGAGATTATTGGGCAGGTACCCCACTGATAAGATATTCAAACGTTGAAAAATGTGCACACACATAGAGTTAGCTTCATGTGTTCTCAATTCTGTTTACCTGAAAGAGTGGAAATTCATTCAGTTTTTAAGTACGTGTCTTGTTTTTAATTTATTGTAGTTTAGTTTATTTTGAAACTCACAGAAGGGATAAATAAATGCATGTTTAAAAACGTTCCAACAAGAAGAAAGCGCAAGGCTGAAGTACTGGCTCCCCTGGGCCCTTGGGGTGACTCCTAATGTCTGTATATTTATTTTCCAGTTTGCAGAGGGGGGCAGTGGAGAAAGGACCAGGAGTTAGGGTTGCCGAGGGCAGTGACCCCTGAGAAAGTGGGGGGCACCCTGGGAGCTGCCTGGCTGCACAGGCCAGGCACCCGCTGGAGTGGAGGAGGGCGCCACCTACAGGGAAAGGTGCCGACCCTCATGGCCCTTGCTGAGAACAACTCCTTTTCACCTTCGAATCAAGGACAATAGAAACTTGGGTGCAGAGGAGTGGCCATCACTCATTCAGCCCAGGGGAAACATTGTCCTCTGATTGTAAAGACGTTGTAGACCTTGAGGAAGCAAGACTAACAGATATGAAAATATATAATAAACAGGGCATGGCCACATCTGCACAAATGGTTTATTAGGGGACTGCCTAATCGCTCAGAGGGGGCTGGCAGTGGCTGCAGGGCACGGAGAGGTGTGATGAGCAGGAGATGTTTTATCTAGAACCTCCCTACATTTTAATTTAATGTTCGTATGTATCTTCTTTTTTAAAAGAACCCTTTTTATTTCAGAGGACATACACCCACTTTGTTTAAAATCTCTTTCTCTTACCCCTCTGGACCCTGGGAAAACCACTAGGAATAACACATAGGGATGTGAGTGTCTCCTAAAAGAACTCAGATAAAGCTTGGAGACGTGTTTCATCTACTGTCTTGGTCAAATCAATTTCTGACTAAGAGGTGGCTTTAGTAAGAATTTTTTTTTTAGTTGGGAGTTTGGAAACAGGCACAAAAGTAAAGCAGCTAAAGGGCCACACTGCTCCCCTCCTGATTTCTGCAGCTGACAACATTTTACCGGTTTTCTGTGCCCTCCTTATGCCCTCCTTCTGCTTTTTGGGAGAGTAGGGTGGGGGAATTGGCTATAGCATCTTATAGCAAATTCTGGGCATGGAGTGAAGTCTCCTGGGACTCCTTCAGGGTTCTGTGGTGTCTTGACTCAGCAGCACATGGGTGTTTTGGGGGCTTGGATCTCAGGTATCCTCAAGTAGCAGGGTGGGGAGAGGACTCGGGGTTGGCTCCGTGACGTCCTTACCCCCAGGTGTTGTGAGTTAGTTTGGGTGGAGCTGGGGAATCTGAATGTTAAAGTAGCCTCTTCTGATGTTCTGGGGTCACTCTCAAGGACACTGTTTCAGGGAGGGTTTTGGCTCAGAAGTAGAGGAAGGGAAGGAGCTGCTCAAAAGTTGGGGCAGCTCAGGGCTGGAAGCTCTGAGGAAGATTTCCAGTAGCAACATCAGGGTCACTTCACCACCCCAAGTGCTGCAGAACCCTCCCTCCTGCTGCCTGACCTTACCGGCCCCCACCCCCTGGGGCGTGCCTTTCTGTGGGTGGGGCCGTTGCTCACAGCACGCATCTGTTTTTAGAATGGCATCATCACTGGCGTGTACCCGGCGAGTCCCTCCAGCTGGCTCATCGTGGTGGTGGGGGTGATGTCTACCATGTACGCCAAGATCGACCCCTCGCTAGGAATCATTGCAAAAATCAATCGGACCCTTGACACCACGTAAGTAGTCCTTTCAAATTGCAGAGCGTCTAGGAAGTCACCAACTTTTTTGTTGCTGATTTTTGTTTGCCCTTTCAAATATGATGACGTTCCTGTTCTGGATTCAATTTGAGGCTTTTGCGGTCATTCTCACGACGGCTTTCTCCCTGGTCCTGGACAGGTGTTAAGGATCCCAGGGAGTCTGGTCCCTTTTACAGAGCAGGGGCAGAAAGAATGCCTTGGTGCCCGGGTACCTGCCCGGTGGGACCAGGCCCAAGGCAGTGGCCAGTACACTCAGCCTCGCTGGCACATCCTCAGAAGGGCATTCTGCTCCAGGAGCTTTGGACATGGTCACTTCTTTGCATGGGAGTCTCTCCTGGGGTTCTGTGACCTTGAGAACCGACTGCTGTGGGGTGCTCTGGGAGCCCCCAGCCCCATAGTTCCCTGTCAGAGTGACTTAGAGCCCCAATACTCCTGGGAGTTTTAGATTTTTCCAGGAGGCTTGAAAGTAGGCTCTTATACCATGAGATTTGGCCTGGAAGAGCCTCTAGGTTGATACTTTTCTCAAAAGGTTCACAGGCTTGGGGTCTCATGCAGGAATGTTGGACATGCCCCACAGGGCCTCAAGGGAGCCCTGGAATGTCCTTTCTTCCCTCCAAGCCCAGTGGCCCTGACTCCCATGCAGGCTCTGGCCGGTGGGACCCTGCACTGATCTCCCCCTGGAGTCTCTGTTGTAAAAGAGAAAACATTCAGAGATGAATATTCTTGCCCAGAGTGACAGAGAGGAAGTGGGGAGGCTGGAATTCAAGCCCTGCTCTGCGCCACTCTGAAATGTGTGCTTCCTGCAATGTGCCCTGAGCCTCCCCTCAAAGAACCTTCCCGGCAAACGCAGACCGAGCACCATGGCCTTCCGACAGCTGTGTGGCCAGGTGATGGAATGTGGGCTCCTTCCATACCCTGCTCCCGACTGGCTGTCGTTCTCTGGGACACTTGTATTTCCAGGTTGGGAAATGCTGAGTGCCTCTGATGGGGTGGCCATGGCTGTCCCATGCCAGACCTTCCATCCCGTTTCTGTTGCCTGTTTACATCAATGAACATTTTAGTTCTGCTCCTAGAGAAATAATAGTCCCCAGGTCTTTGTCCCATAATTGGGCTTTGTCTTTGGAGCCAGTAGTTGCATGGGGAAGGCAGGCGCTGTAAGGGACAAGCTGGCAGACCAGGTGTCCCGGTGACCCCATGTCTCCAGCCATATGTTTGTGTGGGGTCAGCCTAAGATAAAGGAACACTTGGAGGGGTTCCAGGAAGATGGCGACGTGAGCAGGGTGGCGGAAATCTCCTCCCAAAACCATATAAATCTATGAAAATACAGCAAATACAACTACTCGTAAAAGAGAGACCAGAATTTACAGGACAGCGCACAGCCTGCATCTGCACCTGAGAGGACTCGGCACCCCGCGAGCCGGGTAAGATACAGAGCCGTGACCTGGCAGGACCCAAGCAATCCTCCACCCCAGCGCACCAGCGGGAGGAGAGGATTCAGAGCCGGGAGGGAGTGGAAGTACACCCCGTGAAATAACCAGCCCGGTCATCTGCACCGGGAGAGCTGACATACATCGCGTGGTGCATCAGATATTGGAGAGGCAGAAGGTGCAGCTTTTGAGCTAGGAACGCGCCCGGGTCCGTGCAGCCAGCGCCCCGGGACAAGAGAAAAGCGTGTGCTGTCTTTAGCGGTCTTGGAGAGGTGGGGGGCCCAGCGAGGGAACACCATCGCCCCGGCACGCTCAGCCCAGTGGGCTGGGAGTCCTGAGTAATTTGGGACCCCTTGGCTGGCGACTGGGAAAAGGTAGCCACACTGAAACCTTACACAGAGAACAACAGCCTCCCATTCGTTCCCGCCCCGGCCAGAGCTACAAAGAGCAGCGCAGACGCAGCTGCGGAATAGTGGAGCAACAGTGCCACCTGCAGCATCCTTAGAGAATCCACTCCCGGTGGGCGGGTTTTTTTTTTCCCCTTTCTTTTCTTTTTTTTCTCTTTCCTTTCTCTTCTTTTTCTTTTGTTGTTGTTTTTTTTTAGTTTTAAAGAGCCCAGCTGACATACGTGGCACCTACCAGTGACCACTTCTATCGCCATGAAAAGACAGAGGAATATGGTACACACAAAGATCACCCAGACCCAGACAACACCTGAGAGGGAACCTGAAGGAATGGAAATGCACAATCTTCCTGAAAAAGAATTCAGAATAGGTCATACCATGCTGATGGATCTACATAGAAATATGCAAGAGCTGAGGGAAGAAGTGAGGGAAGTGAGGAAAGACAATGCAGAAATCAGACAAGCCATCGACGGGCTTAGCAGCAGACTGGACGAGATGCAAGAGACTGTTAATGCAATAGAAATCAGAGAACAGGAATACAGAGAAGCCAAGGTAGAGAGAGATAAAAGGATTTCTAGGAATGAAAGAATATTAAGAGAACTGTGTGACCAATCCAAACGGAACAATGTTCGCATTATAAGAGTACCAGAGGAAGAAGAGAGAGAAAAAGGGATAGAAAGTGTCTTTGAAGAAATAATTGCTGAAAACTTCCCCATGCTGGGGAAGGAAATAGTCTCGCAGTCAACGGAAGCCCCCAGATCTCCTAACACAAGGGACCCAAGGAAGACAACACCAAGACACATAATAATTAAAATGGCAAAGATCAAAGATGAGGAATGAGTATTAAAGGCAGCTAGAGAAAGAAAAAAGATCACCTACACAGGAAAACCCATCAGACTTCTCAACAGAAACCTTACAGGCCAGAAGAGAATGGCATGATATATTTAATGTAATGAAACAGAAGGGCCTCAAACCAAGAATATTGTATCCAGCACGATTATCATTTAAATATGATGGAGGGATTAAACAATTTCCAGACAAGTGAAAGCTGAGAGAATTTGCCTCCCATAAACCACCTCTACAGGACATCTTAAAGGAACTGCTCTAGAGGGAAGCACTCCTAAGACTAAAAAGATGTCACCAGAGAAAATAAAATCATAGCAAAGAAAGCAGACCATCCAAATACTAACTAAAGGCAAAGAATAAAACACCTAGTATATAAAGAATGGAGGAGGAAGAATAAGGGAGAGAAATAAAGAAACATCAGACAGTGTTTACAATAACTTAACAAGAAAGTTAAGTTAGATTGTTAGATAGTAAAGAAGCAACTCTTGAACCTTTGGTAACCACGAGTCTAAAGCCAGCAATGGCAATAAGTAAATATCTTTTGATAATCAACCTAAATGTAAATGGACTGAATGCACCAATCAAAAGACAAAGCAACAGAATGGATAAAAAAGCAAGACCCATCTATATGCTGCCTACAAGAAACTCAACCTCAAACCCAAAGATATACACAGACTAAAAGTGAAGGGATGGAAAAAGATATTTCATGCAAACAACAAAGAGAAAAAAGCAGGTGTTGCAGTACTTGTATCAGACAAAATAGACTTCAAAACGAAGAAAGCAAGAGATAAAGAAGGACATTACATAATGATAAAGGGGTCAGTCCAACAAGAGGATATAACCATTATAAATATATATGCACTCAATACGGGAGCACTGGCATATGTGAAACAAATACTAACAGAATTAAAGGAGGAAACAGACAGCAATGCATTCATTTTAGGTGACTTCAACACACCACTCACTCCAAAGAACAGATCAACCAGACAGAAAAGAAGTAAAGACACAGAGACACTGAACAACACACTAGAACAGATGGACCTAACAGACATCTACAGAACTCTACACCCAAAAGCAACAGGATACACATTCTTCTCAAGTGCACATGGAACATTTTCCAGAATAGACCACATACTAGGCCACAAAAAGAACCTCAGTAATTTCAAAAATATTGAAATCCTACCAACCAACTTCTCAGATCAGAAAGGTATAAAACTAGAATTAAATTTTAGAAAGAAATCAAAAAGGCTCACAAATACATGGAGACTTAACAACACTCTCCTAATTAATCAATGGGTTAACGACCAAATCAAAACAGAAATCAAAGAATATATATGGAGACTAATGACAACAACAACACAAAGCCACAACTTCTGTGGGACGCAGCAAAGGCAGTTCTAAGAGGAAAGTATATTGCAATCCAGGCCTATTTAAAGAAGGAAGAACATTCCCAAATGAATAGTCTAAAGACACAATTACTGAAATTGGAAAAAGAAGAACAAATGAGGCCCAAAGTCACCAGAAGGAGGGACATAATAAAGATCAGAGAAGAAATAAATAAAATTGAGAAGAATAAAACAATAGAAAAAATCAATGAAACCAAGAGCTGGTTCTTTGAAAAAATAAACAAAATAGATAAACCCCTAGCCAGACTCATTAAGAGAAAAAGAGAATCTACACACATAAACACAATCAGAAATGAGAAAGGAAAAATCATGACGGACCCCACAGAAATGCAAAGAATCATAAGAGAATATTATGAGAATCTATATGCTAACAAGCTGGAAAACATAGAAGGAATGGACAACTTCTTAGAAAAATACAACCTTCCAAGACTGACCAAGCAAGAAACAGAAAAACTAAACAGACCAATCACCAGCGACGAAATCGAATTGGTAATCAAAAAACTACCCAAGAACAAAACCCCGGGCCTGATGGATTCACCTCTGAATTCTACCAGACATATAGAGAAGAAATAACACCGATTCTCCTTAAAGTTTTCCAAAAAATAGAAGAGGAGGGAATACTTCCAAACTCATTCTATGAAGCCAGCATCACTCTAATACCAAAACCTGGCAAAGACCTCACCAAAAAAGAAAACTACAGACCAATATCCCTGATGAACGTAGATGCAAAAATACTCAACAAAATCTTAGCAAACCGAATTCAAAAATACATCAAGAGGATCATACACCATCATCAAGTCGGATTCATCCCAGGGATGCAAGGATGGTACAACATTCGAAAATCCATCAACATCATCCACCACATCAACAAAAAGAAGACCAAAAACCACATGATCATCTCCATAGATGCTGAAAAAGCATTTGACAAAATTCAGCATCCATTCCTGATTAAAACTCTCAACAAAATGGGTACAGACGGCAAGTACCTCAACATCATAAAGGCTATATATGACAAACCCACAGCTAACATCATACTTAACGGCGAGACTCTGAAAGCTTTTCATCTAAGATCGGGAACAAGACAGGGATGCCCACTCTCTCCACTGTTATTCAACATAGGACTGGAGGTCCTAGCCACAGCAATCAGACAAAACAAAGACATACAAGGCATCCAGATTGGTAAAGAAGAAGTCAAACTGTCACTATTTGCAGATGACATGATACTGTACATAAAAAACCCTAAAGACTCCACTCCAAAACTACTAGAACTAATATCTGAATTCAGCAAAGTTGCAGGATACAACATTAACACAGAGAAATCTGTTCCTTTCCTATGTACTAACTATGGACTAACAGAAAGAGAAATTAGTAAAACAATTCCATTCACAATTGCATCAAAAAGAATAAAATACCTAGGAATAAACCTAAGGAAGGAAGTGAAAGACCTATACTCTGAAAACTACAAGACACTCCTAAGAGAAATTAAAGAGGTCACTAATAAATGGAAATGCATCCCATGCTCTTGGCTAGGTAGAATAAGTATTGTCAAAATGGCTATACTACCTAAAGCAATCTACAGATTCAGTGCAATCCCTATCAAACTACCAACAGCTTTCTTTAATGAACTGGAACAAATAATTCTAAAATTCATATGGAACCACAAAAGACCCCGAATAGCCAAAGCAATCCTGACAAGGAGGAATAAAACGGGGTATTACGCTCCCTGACTTCAAGCTCTACTACAAAGCCACAGTAATCAAGACAATTTGGTATTGGTACAAAAAACAGACCCAGAGACCAGTGGAACAGAATAGAAAATCCAAACATTAACCCAAACATACACAGTCAACTAACATTTGATAAAGGAGCCTTGGATATACAATGGGGAGATGACAGCCTCTTCAGCAGCTGGTGTTGGCAAAACTGGACAGCTACATGTAAGAGACTGAAACTGGACTACTGTCTAGCCCCATACAGAAAAGTCAACTCAAAATGGATCAAAGAACTGAATGTAAGTCATGAAACCATAAAACTCTTAGAAAAAAACATAGGCAAAAATTTCTTAGACATAAACATGAGTGACTTCTTTATGAACATATCTCCCCGAGCAAGGGAAACAAAAGCAAAAATGAACAAGTGGGACTATATCAAGCTGAAAAGTTTCTGTACAGCAAAGGTCACCATCAGTAGAACAAGAATTCATCCTACAGTATTGGAGAATATATTCATAAATGACGTATCTGATAAAGGGTTGACATACAAAATATATAAAGAACTCACGCACCTTAACAAACAAAAAGCAAATAATCCAATGAAGAAATGGGCAGAGGACATGAATAGACACTTCTCTAAAGAAGAAATTCAGATGGCCAACAGGCACATGAAAAGATGTTCCACATCACTAATCATCAGAGAAATGCAGGTTAAAACCACAATGAGATATCGCCTCACACAAGTGAGGATGGCCAACATCCAAAGCAGAAAAACAAATGTTGGCGAAGATGTGGAGAAAAGGGAACCCTCCTACACTGCTGGTGGGACTGCAAATTAGTTCAACCATTGTGGAAAGCAGTACGGAGGTTCCTCAAAAAACTCAAAATAGAAATATCATTTGACCCAGGAATTCCACTCCTGGGAATTTACCCTAAGAGTGCAGCAGCCCAGTTTCAAAAAGACATGCACCCCTATGTTTATCACAGCACTATTTACAATAGCCAAGAAATGGAAGCAACCTAAGTGTCCATCAGTAGATGAATGGATAAAGAAGAGGTTGTACATATACACAATGGAATATTATTCAGCCATAAGAAGAAAACAAATCCTACCATTTGCAACAACATGGATGGAGGTAGAGAGTATTGTGCTCATTGAAATAAGCCAAGCCGAAAAAGACAAGTATCAAATGATTTCACTCATAATTGGATTATAAGAACAAAGAAAAAAACTGAAAGAAAAAAACAGCAGCAGAATCACAGAACCCAGGAACGGACTAATAGTTAACAAGGGAAAGGTACTGGGGAGGATGGGTGGGAAGGGAGGGACAAGGGGGAAAAGGGGGCATTACGATTAGCAGGTGTAATGTTGGGGGGGGCCACGTGGAGGGCTGTACAACTCAGAGAAGCCAAGTAGTGACTCTATAGCATCTCACTATGCTGATGGACAGTGACTGTAATGGGGTTGGTGGGGGGGACCTGATGAAGGGGGTAGTTTAATCACCATAATATTGCACATATAATTGTAGATTAATGATACCAAAATAAACTATTTAAAAAAAAGGAACACTTGGGCCTTTTATTAAACCAGCATTTGCTGGTATTTGGGTTTTAAATATTGTTCCTTCATAAAGGAATGAACTGGCAGAGTGTAGCGTAAAAGAAAACTTGTGGCTCATAACTGGCTTTGATTCTGATCACTTCAAAGAAATTCAGTATTAACAAAACTTCTTATGTCACCTTGAGTGCATGCCCCTTCCCCTGAAGTCTGCTCGTCATTCATGAAGGCCCTGATGCCCAGGGTTCCTAGTGGCCAGCTGAGGCATGCACAGCCTCCAGCTCCTTAGGAGGGCTGGCACTGCCTTTCTGAGCATCTGCAGGGCCCAGAATGAAACCCCCTGCCATTTCAGCAGAAGCATGCAGGTGCTGGGTGCCTGCCAGATCCTAGGTCTTCCTCGAAGCTGGGGCAGCCAGGATGGGGACCCATCACTCCTGTCACTATGGGCCACTCCTCCCCGCCTCTGTTAGGTACTGGGGAGCCCAGGCCCACCCCCCCTGCAGACAGCTGACCTCTGCACAGGGTGTCATGCTATTTCTATGTACTTTTCAGACTGTTGTGGGTTTAGCACAGATTGTCCATTTACTTTCTGGTGTGAGCTGTGTCTTAAGGCTGAATTACATTTAGAACTGTTAGCTATTTGAAGCCCTTTGTAATCTGGGTCTTCATATCATTTGTTTTTTTGCCTTTAAAACCAGTTGCAGTAAACCGGCCATCGCTGGCCCCAAATTAGAAAAGCCACGTAAAGGGCAGTTCTGGGACTGTCGTCCTGGGTGACCTCTGACATGGCCAGGGGCCGCTTTCGTGTGTGCAGGGATGCAGGGGCAGGGGAACTCTGCACTGTGCTTTTGCATGCATCCCCTGCAGCCTCAGAAGGAACGTGTTCTTTTGAAGAGCCTTTCTGCTGCTGGTTTTATTGAAGTACCCATGTGTACATGCATAAAACATCCTGAATGTGTGTTTGTTTGTTAATGTTAAAATACTGCTTTATTTTTATGAATCAAATAAGTATATGTGTGTCTTTCTTTCTGGTTATGTAGTCCTTAGTAATCTAAAATGCAGGTTTACTGAAAGATAGGTTTTTAAATCCCGAAATCCAAGTTCGCTTGTCGATTACAGTATCAGAAAAGGATGTATAGATTTAAAGTAGAGACTATAGTTAAACTTGAACACAAGATTTGACAGGTTACAGAAAGGTATATGTTTTCAAGCAAAAATATGTTACTTTGAAGATATATGTCTCTCTGTTTCTTAAATATTTTAAGATGTTACATTGGTGGGTTCCAAATTTTGGAAATACCTTTAGGTTCTGTATATTGGTTGTTTTAGTAATTTGAAGCACATTTAAATCTTTTTTTTTCTTTTTAAAAAAGATCTAATTAATGTTTATCATCGTATTAGTTTTAGGTGTCCAACATAATGATTTCGTATATGTATATACTGCAAAATGATTACCACAGTTTAGTTAATGTCCATCACCACATATAAGGTACAATTTTTTTCTTAAGATGATAACTTTTATGATCTACTCTAGTAACAACTTTCAAATTTACAATACAATAGTATTAACTCTAGACACCATGCTGTAAATTCTGTCGCATGACTTACTTATCTTGTAACTGGCAGTTTGTACCTTTTGACCTCCTTCACCCATTTTACTCACTCCCCCACCCCCTCCATCTGGCAACCACCTGTCTGTTCTTTGTATGAGTTCAGATGTTTTTTAGATTCCACATTTAAGTGAGATCATACAGTATTTGTCTTTTTCTGACTTATTTCACTTGGCATAATGCCTTTAAAATATATCCATGTTGTTGCAAGTGGCAGGATTTTTCTTTTTCATGGCTGAATAATGTTCTGTGTGTGTGTTGATACACGCCACATTTTCCTTTTCCATTCATTTGTCAGTGGACACTTCTGTTGTTTCCATGTCTTCGCTGCAGTGAACATGGGGGTGCAGATATCTTTTTGAGATAGTGATTTCATTTCCTTCAGAGAAATACCCGGAAATGGAATTGCTGCATCATATAGTAAGTCTATTTTTAATTTTTGAGGAACTTCAGTACTGTTTTCCATGGTGACTGTAGCAATTTACATTTCCACCGAGAGTGCACAAGGGTTCCCTTTGCTTCATATCCTTGCCAACGTTTATTATTTAAATCATTTTTGGTAAATATTTTGTGGTTTCCAAAACAAGTAAAACAAACCAAACCACAAAGATGAATGACTAAGTGCAGTTCTTCTCATTTGTAAAGTCCCATCTTTACCTTAGAAATACATCTTAGCAAATGGAAACATTTCTTCTCTTTCAGTTTATTATTTAAATGGTCATTCTACATGATCAATTTCTTCATTTATTCGTGATAGATATTCCTGCCTAGGTCACAAACAAGCACTTTCGATAAAAGTAGTTAACATAATAGTTTTGCCAGATGATCTGAGTTTCTTATGAGTCATGGTGAAATCCAAGGTAGCTGAAATCCAAATCGTAGGAGAAGGATGGGAACAGCTCAGGAGACGCAGGTGGCTCTGGGGTGCAGTGTTCATGGTGGGCAGGCCACAGCCCCAACTCATGCTGTCATCATCCCTAGACCTCCCCGGAGGTTGTGTCTTTTCCCCAATGACCCAATTCACCTTGGTTTGTTTCTGAGGACCAGCAAGGCTGAGGGGCCTGGTTCATTTCGAGGCAAGAAGAAAAATGGCTGAGCATTTTGAGAGCTGGGTGAACACGGGAGTCCTCTCCAACTGGGCCCCACTCTGATCTGGGGTGGGGGGGGCGTGGTCTTCTGTGTCACCGGGGGCGTGTGGCACGTGGCATCTGGCAGTGCTGCCCTCCACCTCTTCCCCACTTTGCTGCGTTGGCGGCTTGTCTGTCTTGTCTCAGTAGCAGCTGCATGTCCAGCCAGACGAAGAACGTGGTCAGCGGCGTCCTCTTCGGCACGGGGCTGTGGGTGGCCCTCATCATCACCATGCGCTACTCCCTGAAGCTGCTGCTCTCCTACCACGGCTGGGTATTCCTACAGCATGGCAAAACGAGCTGCACCACCAGGCTCTGGATGGTAAGTAACCTCGCTCTCAGGGAAGAACTGACGTGGGGGTTTTTCACCGTTGTATTGAGGTATGCTTGGCATGCACAAAGCTAGAGCTGTTCACCGTGTACAGCTTGCTGGGTTGGGAGATACGAATAAAACCATACGTCTGAAACTGGCAGCCAGAGGTGTGCAGCCACGCTTCTGCTCACTACGTCCATCTGATTGCCTTGGATTCCACAGATCAGTGAGACCGTGATGTGACGTATTTGTGCTTCTGTGTCTCGCTTGTCCCCCTTAGTGTAGCTTCGCCTGTGGATAGCTTTTCCTGTTGAAGAAGGACCTCCTGGGACCTCCTTTCCCTCTTGATGTCTGGGTGGTTGACCTGGGAGTCAACCTCTTAATTGCTGAAGAGGCATGACTCACCGTGACTCATAAGTTTGGACCAAAAAGTATTTTTCTTTAATGAGGTCAAGGAGATCTGAACGTTTTCTGTTAATGTCTGGTAGGTCTGTCATCCAACTCACCATCAGATAAAAGTGCTGTCTACCCACCACTTTGCAGCTTTTCTGACCAACTTGAAGTCGGGCACTAAGTGGTTTCCCTAGCTGACCTGTCTGACCAGCTTAGCGTAGAGCTGACCCACCCTTAGCTTCCATTGTGTTCCACCAGCTCTCCTTGGCCGTCAGCCCGAGTGTCACTCATTTACCATGTGTGTGGGTGTTTGTCTCTCTTTCACCCCATGGTGGCTCCATCTGTGGGCTGAATGCCACCGTCTTGGAACTCGCTTGTGAGACAAGTGTGGGAGCCACAGTGCCACCCCGTGCCCAAGCCCACCACACACCGATGGGCTCACACTCTTTCCTAAACAGACTTCCTACTGTTGTGGAAGTTTCCTGATTCCAGAGAAGCAGACTTTTAACACCCAGATTCAGAGAAGGATTCCCACACTTTGCAAGAAGCAAGTTGAATGATGTTCCTGGGACGGCCTTCGTGGCTGATAGCCAGTTGAGTCCCACACACCAAGAACCACCCCTCCCCCTACACTATGAGCTCCAGAAATTTCTTTGAGGTCAGGTCAGCGTGAGATGACCAGTTATTACACCATGGATCATTCTGGACTAAAGTAAGGGCTGATGATAGGCAAGTGTGTACTGTCCACTGGGCTTGACAGTGACCAACCAGATGGGTCACACTGCCCGAGCTGGGGTTCGCTGAGGTCCTGACTGGGGATCACTGACTCCTGCACTGGCGGACATCTCGAGGCATCTGTCAGACCTTGGCTTTTATCCTGCCTGGTTTTTATTTGGGGTTGCCTGTTTGTTTGCTGAGGCCTGCAAATATAGGGGCAGAAAACAAACAAGAGGAAAAATACACCACAGAAAGTCTGTAAATAGTCAGCAAGTTGCACACACTTGAGAACTGAAACATAGTCTCATCTTTTAAAATGTACTTTTTTTTTTTTAAGACTATGGTCAAGATCTTTTCAGGCCGGAGACCCATGTTGTACAGCTTCCAGACGTCTCTGCCACGCCTGCCTGTGCCAGCCATCAAAGACACTGTGACCAGGGTGGGTGTGGCCTCACGCTTGCTGGACTGACCCCTTTATCATTTATGTAATGTCCTTCTTTGTCTCTTGTTACTTTCTTTGTTTTGAAGTCTATTTTGTCTGATACAAGTACTGCAACACCTGCTTTTTTCTCCTTGTTGTTTGCATGAAATACCTTTTTCCATCCCTTCACTTTTAGTCTGTGTATGTCTTTGAGTTTGAGGTGAGTCTCTTGTAGGAAGCATATAGATGGGTCTTGCTTTTCTATCCATTCTATTACTCTGTGTCTTTTGATTGGTGCATTCAGTCCATTTACATTTAGGGTGATTATTGATAGATGTGTGCTTATTGCCATTGCTGGCTTTAGATTCGTGGTTACCAAAGGTTCACGGGTAGCTTCTTTACTATCTAACTGTCTAACTTAACTCTCTTATTAAGCTATTATAAACACATTCTGATGATTCTTTATTTCTCTCCCTTCTTATTCTTCCTCCTCCATTTTTTATATGTTAGGTGTTTTACTGTGTACTCTATTGTGTTTCCTTTGACTGTTTTTGTGGGTAGTTGATTTTATTTTTTGGCTTTAGTTGGTATTTGCATTGTCTGCTTTCTTTGCTATGATTTTATTTTCTCTGGTGACATCTATTTAGTCTTAGGAGTGCTTCCATCTAGAGCAGTCCCTTTAAAATAACCTGTAGACGTGGTTTGTGGGAGGCAAATTCCCTCAACTTTTGCTTGTCTGGGAATTGTTTAATCCCTCTCTCAAATTTAAATGTTAATCGTGCTGGATATAGTATTCTTGATTCAAGGCCCTTCTGTTTCATTACATTGAATATATCATGCCATTCTCTTCTGGCCTGTAAGGTTTCTGTTTGGAAGTCTGATGATAGCCTGATGGGTTTTCCTTTGTAGATGATCTTTTTTCTCTCTCTAGCTGCCTTTAATACTCTGTCCTTGTCTTTGATCTTTGCTATTTTAATTATTATATGTCTTGGTGTTGTCTTCCTTGGGTCCCTTGTTTTCCGAGCTCTGTGAGCTTCCATGGTCTGAGAGACTATTTCCTTCCCCAGCATGGGGATGTTTTCAGCAATTATTTCTTTTTTTTTTTTTATAATTTATTTTATTATCATTAATTTACAATTACATGTGCAATATTACGATTATTAAACTACCCCTTCATCAGGTCCCCCCCACCAACCCCATTACAGTCACTGTCCATCAGCGTAGTGAGATGCTATAGAATCACTACTTGTCTTCTCTGAGTTGTACTGCCCTCCCCGTGCCCCCCCAACATTACATCTGCTAATCGTAATGCCCCTTTTTCCCTCTTATCCCTCCCTTCCCACCCATTTTCCCCAGTCCCTTTCCCTTTGGTAACTATTAGTCCGTTCTTGGGTTCTGTGAGTCTGCTGCTGTTTTGTTCCTTCAGTTTTTTTCTTTGTTCTTATACTCCACATATGAGTGAAATCATTTGATACTTGTCTTTTTCGGCTTGGCTTATTTCACTGAGCATAATACCCTCTAGCTCCATCCATGTTGTTGCAAATGGTAGGATTTGTTTTCTTCTTATGGCTGAATAATATTCCATTGTGTATATGTACCACATCTTCTTTATCCATTCATCTACTGATGGACACTTAGGTTGCTTCCATTTCTTGGCTATTGTAAATAGTGCTGCAATAAACATAGGGGTGCATCTGTCCTTTTCAAATTGGGCTGCTGCATTCTTAGGGTAAATTCCTAGGAGTGGAATTCCTGGGTCAAATGGTATTTCTATTTTGAGTCTTTTGAGGAACCTCCATACTGCTTTCCACAATGGTTGAATTAATTTGCAGTCCCACCAGCAGTGTAGGAGGGATCCCTTTTCTCCACATCCTCGCCAACATTTGTTGTTGTTTGTGTTTTGGATGTTGGCCATCCTCACTGGTGTGAGGTGATATCTCATTGTGGTTTTAATCTGCATTTCTCTGATGATTAGCGATGTGGAGCATCTTTTCATGTGCCTGTTGGCCATCTGAATTTCTTCTTTGGAGAAGTGTCTATTCATGTCCTCTGCCCATTTCTTAATTGGATTATTTGCTTTCTGTTTGTTAAGGTGCATGAGTTCTTTATATATTTTGGATGTCAACCCTTTATCAGATACGTTTTTTATGAATATATTCTCCCATACTGTAGGATGTCTTTTGTTCTACTGATGGTGTCCTTTGCTGTACAGAAGCTTTTCAGCTTGATATAGTCCCACTTGTTCATTTTTGCTTTTGTTTCCCTTGCCCGGGAGATATGTTCATGAAGAAGTTGCTCATGTTTATGTCCAAGAGATTTTTGCCTATGTTTTTTTCTAAGAGTTTTATGGTTTCATGACTTACATTCAGGTCTTTGATCCACCTTGAGTTTACCTTTGTGTATGGGGCTAGACAGTAGTCCAGTTTCATTCTCTTACATGTAGCTGTCCAGTTTTTCCAGCACCAGCTGCTGAACAGGCTGTCATCTCCCCATTGTATATCCAAGGCACTTTTATCAAATATTAATTGACTGTATATGTTTGGGTTAATGTTTGGATTTTCTATTCTGTTCCACTGGTCTGTGGGTCTGTTTTTGTGCCAATACCAAATTGTCTTGATTACTGTGGCTTTGTAGTAGAGCTTGAAGTCAGGGAGTGTAATTCCCCCTGTTTATTCCTCCTTCTCAGGATTGCTTTGGCTATTCGGGGTCTTTTGTGGTTCCATATGAATTTTAGAATTATTTGTTCCAGTTCATTGAAGAAAGCTGTTGGTAGTTTGATAGGGATTGCATTGAATCTGTAGATTGCTTTAGGTAGTATAGCCATTTTGACAATATTGATTCTTCCTAGCCAAGAGCATGGGATGCATTTCCATTTGTTAGTGTCCTCTTTAATTTCTCTTAGGAGTGTCTTGTAGTTTTCAGAGTACAGGTCTTTCACTTCCTTCGTTAGGTTTATTCCTAGGTATTTTATTCTTTTTGATGCAATTGTGAATGGAATTGTTTTTCTGATTTCTCTTTCTGTTAGTTCATCATTAGTGTATAGGAAAGCAACAGATTTCTGTGTGTTAATTTTGTATCCTGCAACTTTGCTGAATTCAGATATTAGTTCTAGTAGTTTTGGAATGGAGTCTTTAGGGTTTTTTATGTACAGTATCATGTCATCTGCAAATAGTGACAATTTGACTTCTTCTTTACCAATCTGGATGCCTTGTATGTCTTTGTTTTGTCTGATTGCTGTGGCTAGGACCTCAGTACTATGTTGAATAACAGTGGAGAGAGTGGGCATCCCTGTCTTGTTCCCGATCTTAGATGAAAAGCTTTCAGCGTCTCGCCGTTAAGTATGATGTTAGCTGTGGGTTTGTCATATATAGCCTTTATGATGTTGAGGTACTTGCCGTCTATACCCATTTTGTTGAGAGTTTTAATCAGGAATGGATGCTGAATTTTGTCAAATGCTTTTTCAGCATCTATGGAGATGATCATGTGGTTTTTGTTCTTCTTTTTGTTGATGTGGTGGATGATGTTGATGGATTTTCGAATGTTGTACCATCCTTGCATCCCTGGGATGAATCCGACTTGATCATGGTGTATGATCCTCTTGATGTATTTTTGAATTCGGTTTGCTAATATTTTGTTGAGTATTTTTGCATCTACGTTCATCAGGGATATTGGTCTGTAATTTTCTTTTTTGGTGAGGTCTTTGCCCGGTTTTGGTATTAGAGTGATGCTGGCTTCATAGAATGAGTTTGGAAGTATTCCCTCCTCTTCTATTTTTTGGAAAACTTTAAGGAGAATCGGTGTTATTTCTTCTCTATATGTCTGGTAGAATTCAGAGGTGAATCCATCAGGCCCAGGGGTTTTGTTCTTGGGTAGTTTTTTGATTACCAATTCGATTTCGTCACTGGTGATTGGTCTGTTTAGTTTTTCTGTTTCTTGCTTGGTCAGTCTTGGAAGGTTGTATTTTTCTAAGAAGTTGTCCATTTCTTCTATGTTTTCCAGCTTGTTAGCATATAGATTCTCATAATATTCTCTTATGATTCTTTGTATTTCTGTGGGGTCTGTCGTGATTTTTCCTTTCTCATTTCTGATTGTGTTTATGTGTGTAGATTCTCTTTTTCTCTTAATGAGTCTGGCTAGGGGTTTATCTATTTTGTTTATTTTTTCAAAGAACCAGCTCTTGGTTTTATTGATTTTTTCTATTGTTTTATTCTTCTCAATTTTATTTATTTCTTCTCTAATCTTTATTATGTCCCTCCTTCTGGTGACTTTGGGCCTCATTTGTTCTTCTTTTTCCAATTTCAGTAATTGTGTCTTTAGACTATTCATTTGGGAATGTTCTTCCTTCTTTAAATAGGCCTGGATTGCAATATACTTTCCTCTTAGAACTGCCTTTGCTGCGTCCCACAGAAGTTGTGGCTTTCTGTTGTTGTTGTCATTAGTCTCCATATATTCTTTGATTTCTGTTTTGATTTGGTCGTTAACCCATTGATTAATTAGGAGAGTGTTGTTAAGTCTCCATGTATTTGTGAGCTTTTTTGATTTCTTTCTAAAATTTATTTCTAGTTTTATACCTTGGTGATCTGAGAAGTTGGTTGGTAGGATTTCAATATTTTTGAAATTACTGAGGTTCTTTTTGTGGCCTAGTATGTGGTCTATTCTGGAAAATGTTCCATGTGCACTTGAGAAGAATGTGTATCCTGTTGCTTTTGGGTGTAGAGTTCTGTAGATGTCTGTTAGGTCCATCTGTTCTAGTGTGTTGTTCAGTGCCTCTGTGTCTTTACTTATTTTCTGTCTGGTTGATCTGTCCTCTGGAGTGAGTGGTGTGTTGAAGTCTCCTAAGATGAATGCATTGCTGTCTATTTCCTCCTTTAATTCTGTTAGTATTTGTCTCACATATGCTGGCGCTCCTGTGTTGGGTGCATATATATTTATAATGGTTATATCTTCTTGTTGGACTGACCCCTTTATCATTATGTAATGTCCTTCTTTATCTTTTGCTACTTTCTTCGTTTTGAAGTCTATTTTGTCTGATACAAGTACTGCAACACCTGCTTTTTTCTCTTTGTTGTTTGCATGAAATATCTTTTTCCATCCCTTCATTTTTAGTCTGTGTATATCTTTGGATTTGAGGTGAGTTTCTTGTAGGCAGCATATAGATGGGTCTTACTTTTTTATCCATTCTGTTACTCTGTGTCTTTTGATTGGTGCATTCATTCCATTTACATTTAGGGTAATTATTGATAGGTATGTACTTATTGCCATTGCTGGCTTTAGATTCGTGGTTACCAAGGGTTCAAGGGTTGCTTCTTTACTATCTAACAATCTAACTTAACTTTCTTGTTAAGTTATTGTAAACACAGTCTGATGTTTCTTTCTTTCTCTCCCTTCTTATTCCTCCTCCTCCATTCTTTCTATAATAGGTGTTTTATTCTTTGCCTTTAGTTGGTATTTGGATGGTCTGCTTTCTTTGCTATGATTTTTTTTTCCTCTGGTGACATCTTTTTAGCCTTAGGTGTGCTTCCATCTAGAGCAGTCCATTTAAGATATCCTGTAGTGGTGGTTTATGAGACGCAAATTCTCTTAACTTTCGTTTATCTGGAAATTGTTTAATCCCTCCATCATATTTAAATGATAATCGTGCTGGATACAATATTCTTGGTTCGAGGCCCTTCTGTTTCATTACGTTAAATATATCATGCCATTCTCTTCTGGCCTGTAAGGTTTCTGTTGAGAAGTCTGATGATAGTCTGATGGGTTTTCCTTTGTAGGTGATCTTTTTTCTCTCTCTAGCTGCCTTTAATACCCTGTCTTTATCTTTGATCTTTGCCATCTTAATTATTATGTGTCTTGGTGTTGTCTTCCTTGGGTCCCTTGTGTTGGGAGATCTATGAGCTTCGGTGGACTGCGAGACTACTTCCTTCCCCAGCGAGGGAAAGTTTTCAGCAATTATTTCTTCAAAGACACTTTCTATCCCTTTTTCTCTCTCTTCTTCCTCTGGTACTCCTATAATGCGAATATTGTTCCGTTTGGATTGGTCACACAGTTCTCTTAATATTCTTTCCTTCCTAGAAATCCTTTTATCTCTCTCTGCCTCAGCTGCTCTGTACTCCTGTTCTCTGTTTTCTATTCCATTAACAGTCTCTCGCATCTCATCCATTCTGCTGTTAAGCCCGTCGATCGCTTGTCTGATTTCTGTATTGTCTTTCCTCAGTTCCCTCACTTCTTCCCTCAGCTCTTGCACATTTCTCTGTAGGTCCATCAGCATGGTTATGACTTTTATTCTAAATTCTTTTTCAGGGAGGCTGTGCATTTCCATCCCTTCAGACTCCCTCTCTGGGGTTGTCTGGTTGATTTTGGTCTGAACCATATTCCTCTGTCTTTTCATGGCTGTATAATTTGGTCACTGATAGTTGCCACGTATGTCAGTTGGGCTCTTTAAGACTTTAAAAAGAGAAGAAAAAAAAAAGAGAAAAAAAAGAGAAAAAAAGAAAAAAAAGAAAAAAGAAAGAAAGAAAAATAGAAAAAAAGAAAGAAAAGAAAAAACAAACAAAAACAAAACAAAACAAAAAAAAATGCCCACCGGACGTAGATTCTGTGGGAGTGCTCTAGGTGGCGCTATTGCCCCACTATTCCACAGCTGTGACTGTGCCACTGCGCAGGGTCCTTTATCGCTCTGGCAGGGGTGGTAACGAATAGGAGGCTGTTGATCCCAGTGAGAAGGGTTAAGTATGGCTACGCTTCCTCAGTCGCCAGCTAAGGCGTCTGAAACTCCCCAGGACTCCCAGCCTGCTGGGCTCAGTGTGCTGGGGCGATCCGGCTCCTCTGCTGGGCTCCTGTCTCTTTAAGACCGCTGAAGAAAGCGTGCGCTTTTTTTTTCCTTCCCGGGAGCCGGCTGCAAGCACCCTGGCGCGTTCCCGCTCAGATCCTGCCCCTCTGTCTCTCCAATCTCCGCTGCACTGCGCAATGTGGGTCAGTGCTCCCCGCGCAGATCACCGGGGCTGGCTACTTCGCGGGGTGCACTTCCACTCCCTCCCGGCTCTGAATCCTCTCCTCCCGCCGGTGCGCTGGGGTGGGGGAGGGCTCGGGTCCCGCCGGGTCGCGGCTCCGTATCTTACCCGCCTCTTGGGGTGCCGAGTCCTCTCGGGTGTAGCTGCACGCTGTGCGCTTTCCTGTGTATTCTCGTCTCTCTTTTAGGAATAGATGTATTTTCTGTGTTTTCGTAGATAAATATAGTGTTGGGAGGAGATTTCTGCCGCCCTGCTCACACGGCCATCTTCCCGGAAGTCGATATCAGCAATTATTTCTTGAAAGACACTTTCTATCCCTTTTTCTCTCTCTTCTTCTGCTGGTACCCGTATAATGCGAATATTGTTCTGTTTGGATTGGTCACACAGTTCTTTTAATATTCTTTCATTCCTAAAGATCCTTTTATCTCTCTCTGCCTCAGCTTCTCTGTATTCCTGTTCTCTGATTTCTCTTTCATTAACAGTATCTTGCACCTCGTCCAGTCTGCTCTTAAGCCCTTCTATCGATTGTTTCATTTCTGTTATCTCCCTCCGGACTTCATCCCTTAGCTCTTCCATATTTTTCTGCAGGTCCATCAGCATGGTTATGACTTTTGTTTTGAATTCTTTTTCAGGAAGATTGGTTATATCTATCTCACCAGGCCCTCTGTCTGGGGTTGTCTGAGTGATTTTTTGACTGGACCAGATTCTTCTGCCTTTTCATGGCAATAGAAGCGGTTGCAGGCAGGTGGCATGTGTGTCAGCTGGGAGAACAAAGTCCCTTCCTGCTTCTTGTTCGCCTTGGCCTTCCCCGCTGCCTGTGCCGGTTACCCTCACACTGGGAGGCAGTCTGTGGGATAATCCCCTGAGCTGCTGTGGGCGGGGCCGCCCTCAGGCTAAGCTGGGGGTGGGTGGCAGCCATGCCCAGTGTGTTCTCCTGGGAGGAAAGTGCCCCTCCGTGCCGTCTGGACCTTGCTCTGCTTCCGCTGCCCGTCCCGATTAGCTGTGTGCTGTGAGGAGACTGTGTGGTTGCTGTGGGCAGGGCCTCTCTCTGGCTGCTCTGCAGCAGTGGCGGGTCAGCCGGTCCGTTTGCAGCACCAGCCTAGGGGAACAAATGGCAGGCTGCTTATCTCCATGATGGGCTTCAGGGCTGCTTTATCCAGCAGGCGGTCAGGGGGCCCGAAGTTCCTCAAGATTCCCAGCCTGCTGGGCTGAGTGTGCTGGGACAATTTTGTTCAGCTGTTGGGCCCTTGTCCCTTTAAGACTTCTAAAAGCACCCGCTTTTCTTTTGTCCCAGGGGAGCCGGCTGTGGGGACCCGCTCACAGTTTCCATCTCAGATCCTGCCCTTCTGTTTCTCTAATATCCAGTACACCGTGTGATGTGTGTCTGTGCTCCCAGTGCAGATCACCAGGGCTGGTTATTTAGCAGTCCTGTGCTTCCACTCCCTCCCCTCTCTGACTCCTTTCCTCCCACCGGTGAGCTGTGGTGGGGGGAGCGCTTGGGTCCCCCCGGGTCACGGCTTTGTATCTTACCCCCTTCGTAAGATGCTGAGTTCTCGCAGATGTAGATGTAGCCTGGCTGTTGTACTGTGTCTTCTGGTCTCTCTTTTAGGAATAGTTGTATTTGTTGTATTTTTTAAAATATATATGGTTTTGCGAGGAGATTTCTGCCACCCTGCTCACACCGCCATCTTGAGCCCCCTCCTCATTGTTTCTTTCTATTGTTTTATTCTTCTCGATTTTATTTATTTCTGCTCTAATCTTTATTATGTCCCTCCTTCTACTGACTTTGGGCCTCATTTGTTCTTCTTTTTCTATTTTCATTAATTGTGAGTTTAGACTGCTCATATGGGATTGTTCTTCTTTCCTGAGGTAGGCCTGTATTGCAATATACTTTCCTCTTAGCATGGCCTTCGCTGCGTCCCAGATTTTGTGGTGTTGAATTATTGTTGTCATTTGTCTCCATATATTGCTTGATCTCTGTTTTTATTTGGTCATTGATCCATTGGTTATTAAGGGCATGTTGTGAAGCCTCCATGTGTTTGTGGGATTTTTCATTTTCTTTGTGTAATTTATTTCTAGTTTCATACCTTTGTGGTCTGAGAAACTGGTTGGTACAATTTCAGTCTTTTTGAAATTACGGAGGTTCTTTTTGTGGCCTAGTATACGATCCATTCTTGAAAATGTTCCATGTGCATTTGAGAAGAATGTATATTCTGCTGCTTTTGGGTTAAGTGTTCTGTAGATGTCTGTTAGGTCCATCTGTTCTAGTGTGTTGTTCAGTGCCTCTGTCTCCTTACTTATTTTCTGTCTGGTTGATCTGCCCTTCAGAGTGAGTGGAGTGTTGAAGTTTCCTAAAATGAATGCATTGCATTCTATTTCCCCTTTTAATTCTGTTAGTATTTGTTTCAACATATGTAGGTGCTCCTGTGTTGGGTGCATAGATATTCATAATGGTTATATCTTCTTGTTGGATTGACCTTTTTATCATTATGTAATGTCCTTCTTTGTCTCTTGTGACTTTGTTTGAAGTCTATTTTGTCTGATACAAGTACTGAAACTCCTAATATTTTCTCCCTATTAGTTGCATGAAATATCTTTTTCCATCCCTTTACTTTCAGTCTGTGTATGTATGTCTTTGGGTTTGAAGTGAGTCTTGTACGCAACATATAGATGGGTCTTGTTTTTTTTTTATCCGTTTAGTGACTCTATGTCTTTTGATTGGTGCATTCAGTCCATTTACATTTAGGGTGCTTATCGATAGGTATGTACTTATTGGCATTGTAGGCTTTAGATTCGTGGTTACCAAAGGTTCCAGGTTAACTTCCTTACTATCTAAGAGTCTAACTTAACTCACTTAATACGCTATTACGAACACAGTCTAAAGGTTCTTTTTTTATTTCTTCCTCCTCCATTCTTTATATATTAGGTATCATATTCTGTACTCTTTGTCTATCCCTTGATTGACTTTGGGGATCGTTAATTTAATTTTGCATTTGCTTAGTAATTAGCTGTTCTACTTTTTTTACTGTGGTTTTATTACCTCTTGTGACGGCTATTAAACCTTAGCAACACTTCCATCTATAGCAGTCCCTCCAAAATACACTGTAGAGATGGTTTGTGGGAGGTAAATTCTTTCAGCTTTTGCTTATCTGGAAATTGTTTAATCCCTCCTTCAAATTTAAATGATAATCTTGCCGGATAAAGTATTTGTGGTTCAAGGCCCTTCTGCTTCATTGCATTAAATACGTCATGCCTGTTGCCCCATGTTAAACACTAAGGAAACTTCCTGTCATTTGAATCTGGACCTCGTGTGTTTGGCCCTGTTGGCCCTCCAGCTCCCTTGCGGCCCTGCCAGCTGCCCACCCCTTGCCTGCAGTGCTCCGTGGGCGCCTTCCCTGCAGGCAGCTCAGCATTTGGTGAGCTCTGCCTGACTTGTGTGGCCCAGGGTTCGACCTGAGCTTGCTCACACTGCGATTTTCAGCTTCACTAATGCACATGCTGCCTTGACTAAACTAACCTGTCTTAACACCTGGCCTGTTTTTGAGAATCGGCCCTACCTTTAGACCTACGTGGAGGGGCCCCAGAGATGCCTTTGCCTCCCCAAAGCTGTCTCCATAGCAGATGATGACTTGGCGGATTAAAACATTTCATGACAAATGCAGGGCTTAGTGGCAGCTTTACTTCTGTAAGACTGCTTGCCTGCATGGCAGGGACCACCGAGTGCCTTTAAAACCCCCACATGTGTGAACTGCCGGCTGGCTGGCTGCCTTACCTCAGCAGTGCTGGTCAAGGTTGGTCCTGGAATTTCTGACCCTGGAGACCTGGCCTGTGCCCGGTGGCACAGCCTTCCCTGTCCCCAGCATTATTCTGGCACCCCCTCACTGCACTGGTGTCCTGGGCACCTTGTGCCCCATGCTCGGCCTCGGTGCTTCCCCACCTGATGTCCTGGACACCGTCGTGGTCATTGTAGCTTAGAACAGAGCAAGTAATGGAAAAAAGGCACTACTGAAATCCCGTTAACTGAACAATGATCTTGTCACCTCGTGATTTCGTGGTGTTGCAGGGTCTGGGGAGCTTGAACACCAAGAAAGGACAAGAGAGTTGAGTGATGGCTCACCTAGACCCCAGTTTACCTAACGTGTGTGAGGACCAGCAACACAGGCATGGGGAGGATGTTGGGTGTCCTGGGAGGAAGCTGGGCATTCTCACTTGGCCTGTGTTCTCCCCTTCACCCCAGTACCTGGAGTCGGTGAAGCCTCTGATGAAGGAAACTGACTTTAAGCGCATGACGGCTCTGGCACAAGATTTTGCTGTCAACCTGGGGCCCAGACTGCAGTGGTACCTGAAGTTAAAGTCCTGGTGGGCCACAAATTACGTACGTGTGGATATACATTGTTGTCCTGGATGTTTTCTTTGTATGATGATACCGTGAACCAGCCGGCCTTCCTCACGTGGCGGGCAGGAGGTGACGCTGGCAGATGAGATGGCGCTAGGAGTCTGGGTGTTGAGATGTGGGAGAGAAAGCATTGCATGTGACCCAGACAACCAATGGTGGGGCTGGAGGTGGGCAGTGGGTGGGGGGCGGCTGAGAGGTGCCGTGTTCTGTTGTCCATCAGCCCCAGTTACCCACCCGGTTGTGTTGATATCCTCACACGGGACAGAGTAAAATAAATGCCCCCCGGGCCCTGGGTCACCCCTGCTAAGGTGCTCGGTGGCTCTCCCCTTTGTGCACCCAACAGGTGAGTGACTGGTGGGAGGAATACATCTACCTCCGTGGACGAGGGCCGCTGATGGTCAACAGCAACTACTATGCCATGGTGAGTCCTCCGGGCCCTCGCGCCTGATGGGGGCCGAGCCTCCCGCCCCGCGGCTGCCTGCAAAAGCTTGACTCTTACTCCTCCTGCTCCTGCTTCCATTGTCCAAGGCTTCAGGCTGCATCATGGAGCCCAGAGATGCATGTGGCTGCTTTTTTATATTTGTAAAGTAGCTTGAGGGCACTGAGCTGGTGCAGGGAAGCTGCGAGGGTGAAATGCCCTGGGCAGACAAGAATTGCCCCCTAGTGTAAGGCGACCTGTGCTTTCACAGAGCCCCACAGCATGAAAGGCTCTCTCCCGGCTGCCCTCCCAAACTCTCAGGGACAGAGGGTCCATCAGGACTCACCCCTGGCTGACACACGGCTTTGCTCTTCCGTGCCCTGAGATGCCAGGGGGTCATGTGTCATTTTCATGTCTCTGGCTTTCCTTGTCTTTTGAGACCTCAGTGGTCTGGGAGAGTACACACCATTTTTTAGAAGCCCTTCAGTTTGGGTTTGAATAACCACTGTTTAATAACTGGCACTTAATAAACTTTGATAATTGGCAAATCTAATTATTTGTCTTTTTCTGTTTTTCACTTACCTTTACTGAGTCCCTCATTTCCTTATTTCTCTTTTTTGTTTGCTTTTTCTTTGTTTCTCTTCTTTAAAATGTTTCTCTCTTCCTTTTAACTTTTTTCCCCACCGAAAACAATCTCCCACTTGGACAAAAATTGTTTGTGCGTGATACATAGAAATTTTTTGTTTGAGAGTAAATGGTCCCCCTGGCATCCTCTCATTGCTGAAGACTTCGGTGTTTATTTCCTACAAATAAGGGCGCTATCTCACACCTTCACGGGTTGTCATTTCTGCCTGGCTTTTCGTGGCATGATATAAAAATACTTGGGGCAACATACTGTTATCGTTTTAAAATTTGAATTACATTTATTTAATTTTAAGCTATCCTGTTCTCTTTCAGACCCCAAGAATTACATGGGGGCTTGCATTCTTTTAACACATAAAGAAAATAAAACTGGCAAAGCATAAGAAATGGAATTATAATTCATTTCTAGCAGAGCGGGTGTAATTTAACACACGTGTGAAAAATTTTTGACAGTCTGGAAACGCTCAGCTGTGTATTTAAGATAGCTTAGCTTTTCCTGTGAGTGTGTTTTCTGCTGACACTTGTTTCCCCTTTCAGGATTTGCTGTATGTCACGCCGACCCACATCCAGGCAGCAAGAGCGGGTAATGCTATCCACGCCATCCTGCTTTATAGACGCCAACTGGACCGAGAGGAAATCAAACCAGTATGCAAACTGCTTTTTTTGAAAAAATCCTTTTAAAACAGTTTTATTGAGGTATAATTGACATATTGCACATGCACTTACCATACAAGTTAGTAAATCCTGAGATAGATGGACACTATTGTGACAATCAAGAGAGTAAACACATCCACCCCCTCCAAAGTTACCCCCTGCACCTTTGTGATCCCCCCGTCCCTTTCCGCACCCCACCCCTACCACCGCCCTGATCTGCTTTCTACATTAGTTTGCATTTCCCAATGCCGTATGTAAATGGAATCAAAGGGTATGTACTTTTTTTTTTCTGCTTTAACTTCTTTTCGCTCAGCATAATTATTTTGGGATTTAATTCTCCCACATGGATATACACCTGTGCCTTAGTTCTATAATGTGCCTGTCGAAGAAAAATGTTTGTTTACTTCTGAAGGAAAAAAATTTAGCTGGTGATCCACTCACAGGAACAGACATTTCCTTCTTCAACACCCTTTGGGTTAGGCATCAGTTTATAAATGATTGATTGGAATGTGTTATTTAGGACGTCAGGGTGCGGGAAGTTGTACCCTGGCACACTTCAGCCAGTCCTGCTGTGAGGGACGTGTCCCAGCGAGCGACTGTTCTCTCTAGAGTTTGGAAAAAATTCTGAGTCAGACCATACTGTGTGTGCAGAACAGATCAGCGTGGAATTTGCTTCTTTATTTTCTTTTTTCTCCCCCTGTGGAATTTTTGTGTGATGCATACTTTTGTTACAGATTCTACTTTTGGGATCCACAATTCCACTCTGCTCGGCTCAGTGGGAGCGGATGTTCAATACCTCTCGGATCCCAGGAGAGGAAACAGGTGCGTGGAGCTTCCTGGGGCTCCTGTCGGGAAGCAGCCCTTTGATCCCGGTGCTTGGAGTAGAGAGGTGGAGAGGGAGGCATCTGAGGCCACCACACGGATGTGCACTGACCCCACCTTAGACTTCAGAGATTTCAGGCTCATGAGTGTTCTTTCTGTCACATTTCTCTTGTCTTTCTGGCGCCTGGACCGTTGACTTATTTCAGACTTTTATTTCTCTTCAGTTGAAGCCTGACTTATGGATGTTTTTTCCCAGGTTTTTAAAGAATATTCTTATTTCTTCCCTGGGTCCCTCAGGGGTATTGTGCTGTGGCTCATGTGCAGGGTTTAATGTATAATACACGTTGGTTTGTGTTCAGGAAATTGGACTCGTGGTTCAGCTGACCTGACCTGACCTGGGACAGCTGGCCCCCCCCCCCCCGCCCCCGCCCCCGCCAGATTGTAGGGTGGCCACATGATCTGTGCAAGCCAGGACTCTCTCAAGAATGAAAGGGAGAGACAACAGCGCCACCTAGGACGTCCCAGGCCAGCCAGGGCTTAGGCTGTGCTTCCTTCCTGTGAGATGGCCCTGCAGGCAAAAGATACCCACTTTTTGACTGGTGAGCCAGACCCTGTCCGAGATCTCACGGCCTGTATTATGATGAGCCCCACTCTGCTCTGGAAGCCGACTACGGAGTCCCGAGCTGGTCCAGCTTTTGGAGTGTGCTGCAGCAGCTCGTGCTTGCAGCTGCGAGTGGCCCACGCAGTACCTTGTAGAGTGGTGGAAAGCATGGGAGTCGCTGGACAGAAAAGCCAGCCTCGGGTGGGCCTCCTTAAGCGCGCTCTTAGCTTCCCTCTCATACCGCACCCGCAGATTCTCTGAGGACTCACGCCATGTGTGTTCTCTGCAATCAGTTTGGGGAGTTTCTGGCCCAAAAGCAAACCTCTTCTCTCTTTCTGTCTCACTCCGGTCCAGGGGCCTGTGGCCAGACACATTATGACAAGTGGATGAATTGCAAAAAACAGTAGTGGGGCAGTAGACTGCCTGTTTGGGAAAAGGGAAGTCGGCCTTCTCTGTCCTCTAGCAGTGTTTGTAAATGATTTTAACAGCAGTCCCTCCTTATCTGCAGTTTCGCTTTCCATGGCTCAGTTACCCATGGTAAGCCACGGTCCAGAGGCACAGGCCTCCCTACCCCACCCCTCAGCCCCTGCAGGGGCCATTCTACATCTGTCTCTATGGACTTGAGTGTTACTAGTACCTCCTGTATGTGTAATCACATAGTATTTGTCCTTTTTAGAATGAATGGGCTCATTTCAGTCAGCATAGTGTCCTCAGGGTTCATCAGTGGTGTAGCATGTGTCCGAATATCCTTCTGTTTTAAGGCCGAGTAACATGCCATTGTTCGGATGGACCGCATTTGGCTTATCCATTCATCCATCCGCAGACACTTGGGTTGCTTCCACCTCTTGGCTATCGTGAATCATGCTGCTGTGAACATGGGTGTGCAAATATCTCACTGGGACCCTGCTTTCAATTATTTTGGGTATATGCCCAGAGGTGGAATTGCTGGGTCACATGGTAGCTCTATTTTAATCTTTTGAGGATCCACCATATTGTTTTTCCACAGTGGCTGCCCCATTTTACATTCTCTCCAGTGGTGCACAAGGCTCCGATTTCTCCACAACCTCGCCACACTTGTCTTCTGTTTATTTTGACAGTAGCCCACCTCCTGGGTGAGAGGTGGGAGCTCAGTGTGGTTGCATGTGCATTTCCCTAATGCTCAGTGGTGTGGAGCATCTTTTCATAAGCCTTTGTTTGATCTCGCAGGGTGGGGCTGGTGCTCATGAGCTCCTTCAGCTTTTGTTTCTGGGAAGGTCTTAATATTCCCTCACTTCTGAAGGGCAGTTTTGCCAGGTACAGGATTCTTGGGTTGGCAGTTTTTTCTTTAGCTCTTTAAATGTACCTTCTGGCCTCTATAAAGTTTCTGATAGGAACTCTGCCGGCAATCTTACTGAGGCATCTGGGGTGCATTCTTATGAGATCTCTTTCTTTAATTTTCTACGTCTCTCTTAGAACATTTTCTTACTTTAATAAGTCAATCAAAAGTTAGTGCACTGAGCGCTTCCTCTGTATGCGTGAGTGTTGTATGGCTGTGGTCTCTTAGTTCTTGTACAGCCTCGTGAGGGACACAAGTATTGTCCCGCTGTACAAGAGAAAGAAGTGGCGGTGTAGACAGGGCCAAGTCATTGGCCTAAGACGATACAGCCAATGAGGGGCTGAGCCTAATTCCAAAGTTCTGATTCTGTCCTTGATCCTCTGCAGACTTGAGAAGTGGCCTCATGAGCCAGGTGGAGTCATGTGGGGTGAGGAATGGGTGCCCTTGGAAAGCAGGGGTGATTTCCCAGTGACCTCTAACCTGTGCCTCTGGATTTTGTCATGCCCCATGCCCGCCTCAGACACCATCCAGCACATTCGGGACAGCAAGCACATCGTTGTGCTGCACAAGGGCCGCTACTTCAAGGTCTGGCTGTATCATGACGGCAGGCTGCTGAGGCCCCGGGAAATCGAGCAGCAGATGCAGAGGATCTTGGACGACCCGTCAGAGCCTCAGCCCGGGGAGGCGAAGCTGGCAGCCCTCACTGCAGGAGACAGGTGTGCAGCTGCTCTGTGACATCGGTCGTGTTGGGGCTTTGGGGTCACCCATGGTTCTCTTCCTCATCCAGAGGCCCGGCTGGAGAGGAGGCACATGTGTGTGACCTGCAGTGGCACTGGGGCAGGGCTCAAACCTTGTCTTGCCTTTGTTCTGAGGGAATAGGTCGCACCCCTGCCTTGGCCACCCGTGTGTGACAGACAGGCACGTGTGTGCACAGGTATCAGGGCACATGATGGAGAGGAGGAGATAGGCTTTTTCACAGGGCTGCAGACAGATTTAATTTAGGAAACAGAACAAGTTTAAACCACGGCCTCTGTGTTAGGGATACATTTTCTGCCTTGTCTGAAGATCATTCAGAGGCTGTTGTTTACTGGAGGAATTGGCTCACACAGATAGAGCGGGTTCCCCCCGTTTGGCTCTGTATGTACTTGGGGCTGGATCACTCGTTGTTTTGGTGGGGGACGCTGTCCTGTGTGTTGTAGGGTATTGAGTAGCATCCCCGGCTTCTGTCCATTGGGTGCCAGTAGCCACCACCCAGCTGTGATGAGCAGAACTGTCCTGAGATTCTGTCCAGGGTCACTGGGGGGCAGCATTGTCCCTGCTGAAAATCACCGAGTTAACCGTGGCTTGGCAACTACTCAGACAGCGTTAGGGGCTCAGGAGTGACTCCTGCAAAAAGGAAGCTGCCTGGGTGCGGGCGTGTGGAGGGCAGCAGGGGTGTCTCACAGCATGCTGGGGACTGCAGAGTGTGGGTGCTAAAACGTAAGGCAGGGAGGGTCCCCCAAGCTGACTCCATTTGCTCTTGATCCCGCAACTGGGTGCCGTTAAAGGGACCACTAGGCTGGGGGGACCCGAACACGATGAGATTATTCTGGGCCAGGCGCTCCTGTAAGCAGAGGGTTCCTAAAGCCATAAGGACCAGGAACAGGTAGCATGATCAGGAGGGGACCTCTGTCCAAGGAACCTGGGGGGTACAGCCACTGCAGGGCTTCGGCACAGCTGGGAGGAGCATGGTGGGGAGGGTGTCCCAGGGAAACTCCCTTCCCATGCTGATTGGGCATCAGAGGGCAGACGCAGGTGCTGCTAAGGAGCGGGCTTGCCTGAGGACCCACTTGCCCCACGGGGCTCAGCGCCCGCCCTGATGTGTCCCCCATGGGGCATTGCCCCACCTCACCAACCTGACACCTTTGCAGAGATGCTGAGTGTATACACTGGCATCTCACCTCCCTGAGCCTTTTGCATGGAGCGCCAAGTGTATACACTGGCATCTCACCTAAGGAGGGATGAGGAGAGTCTCTTGAATTTGGCTGCTGAGGGTGCCCCTTACCATACTGGTGTTCTGGGTTAGTAGTGTGGACTTGGGGCAGGACGGCTTGGGTTTGAGTCACTTTCTGCCACAAAGTAGCCGTGGCCTCATCTCTGTTCCTAGGTTTCCTCGTCTAAGAGATGGGAATGGTAGTTCTGGCCAGTGAGCCAGTCCATGGAAAAGGCTCGGAGGCGAGCCTGGAAGGAGGGAAATGCTTCCCCCTGCTGTGATTTACAAGGCCAGAACTTACTCAGTGGTCCCCATGGAAGGGGCACCTTCTCTGGGTCAGCTGCCCCCACACAGCTGAGCTCACAGGGCCAGGCTGCATTCATCCAGCATTTATTGAACAGCTGTGTGCCATGCCTGGGGCTCTGCTGTGGAATGGGGCAAGGGGCTGAGGCCCACTGCAGGCAGTGGGGAACTGCAGATGGGGGAAATCTAAGTGTGCGGTTTTCCTTATATTCCTAAAAAGCTGTGAAAAATGTTGTCACTTCAAACATCATGTGCAAGGATGATGTCACCAAATCACTACAGGTTTGGCTCTGTTTAATCCCTGCTTCAGAGTGCCCTGGGCCAAGTGTCGCCAAGCCTATTTTGGACGTGGGAAAAACAAGCAGTCTCTTGATGCAGTGGAAAAAGCGGCATTCTTCGTGACACTAGATGAAACCGAACAAGGGTATCGAAAAGAAGAGCCAGGCACGTCCATGGATGGCTATGCCAAGTCTCTCCTGCATGGCAGGTGCTTCGACAGGTATTTACTCACCTTGTGAAAGACAGCGGTGTGCCCGTGAACTTGGAGGAATGTACATGTGGCCGACACCCTCCCCTTAAGGAGTAAGGATTCAGGCTACTCTCAAGGAATAAGGCTAGCACAAATGTAGAGTTTTAATTACCTCCTCTCCACCAAAACTACCACACACATAAATGCACACACACGCAGCTGAAGCAGCAAACTGCAGATTCTCCCCTCGTGCATGATGCCTGACCACCTATGTTTGGAGAGGCTACTGAGGAGTGGCTGCCAGCTACCTGGAACCAGACGGGAGAAGGTGGTGAGCCTTCTCGGGGACGGCAGCTCTGGCCTTGCTCATGGACATGTGACTGCAGTGAGGCTGTTGCAGCTCCTGGCACATCGTTCTCCGTATGTGTAAAGTGAGGTCCTGCCTGCCTGGCCGGTTGGGCGAAGGTTTGGTCGAGGTATGGGGATGTGCGGCATGTAGCCATCCTTATGCGTCCTTTTATGTTACAATAATAGGTCTCCTCTCTTCCTGGTCTCCAGCACAGAAATGCTTATCTTTGTGTCGGGTTCAGGAAAGAAATGAATGGCTTAGAGCCCCATGTGTGCTTTATTATCAGTCACTCTACAGAGAGTTACTACCATCTGCTAGCTGTTCGAGGGGTGGGTGCAAAGTCAACAAGCCCAACAAGAATAAAATTCATAGTCTCTATTTTTGTGTTTTTAAATGTTCAAGTTCCATAAGTGTTTCTGTCGCGATTCTTCTGTAGGTGGTTTGACAAGTCGTTCACGTTTATTGTCTTCAAAAACGGCAAAATGGGCATGAACGCGGAGCACTCCTGGGCCGACGCGCCCATCATCGGCCACCTTTGGGAGGTGAGTTCTTGCAGCGTTAACTTGAATGTGGAAATGGCTGTTGCAGATTCAAACCCCAGACTGAGATTGATTATGTGATATTTGTCTGATTATATAGTAAGAACTTGTAACACGTGCTGGTACTGCAAAGGGGGTGAGATCACTAAGCCGAAGGCATTCTTGTCTTCATTTGCTACAATTTAGGTTCTTTAAATTGAAACACATTTCATGCCATCTCCTGATGGAACCTATGTAATGAAATGGCAGTTGGCTCTAATAAAGTGACTTTAGGGCAGAACTGAAGCTGAGTTGATTCTGAAGTAAACCACCCCTTTTTTGCTGTATTTTCTAGATTTTCCTATCAGCCATGTTTTAAGCCAGATAGAAGCAAGCATTTTAAAATCCTGGTTTATAAAAATAAAGCATGCCTTTTACCATATCATTCCATTCTTAGAATTACCAAGTAACTTAAAAATTGCCAAACCCCTGTCATCCTCTCCCTCTCCTCTAGTCACGTTTATAAAATACACTGTGAGCTGGCCCTGCCACCTTTAAAAAATTTTTTTTAATTCGTTCCTTTCTGAACTGTTTGAACTGTTTCATGTTTGGCATGAAAAATTGAATGAAGGTCTTGTTTTCATAACTCACCTCTCAGGTTCTTGTTTAAAGAAATTGCTGAACTCTAGGATCGTCAACAGTGGACTTGGCTTGGAAATTCTGTCTCGTCTTGGTTTGATGAGATGTGAAGTAACTTGGTTAAAGCAACAAGCCCCTTTGAGATTCACAGCAAACACTAAGACGGTTTTTTGTAGTCTTGTTTATTCTGCGGCTGCTCTAATAAATGGAGTGGAATAAAATGGCCTAAAGTCATGGCACACGTGGGAGAACATCTTTCTGACCCGGTACCTCACTGTCCTCCACCGACACGGAGCCCAGGCTGTGCGCTCGAAGTTAAATTGTGTAGTAGACTTGGGAAGACATTGTGAGGCATAACTTCATTCTTTCTTCTTTCAATTTCTGACGGGTCTTGGAATCTGCATTTTTCTTTATAGGATTGTGTCTCTCAGTTTTCTCCCTTCGAGCTACTCAGTCTAGAGTACATTGTACTTTGTCTCACAGGGCCTTTTCATGTGTTCTATCCTCTGCGCACGACCCTCTTCCCTGGGCCCTAGCCCATGAGGCTTCAGCTCGGCTGCCTTCCCCCCAGGCAGGATCCCCCCACCCCACCTTCTTCCGAAACAGGTTAGGAGCCCCAGTTATCCCTTCTTTGACTCCTTTTGACTGTCTTCTCTCTAATTAGGGTCTTGGCAAAGCCCAAAGTGCCATTCCTTCTACTAAGGGAGGTTTTCTATGTGGGAAAAAGGATAAAAAGGAAAAACAATGCTCTGGTCTTTGAGACAGTGATGTGGTCCTAGGACATTAGTATATGATAAAAGCAGCCAAATATCAGAAAGGCCCTTCATCCCTGCCAGCCTTTGCTGATGCCGACAAAGGCTTAGAGACCCTTTCAGCAGAAAACTCCTGCAAAGATCAAACCGCCTTCGGCACCACTTCAGATCTCTTTGCACAGTGTAGTAGTCTAGGCCTGTTATAGCCTGTTTCAAGGACTTTCTGAGTCCTAAATGCAGAAGAGTGGTCCTTTGGTAAGGGAGAAAGAGTCTGAATTCCAGGCTTTCTGGACTAGATGGGGTACGTTTACCAAGTAGAGAAATCTGCTGGAAAGTGACAAGGTCAGGCTTGTGTTTAACTACTCTACATAACATAGAGGTAAAGAGATTGAGTCGTAGGCCAGAATGGTCAATTAGGAGTGGTGGTGTGTTAACAACTAGTGCCCAGCTAAGGACATGGCCTGTGCCTCTAGGGACTGGACAGGGGCCCTGATGCCCCCCACGGGGATGGGACCTGACCTGCTGTCTTACCATAGGGCCCGTGTCAAACCACAGCAGGCCAGAGCTATGCCATGCTGGCTCCAAGCAAGCCTGGTCCAAGTGGAATCCTGTTAGCTCTCGATGTATTTCTCATGTTTCAATGTGTGGGACTCTTTGGGGCCCTGAGGCCGCGCAGCTCACACAAACGGCTGGCTCCTTCCTCTCGCAGGTCTGCACACATGCCAGCCACGCATGTCCGTGGAGCCCTGGCCCCCTTGCCATCTGACAGTGTCACCATCTGACCTTGCATTGGCCTTTCTTGCCTCCCCCACTGGAATGTAAACTCCTGCATGCAGGAATTCCTTTTTTTTTAAATCTTTTATTATTTTTTTTATTAAGATATAATTCCCATACCATAAAATTCACTCTTTTAAAGGATACTGTTCGGTGTGTTTTATATATTTATAAGCTGGTTTTTGTGTATTTATAGCCATCACCACTGATTCCAGGATGTTTTTTGTAACCCCCCAAAAAACTCCCCCATCCCACCTTGCCCCAGCTCCTGGCAACCACCACTACAGTCTACTTTCTGTCTACCAATTTGCCCATTCCGGTCCCTTCACAGAGCTGGAATCGTGCCACATAAGGTCTTTTGTGTCTGGCTTCTTTGGCGCAGCGGAAAGTCTTCGGCTCACCGTGTTGGTCACGCCAGGGACTCACTCCTCCCAGCGGCTGAGTAAGGCCCCTCTGTGTGCTCATGCCGCATTTTGTTTATCTGTTCATCACATGTTGGACGCTTGGGTCAATTCCCCTTTTCGACTGCTATAAGTAATGCTTCTGTAAATGTTAGTGTGCAAGCGTCATGTGAACACAGATTTTCTTTTCTCACGAATACACTCCTAAGAGCAGAATTGCTAGGTCACGTGGCCATGTGTAACTTCTTGAGGACAGGTGGAAATTCTTGTCTGTTTTGTTCCCTGTTCTGTCACTGGTGCTCAGGAGAGTTGCTGCCAGTAAGTACCGTTGGATAAATGGCTTAGGGTTACTCCCTGTGAAAAGAACCGCACCTGTGCTCATCTCCGCTCGCCGAGGAGTGCAGACTCAGCAAACTGCTCCACCTCTTGGAGGCCCAGTTTTCTTTTTTCGACAAATGGGAATAATGGTTGCTACTGTATAGGCTAGATGTATTATTCAGCGGGGTAGCGCCTGGAGTCCCAGAGAGCACCGTATGCAGCGGGGTAGCGCCTGGAGTGCAGCCAGCATGCAGCTGGGACCCTGGAGTAGGCTCTGTGGATATCCAACGTGCTCTGAGTCCAGCCTGAGCTCCTTGCCAGTCCCCAAGCTGGTGAACCTCTCCAGTCCGTTTTTCTCACCTCCAAAGTGGAGATAACAGCCATCTCATGAGGCTGTGCAGAGGATGAGAAATTCCATGCATGCTGTAAGCACATCCTGTAAGTAGCTATTGTTAATCTTTATCTCTGTAAAGAACAAAGGTTTGTCTACTTTTGGAGGTCAAATATGCTTAGTGTAACCCTATTAACTGTGATAAGCTTCTCTAACTTCACACGTGTATCTTTTTATTTTCAACAGTATGTCATGGCCACTGACTCGTTTCAGCTGGGTTATATGGAGGACGGACACTGTAAAGGCGATGCCAACCTGAACATTCCGTACCCCACCCGGCTACAGTGGGACATTCCGGAGGAAGTGAGTCCCACTTATCAGACAGTTGTTAATTGCAGTGGGTGGACAACGAATTTAAACTCCACAGCCACATTTTCCAGCCGTACTTCCTGAGTCCGTGAGCTCAGTTGAAGACCCCCCCCACCCCCCCAGCCTGGAATTTGTCCAGCAGAGGATTTTCACTGGGGCCATGGAGGTGCTACAGCTCTGTTGCCTCAGAAGCTCCAGTAAACATTTCCTCTTCCCTTTAAAGCTTTTGGCTAAGACTGTCAGTAAGATTTCCAGCTTAAACTTAGCTAGGCAGCACGATGAAAAAGTGAAAAACAAACCACTTCCTTGAGAGTAGAAACACTCTAAATCACTAGTTTGTCATTTTTGCATCTCTCAATGATTCTCAGATGCAGTCTACTCAGTAGAAGCCCTTTGGGAAAGGAATTTCAAGGTTAGGAATACCACATCCTAGCTCATCTAATCCAAACAGGAATTCTGGGACCAAGAAGTGGTTTTTGACAAGGAAAGACTGCGTCTAGGGCTGCAGTGTTGTCCAATTGTGTCTTTTCATCCTGTGTGCCTGGGGTTGGTGGGCGATCCTCAGAGAGGTGCGTGATCCCAGCTGCATGCTGGGTGCACTTTGGGTGCTACCCCACAGTGTGTGGGCCTAGGGTCCTTGTAACTGACCAAGTTACTTACCGTTTATTGATGTGGCCTTTCCGGGCTAGCTCTGTCCACTTAGTCATGTGCATTTAGGGTTCCTCTATACCACTTCATGTCTGTGTGGTTGTACCACAGTGCATTATTTTTAAAACTTGATTCCCCAAACACCACCATATAACACCAGTGGATTTCACAAAACAAAACCTGTGACTGCTCAGAATGCCCTTTGGAGGTCCCCTGGGAATCAGGAAGCCCCACCTCCCACCTGTGTTCCTCCTGCATGGGCCACCCTACCTCTCTGCAGTGAGGTGGTGAGTGCCATGTTGCTAACATACTATGGCTCCTGATAACCTTTCTAGAAAGAAACAGGAGGAAAGCGCAGTACATGTATTTCCAAGCCGTGGCTCCGGTCCTGCATGGAAAACCAGCTTGCGACTTTCTTCCTGGTGTGCGTCAGTACATTCTCCCCTTTACCCTTTAACCAAAACCTCTTTCTCCTTTTTCCGAAGTGTCAGGAGGTGATAGAGATTTCCTTGAACACTGCAAGCCTTCTGGCAAATGATGTAGATTTCCATTCTTTCCCATTCCACACCTTTGGTAAAGGACTGATCAAGAAATGCCGGACAAGCCCGGATGCTTTTGTCCAGCTCGCCCTCCAGCTGGCTCACTACAAGGTAAGAGCCACGAGCCTGGACTTTTGGGGTTCCTAAACCCATGGCCGACACTGTCTGCCTGATGGCTAGGAAAGACCGGAGATCTGTCACAGATGGCATAGGGCAAATGGCTTGATGTCTGGGACCTTTGACCCCTGGAGGTGCTCTAGGCTGGGTGGGGTCCCTGTGTACACAGAAGCACACAGTGTTTCCACCTCCTTTCTCTGCCACCCAGCTGTATTTTGGCTTGCTCAGGATGGCCCCATAGGAGGAAGCAGCCCTGGCCCCTAGGAGGACCCGCATGGGGCACCTTCCCACTGCAGGGAGCATTCCACCCAGAGAGTGGACCCTCAGTTTCCAGGGGCAACGGAATTCACTGAGGCATTAGGTCGAGACATACCCTGTTTTTCCCTGGTGACTTGTACTGTAAATCCCGAGTGTTGTGCACACATGCAGGGCATGGCGTCCCTGCCGAACAGGGGCTGCCATCTCTGCTTCTTACTTCATGCTAGGCCCTGGCATTATGCACACCACAGCCCGTCCCCTCAGCAGGGACCCCTGTTGTTAGCCTGTTTCACAGGTGAGAACCTGTGGTGCAGAGAGGTGAGGCAGCGTGCCCAGGTGACACTAGAGTGTGTGCAGGGATGCATCCTGGTGGCACCTGCAGGGTCTGAGCCTGTAGGATTGGCTCCTCTGTAACTCAAGAAGATAAACAGATGCAGAACAGTAAAAGCAGCAATGGGCACGTCAGGTAAACCAGAACTGATGGGCCATACTGTGCTTGAACTTGACTCCAGTATGGTTCTTCTTAAAGACTGTCACAGTCATGAGGCTTTTCCCAAATCACTCACTCACCGAAACACTGAAGTGCAGGAGTGGAAAGAAGCCGGACAGAGCACGGTCATTGCAGCAGACTTTAACTTAGCTCTTGTCTGAAGGTCAGGTGACTAAAAGATAGGACAAGATCAAGAAATTGCACCTTAGAGTTCATAAATTGGTTTTCAAACTTTATAAGTAACCTTTGCTCCTAAACATGCAGTATTAGCACCATAAGTGGAGGAAACACCTCAGACACAGAGATGTCCGTGGAGAACACTGGGCCCCGTAGGGGTACACATGAGCATCTCAATAAAATGACTATTTTCTCCAGCAGCTCAAATTAGTAAAGCTGACCCAGGACTAGGTGGGAGGCCTGAAAAGGCCAGCACCCAAGGGCGAATGGGGGTTGTCTGAGAGCCACCTGTAACGTGACACTGCCTTAGGCAGCTTTGTGGCTTTGAAGAGCGTTTGGCTCAGAAGAAGGGAGGAAGGAAGCAAGCTGCCCAACTGAGTCCCAGAACCAGCCTCACTCTGATCATGGTAGTGAACTGCATGGAGCCCACCCTGGTGCCCACTGAGTGCCTTGTAGGAGCTAGTGAACCCTCACGGTAACCCAAAGAAGGCGCTTTTTCATGACGCTTTACACACAAGGAGGTGAGGTGACCTGAGATTTACAGCTCCTAGTGGGAAGGCTGAGCTCGGATCCAGGCAGGCAGGTGTAGGGCCCATGTCTTCAGTCATCGTGCAACGGCTTAATTTGGTGGATACACCTAAAAAAAGAAAACCATAGATGAGTTTTGCACATGCGTATAAACACAAAGAATCTAAATAAAATAGCCAATAGAATCTGTCAGTATAGGAGAAGTATAACCACCAGTAACAGCTTATATCAGCAGTGGGAGGGGATGGTTTGTATCAGTAAACCCAATAACAGATTGAATCCTATTACCAGGTCAGAAGAAACCAGACAGTCATTTTGACAGATACAAAAAAGACATTTTAAAATTTAGCGTCCATTCCTGATAACAACTCTTAGTGTCAGGGGCTATTTCCTTAACATGATAAATACCATCATGTATCCGTGGCCAGCATATGGCTTTAAAGGTGGAGGTGTGGGGGCGACCCCATTAACATGAGAAGCACGAGGCTGCGTCCAGCAGCCCCACTGTTCCTGAATGTCTTTGCCTAAGTGCAGTGAGTGCAGCCGGCAGGATAATTGGGCGGGAGGAACACTCACATCTACTCAGAAGAGAGCAGGTAGAAAGGCTTTTATGGTTAAGAGGCCTCCTCAGGAAGCTGGTGTGCGATTCTGCAAGGACAGTGTCTTCCTTGGGTGACAATGACGGACAAGGAGAAAATATCTTAGGAAAATATAATGGAAACTGGAAATAAAAATCTGGGATCCCAGGTGTACATTTATAAAGCAGATGGGACCTTTGGGAGGGGAGAGAAAGGGAGCTGAGGCCGTGATTTTGGACAGGAAGGCTTGACCCCCTAGATGAGTGTTCCCGGTTCACATGTTCACCGTGAACACAGTCAGAGGTCTGAAGATGATTTTAGGAAAGGAGCTTGACCGATTAATCTTCATGTTCATCTGGAAGAGCTAACCTTTGAAAATAACCAGTAACATTCTGAAAAATAAAAGTAAGGTGGAGATGGGCAGAGTGAGATGGAGACTTGTTCTTTCAAAGCCTAAATGTAGAAATGAAGAGATTATAGTAATTAACATGGTGTAATACTGCCAGAATAGTTCCATGACTAGTATATGATAAAGGAGTTTAACATCAGTGGGGAGGGATGAATTGATTAGTAAGTGGGCTGGGCAGGGTTGGCTAGAGGAGTCCATTGGGGAGAAAAAATAAAACAGCCCAATAGAAAAATGGAGTCAGCAGAAATTGGTGCTTGACAAGAGAAGAAAGTACAAATGGTTGGTGAATGTGCCAGAAAATTGAATCTTACTAGGAATCCCATATGTGCAACTTAAATAAGACTAATTTTTGCCTATGTAGTTTGTAGAGATCGTTTTAAAATTATGTATTTGTAACAGCGGGCTGAGAAAGGGATGTTTTACGCATTAATCTGTGTCACTCATTCAGCCAGTAAAATGTATCACGCCCGCATTAACAGTTTACCTGGCAAATTCTACTTTGAGAATTGTATCTTTTAGGGGCAGGTTCACAAAGATAAGTTTAAGCATGCCCCTCTGTAAAAATTTGAAGCAATCTAAAGGTTACCAATATGAAACTTGTTAAATTATTATATTTTTGTACAATGAAATGTTATGTAACTATTAAATAACGTCTCTGGTATATGCTGTGAAAACAGTCCTAAAATAGCTTGTGAGAGTCAGTCATTTATTACAGCATTCTGCAGACTCCAGCCCGTGGGCCACATTCAGCCCTTTACTTGTTTTTTTCCATGGCCCTTGAGCTAAAAACGGTTTTACATTTTTAATAATTGAAAAAATTCAAATGACAAGTATTATTTCATGACACATGAAAATCAAATGAAATTTCAGGGTTTATAGAAATTATAGGGTTATTGGCCTGCAGCCACACCCACTTTTGGGCATATTGTCCACTACTGCTTCTGAGTTACAGCGGCACAGCTGAGTAGTTGAGAGACCATTGGCCTGCAAAGATGATACTGTTTGCTACGTGTGTTTTACAGAAAACATTTCCCCACTCTTGCTTTATTATAGATAAAGCCTAGAAAGGATAGATGTAAACTATTGGCAGGAGATGGTGTGAAAGGTTGATCTTTATCTTCTTACACTTTTCTCTTTAATTTTTGTATGTTATGATTAATCCTTAAGAAATTAAGTTACTTTTCCAAAGTTAAAGATAACCCAAGCACTTACATTCTTTGCCCTCTGGCTAGAAATAATCAGCCTTTCATTCCCCACCCCCTTCCACATAAGCTCTTTACGTAGCACTCAATCTGTTAAAAATGATAGATTAACTGAAATGATCTATTAAAATGTAAACCAGATTCATCCATTCCGGACGTTCCATTTTGTGTGCTCGGGTGAGCACCGGCTCCGTTATGGACAGAGCTCCGGGTTGAACTAATATTCAGACCCGTCTGCCCAGCTCAGAGCTGGAGGACATCCTGTGTTGGCCCAGGGGCTCTGCTCCAGGCTTCTGAAACTCATCTGTGCCATGGTCCCCTTAGGTAGATGGGACAGTCTTGGGGCTTCTCAGGAAAGTGTTTATAAAGAGTGGAAATACACAGGATGACAGAGGTAACCAGTTAATGAAAATGCAGATGTCAAAATACTAAATGTGAATCTGTGGCTTAGTAAACGTGATCATTCATGCCCTGAATTTTGAGTAGCAGGTCTAATGACCACAGTAATTTTGAAGTGGTGGTAAGTGTAGTTGATACTTAGGGATATCTGCAGCAGCCATAATTTGATGTGTAAATAGCCATGATTTTCTATTCAGAGTCACAGGCAGTGCTTGTAATTACTGTAGTCTGTTGACTATGCTTCTAGATGTTATATTCTGGTTTGAGGTTAATGCAGATTAACAAATAAATATGTTTTCCCTTCCAAGGTCACACATACCCAAGGCTAGTGACCACTGATCTAGTCATCTGTCTGCCCTTCCAAACTCCTCTAATACCACTTTTGGCCTCATTCACTCTGCCTTTGCCACGTCAGCCTCTCTGCTGCTCTTGTATGTGCCAGGCTCATTCCTGCCTCTGGGCCTTTGCACGTGTCCACCAGCAGCTGGTGTCTCCCAGATTGAGGGATGGGTGGTTAGGTTTCAAGTGCCCCCATCTCCTGTCCCCACCCCAGTGCACCTGTCCCTACTCAACCTCATGGACCTGTTCATTGTCCGTCTCTCTCACTAGAACATTTGCTCCTCCAGGGCAGGGACATGATCTGTCTCGTTTGTCACCACATCCCCAGTGCTGGGAACATGCCAGGCAGAGAGGTAGAGGCATCAAGGAATAGATACTTAATGATGGGCTGAATGAAGGCTCTGGGCAGCGGCCGCAGTTGTAGTCTACAGCTATTTGCTTGCTGCTTTGGGTTCTATTTATTTTTCATTTGGAAACTGGAGGGGAAAAGCCCCCCAAGGTGTCACCAACCTGAGCAGTTCGCCATGGGGCAGCAGTCCCCGTGCATAAGGTTTGTGTTCTCACACCATATATGTCGATATCTTTATATACTTTGTCTTTTGACCCTGCGCATTAGAAACTGGAGCTGTTTTGCCGGCGGCGAGCGGCTGCTCTCCCGATGGCAGCTAGTCGTGGCAGGTTAGGTGGGGCTGCAGGCGCTACCTGGTTTGGCTCTTGGGGGGTGGGTCTGGGCACGCTAATATTTGGTGCATTTGCCAAGAGGTTTTCAGGTGTTCATTTTCAAAATTATGAGTATAATGCATGATTGTGCTGACCACTTAACACAGCTGAGGTTTGATGTTGGCAGGTTGGCATCAAATAAAGTTACCCTTTGTTAAATTCCTTTTCCTTCCTCTTCCCTCCCCACCGCTTCATTATGTGCCCCTTTAGAAACACCTGTAATGCAGGAGCTGGGGGGATGTTCTCTGAAAGTCATTTGATACACACGGGGAGCCCTGCTTACTGAGGAACAGGACAAGGAGTTGGACCCCCTCCTGGATGCCATCCCAGGGAAATGTAACGCCTGGTGTGTTAAAGAAGAGTGTGCTGGATTGGTGCTGCTTTTGTTGGGCACCGGGGGCCCTTGGGAGCACCACAGCAGTGCCCCAGGCCCTGTGCACCTCATGCGTGGCCTGTTTGCTGAGTCCCGTTAACAGGCAGGACGGCGGGGATGGTGAATGCGATGGCAGCCCCGGCATCCGGGGTCAGGGCCAGGGGACATTCCACCAGGCCTTCGGCACCCCCTTCTGGGTTTACTGTCACAGCTTCAGCCTATCACCAGGGCCTGAGTCCAGAGATGTTGTCTGGGCGGGAATAATTTCGGTCCACAAACTGCTGTGGCTCATCTCCCTGTCCATATTGGGAAGTGCGTGTCTTCAGCTGGCCTAGTGGCTGTACGTGCCTTGGGGCAGTTAGCAGGCGGTTTCCCCCCATGGCGGGTGCTTGGATGCTGTGTGTTCCTCGGACTCTGTCCTTCTGCACTGCCTGCTGCTTCCATCCCGGGCCCTTGCTGCGCCATCATCACGTCACCAGGGCTCAGCCTCAGGCACCACCAGCTGCCCTGTCGTGCCCTTTGTCCCTCTGGCCCCTGACTCCAGAGTCCCCTCCTCTCGCTCTCCCGTCTCCCCTCATGGGGTCTGGGGTCTGGTCTGTCATCATCATTCCTGACCGCGATCCCACAGTCCGCAGCCCAGCAGAAACACCCTCAGTTCAGGGCAGCTGTCTCAGAAGCCAGCATGGCTGGGGACACCCCACAGTGCTGGCTCGTCCAGTTTAAATCAATGAGCACCACCCCTGGTGGCCCACTCGGTGCCCCTCAATGCCTGTTTCATGCTCCCTCTCCCGACTTCAGCACCTCATTCCACGCCTGCCCCAGCAGGCCACCTTTCCTCTCTTTCACCGGGAAAATGAGAGCATTCTGTGGAAACCTGTTGGTGCCCACAGCCCCCTCGGGTCCCTTTGGCTCCATTTCCCTCCCACCCCGTGGGTGGCTGTCCCACCTTCCGGCGTGGCCAGCCGCCCTCCCTCCTGGGCCGTGCCCTCTCTTGAACACAGTCTCTGTACTGGGTCATTCTCACCACCATGCAAGTGCGGTGCAGTGTCTCCTGCCAATGCTTTATGTCTTAAATCATTTCAGACTGTTGCACGCTGAGCTCCTTGTGTGTACTACTTCCATAAATGTGTTTGTACTTGGGGAGGTGTGTGACACTCAAGTTGTGCCGCGGCATCGGCTGCATCTGGAAATGGAAACCTGATACCCAGAACTGACCACCCTCCCTGCCACTGCCCAGACCTTTCCGTAGCTAACGACGTCTCCACCTGCCTGCTACATAACCCCGTGTAAAATCTGATGGCTGGAAACTAAAGCTGACGATGAATCTGCTCTTCCTCGCTGCCCTTGGCCGATCTCTTCTTATATGTTAGAGCTCAGCAGCCTGCTCTGCCTTTTGGATTAAAACATTTTTTCTTCCCCAGGACATGGGCAAATTTTGCCTCACGTATGAGGCCTCCATGACCCGGCTCTTCCGTGAGGGTAGGACGGAGACGGTGCGTTCCTGTACCACTGAGTCGTGCAACTTCGTGCTGGCCATGATGGATCCCAGCCAAACGGTAACGTTTAACGTGCCAGCTACTCTGGTTAGATCCTGTGTGTGCCCTCTTCTCCTGTGACTCCACACCGAGCTTCTCCTTTCTTTCAGTGTTAGAGTATTAATACGTGACATTCAGGACATACTCAGAGAGTCTGTGTCAGTCCTCTGCCTTCTGTAACTTCTGCAAATCAGATTATACTTCCTAGAAGTCTGGAGTAGGACCGTACAGAACAGATGAAGAAAGTGATTGGTGGTAGGTTCTGCAGAGCAGTACAAGTAGTTGGGGTCTAGGTGAGAAAGCAGTGGCCATTCCACAGGAACCTCTGCTTGGGGTCACTGACACCCACTGCCCACTCGGGAGCCCCCAGAGCAGGCTCGTGGGTCTGGGCTTTCCGTGCACTGCCTTTGGAAATCCTGGCAAAGTGTCATCAGTTCATTCTGTAGATAAAGGAACAGAGACTCATATGGGTTCAGCAAACAGCCGGCCCACAAAGCTGGTGAGTGGCTGGTCTGTGCGCAGGTCCCCTGACCCAGGGCACAGGGACCTACAGCTGCTGACCAAGGAGTTGAAGACCAGGGTGCTCTGTTCTGCCCCGCTCTGGGGAAATTTTCTTCTGGAAAGACTTTCAATTCTGTGGATAGAATTAAGTAGGCGTCATAACATACACTCTGATGAATCATTCGCTGCCTCAACAATAACCTTTAAGACTGGGTCTTGCCTGGGTGGGTCATAGCCTGAATGGGCTTCAACCTAATGGCGCTGGATCACCCTCATGGTGGGAGTGACTAACAGAGCCTAGAAGAACCAGAGGCAGCCTTTTCGGGTCAGACTTCGCAGCCCCAGAAGAGCCGCCGCTTCAGTAGAGTTGCTAGCCAGGACTTGGGAGGATTAAGTATGAGCTGTGGTAACATTGCCGTCAACCGAGAGGGACAGAGCTCCATTCCCAGACAATGAGCATTGCGAGCTCGAGCTTCCCTACCTACTTAGTAATCTCATTTGTGTAAAAGGTGAAGTCATGCCCAGCAGGCTGCACACATAGGACCCCAAAAGTACTTCAAAAGCATGCCCCCACAGCCATTCGAGGCATGAATCTGGGGGAGTGACAGTGGGCCCGTGGGGCTTCTGGTCAGGTCGCCTTGGCAGCTGCCCAGAGCATCTGTCCCGGAGACCCTCAGACACCTGTCTTTATAGTGCCTGGTCGGAACAGTGGGGAGGAGGCCACCTGCCTGCATCATGGAGCTGAGGTCCGTACTGCGTAACTTGAAGCTGTCCATCCTTTGCTGCTTAGGTTGAACAGAAGCTCAAATTATTCAAGATTGCATCCGAGAATCATCAGCATCTGTACCGCCTTGCGATGACTGGCTCTGGGATCGACCGCCACCTCTTCTGCCTTTACGTGGTGTCCAAATATCTCGCTGTCGATTCCCCTTTCCTTAAAGAAGTAAGTCCTGTCTACTTGTGACAGCTCACCTGGGCTTATTGGCTAAACCCGACCTGGGGAAATGAGGACATCCTTGCTGGGAGCTGGGCTAACTGATGGGTCTTTGGCCTCACAGTCACCTTGAGCTGAGCTGGCATTGCATTTCTCGTGCGGCATTTCGTCAGCCCCCCAGCACGCTTTGCTATCAGATCGACCCTCCTGACTTGCTAGCCGTAACTAACCTCCAGAGCAAGATCAGAACTGAAGGTACTAAAGTAATTGGGACGTGACTTTTCATTTATCACCTTCATTTTTAATAGAATCTATTTAAGTATGACATTTAATTTTTAATAATGGCTGTGTTGAATGAGCAGCCTGAAAAATTCATGAAAATTAGCTGCCAGCTCTTGGGAGCTGGCACCCCACTGCCTCCAGGACGCCACGGCCCCCATTCCAAATCTTAGTGTATCTTCCACCTTTTCTGCCCAAGACTCCTTTAACCCCTCCAGTCCACGTGCTGCATTTGCTCCACCCCTCCGTTGCCCTGAACCAGCGGCACCCCTGCGGAGAGCTGAGACAGTCCAAAGACCACCACAGCTCCTTGGAGACAGAGAGGGATTGGAAAAAGTGTCACTGGAAAATTTCCTTGTTTTACTCAACAGGTGTTATCTGAGCCTTGGAGATTATCAACCAGCCAAACCCCTCAGCAGCAAGTGGAGCTGTTCGATTTGGAGAGGAATCCGGAGTATGTGTCCAGTGGAGGGGGCTTTGGACCGGTAGGTGTCTGGGCATCGATGTACACAGAACCAACCGCACGTCCCAGGGAGAGGACATGCCCATCCACCTCTGCTTCAGACCCCTGCAGGTTCTGAACTCCTGTCATTACTTTGAGGGTGTGCCTCCCAAAGAGGAATTCCCACTGATTAATACCAATGCTAATGGCAGGCTTGTATTTAAAACGTTAGAGAGCTCCCTTTTCCCATCATCTCCTTCCCAAGGCTGTACATTTAAACATCCTTGTTGTGTAGGTTGCTGACGATGGTTATGGTGTGTCATATATTCTTGTGGGAGAGGATCTCATCAATTTCCACATCTCCTCCAAGTTCTCCAGCCCTGAGACAGTAAGTACAGAACAAAGTCCCCTATCAAAGGATGCTGATTGTTCACCATTTTCTTTGGAAGGGGAGCCCATCCTTAATTTGACAGAAAATTTCAAGTCAGTGATGTGCATTTACTTGGTTTGGACATTTCCAAATAAAGGCATTTCGAAATTCTCTTGATTTGGTTTTGAAGAAATTATCTTATTTGGGTGAAAATGTTTATCTTGGCTCATAGCAGTGGTTTGAAATCTTAATGTCAGAGTGCCTGTGTAACTTTCATTCTCTGTAACAGTTGGATGGTGGACTAAGATGAGTGTGCACACGGTAAGAAATGCATATACACGGCCAAGCCAGGGGCCTGCATTCTCTGTGAATGGGACATGACCTCCTTCCCAGCGTGGCACGCTCAACACTGACTTATATTCTCTCCTTTCCACATTGTACATAGCCTGACAGGCAATGCCAAGGTCACCATTAACAGAGAATCATGGAATTCCGTTACTCTCTGGGGTTTTTTTTTTGATATAATTTATTTTATTATCATTAATTTACAATTACATGTGCAATATTACGATTATTAAACTACCCCTTCATCAGGTCCCCCACCAACCCCATTACAGTCACTGTCCATCAGCGTAGTGAGATGCTATAGAATCACTACTTGTCTTCTCTGAGTTGTACTGCCCTCCCCGTGCCCCCCCAACATTACATCTGCTAATCATAATGCCCCTTTTTCCCTCTTATCCCTCCCTTCCGCCCATTTTCCCCAGTCCCTTTCCCTTTGGTAACTATTAGTCCGTTCTTGGGTTCTGTGAGTCTGCTGCTGTTTTGTTCCTTCAGTATTTTTTCTTTGTTCTTATACTCCACATATGAGTGAAATCATTTGATACTTGTCTTTTTCGGCTTGGCTTATTTCACTGAGCATAATACCCTCTAGCTCCATCCATGTTGTTGCAAATGGTAGGATTTGTTTTCTTCTTATGGCTGCATAATATTCCATTGTGTATATGTACCACATCTTCTTTATCCATTCATCTACTGATGGACACTTAGGTTGCTTCCATTTCTTAGCTATTGTAAATAGAGCTGCAATAAACATAGGGGTGCATCTGTCCTTTTCAAACTGGGCTGCTGCATTCTTAGGGTAAATTCCCAGGAGTGGAATACTTGGGTCAAATGGTATTTCTATTTTGAGTTTTTTGAGGAACCTCCATACTGCTTTCCACAATGGTTGAACTAATTTGCATTCCCACCAGCAGTGTAGGAGGGTTCCCTTTTCTCCACATCCTCGCCAACATTTGTTGTTGTTTGTGTTTTGATGTTGGCCATCCTCACTGGTGTGAGGTGATATCTCATTGTGGTTTTAATCTGCATTTCTCTGATGATTAGCGATGTGGAGCATCTTTTCATGTGCCTGTTGGCCATCTGAATTTCTTCTTTGGAGAAGTGTCTATTCATGTCCTCTGCCCATTTCTTAATTGGATTATTTGCTTTCTGTTTGTTAAGGTGCATGAGTTCTTTATATATTTTGGATGTCAACCCTTTATCAGATACGTTTTTTATGAATATATTCTCCCATACTGTAGGATGTCTTTTTGTTCTACTGATGGTGTCCTTTGCTGTACAGAAGCTTTCAGCTTGATATAGTCCCACTTGTTCATTTTTGCTTTTGTTTCCCTTGCCCGGGGAGATATGTTCATGAAGAAGTGCTCATGTTTATGTCCAAGAGATTTTTGCCTATGTTTTTTTCTAAGAGTTTTATGGTTTCATGACTTACATTCAGGTCTTTGATCCACCTTGAGTTTACCTTTGTGTATGGGGCTACACAGTAGTCCAGTTTCATTCTTTTACATGTAGCTGTCCAGTTTTGCCAACACCAGCTGCTGAAGAGGCTGTCATCTCCCCATTGTATATCCAAGGCACTTTTGTCAAATATTAATTGACTGTATATGTTTGGGTTAATGTTTGGATTTTCTATTCTGTTCCACTGGTCTGTGGGTCTGTTTTTGTGCCAATACCAAATTGTCTTGATTACTGTGGCTTTGTAGTAGAGCTTGAAGTCAGGGAGTGTAATTCCCCCTGTTTTATTCCTCCTTCTCAGGATTGCTTTGGCTATTCGGGGTCTTTTGTGGTTCCATATGAATTTTAGAATTATTTGTTCCAGTTCATAGAAGAAAGCTGTTGGTAGTTTGATAGGGATTGTACTCTCTGGGTTTTACGTAGCATGTGGGCATTAACAGAAACCTTCACTCCAGCACATCCACACATTCACAGACCGTTGTCCCTGTGAACCCTCAGCCTTTCTCCCGAATGTATAAAGGAATAACTGAGCCCTTAAGTCAAAGCTGAGAGAATTGGCAAAGAGGAATGTTCTTCGAGTGAGATTGCAAGTGAAAAGGCTCGAGATGTGGGGATTTCCACATTGTAATGTGTTTTTGTTTTTTGTTTTTTAATGAAAGGATTCTCATCGCTTTGGGAAGCACCTGAAAGAGGCAATGTCTGACATCATCACTTTGTTTGGGTTCAGCCCCAATTCCAAAAAGTAACTCCCTTATCGCTGCCTTGGAGGAAAATGAGCACTTCTGGCAAAAACCAAATGGAAAATAGCTATGAATCCTGATTGCAGATCAGGAGGAAAAATTGCTCTAAAAACTCAGACATTTTCCTTCCATCCAGGGTTTGATGTTTTTGTTTTTCTAGAACAGCAGGTTCTACTGTGTGAGGTACCCTGCCACTTCCACGCAGTTCCTGACTTCGGACACATCAGATAAAGTCCCCCAAAAGTCTGCATCGACTTGGGTTTGTTATAGGATTAAAATATTGTTGAGTTAATTGGGGAATTAGTAGGGTTGTGACTTCACACATGTGGGAAATGGAAGTGGCATGCTCCCTCAGTGACAACTGAATACCTGGTACTTACGGGCATTTAACTTTATCACAGTAGTGTAAACACTTGTTTTCTTCAGAGAGAGAAGCATCGTTCAAGTTGGAGACGTTAGCAGTTAGTAGCTGGCATGCAGGTAACGTACTAACTGAAGACACCATGCTTCTAAAAACAGTCTCTGTGGGTGACTGCCATCGTCTGGTCGGTGGTCTGTGTTTGCCTGTTGTGTTTGAAGCAGGCCGTATACCACATCTTTAGTCTTACTGACCTTGCAAGTCTTCAAACCCCAGTGCCTTAAAATGGAAGGCCCTAAATGGAAGGAAGAGTGGGTGAAAGATTTATTTTGTGACGTCTTCAGATGGAATTGTGGGTATCTTTACCCCTAATCAATTTTCTGAGTGGATAACCTTCAATACGCATGTTCCTGTGTTTCCCCCGCCCCCAGGAAGACTGGTTCCCTCATGAAGGCAGCTATGCCAGATCATGTGTATCAGAAATGGGGAACAAGGGATATGAGGTCAAATAGTAGTATCTGGAGTAGTCACTGAAGAATAAAATATAATAGGCCTCGGGATTACTGCTTATCCATGACAACCAGGAGAGCTGACATCTGCTGCCAAGAAAGGAGAAAAATTGAGAACCTCAGAATAGGAGAGTTCAGCGCTAGGATGCCAACAGGCTGCTTTCTAATCCCACCTGGTGAGAAGGAAGGTGAGATGCAGGCAGATGCAAACAGACTAAAATGTCACAATGATGAGCACGAGGTTTAACAGCCTACCCCTTAGATGGGTGTGCATCTATCAAAAGTGTCTGTTCGACCAAAAAGCTAATTATGCACTGAGTCGTCTTCAGTATTTAAAGTAAGCATAAAGGATCATGGAATGAAATAGTCACTGCTTCTGGGCTGTATTGCCAAGCTTAGCTCTCCATTTTTTGAATTGTGTGTTTATTTCTCTGACCACTTTGTTCTGATCGGGCTTGCTTCCCTGAGTTCTGTGCGCCAGTGACAGTGATGAGGCTGAGTTGCTGGAGCAGGGCGCTTGCCACAGAGTACAGGCAGGTTTCATTTCTGTATCTGTTGTAATGGAAAAATCCCACCTACATGGGCCAAAGATTTTTTTTTTTCCTCTTAAAAGCAAGAAGAAAGGAAAACGGACAGAAAAGCAAAGATGAAAATCAACAACCACAGTAACAAAACCCCCCGTTCATCTGTGGAACATAGTAGAGGTGGTGTGGAGGGAGTAGCCCTCAGTGCCCCAGGCAGGCATGACTCCCGATCAGACTGGCATCAATCACTATCAAGCCACCTAAATCCTGCACTGTCGACGACTGACCACTGTTACCTAGCATTCATATATGAATTTGAATGTACACGTGTTAGCACATACATTTAGTCTTGTCTCAGGTTTTAAATCTTTCAAAAGTAATTGTTGCTAATCAGTGCAGTTATCAATGCAATTTTATATTCCTTAAAAGAAGAAAGAGTGGGTTTTTGTCGTACATGTTGAAAAGAAAAGGTAAGAGTATTATGTATTTAATTTAATTGCGAACAAGTCCTAGTCTTAACAGAGCTGTGGTTTGAATTTGTTTTCTTGGACTTCCATGGCATGTAAATACAGTATGCTCTTTGGATGTAAGTCTTAGAAATGCAGTATGAATGTTGTCATTAATAAACACATTAATCCCAGTCTACTCTGATATTTGTTGCTGTCCTTTTTGTTACACTGAGGAGGTTGTAAGTCAGGTGCCCAGGTCAGGCACTTGAGATGAAGGGGAGAGACTAATGGAGGTAGCAGAAGTGCCTAGGGTGGGGCAGAGTGGACCCCACTAGGCTTGTGCTGACTGAGAAGGTAAGCTGCTAAACAGGGCTGTGGACTTATACATTCATTTATTCATTTACTCCCTTGCCCTATGCCTAGAACAGTGCTGAGAGATAGTAGGTGCTCAATAAATGTCTGTTAAATGAGTGCATGAATTTGTTTCTCGGTAGTTCTAACGGAGCACTTACTGTGTGCTAAGCTCTGTTCCAGGCACTGGAATACAGTGGCAACCCCAGCAAGTTCTGCTGTCATGTAGATCAAGTCTCAGTGGTAGGCAGTAGAGAACCAAGAGAACCAGAGAATCCTAAGTGTTCCAAGGCAAATAAGAGGATCGGGTGTGGGCAGTTGTAGCTCCGCACCAAAAGGAGGTTGATTGAGAAGCAGGTTTGAGCCAGACCTGAATGACAAGGCAGTGGCTTTAGCTGCCCCAGCAGGGCTAGAGGAGCATCTAGGAGACCTGCAAGTATCCGGTTCTGCACCTTTCAGTCTGACTAGCTTGGTGACGCACACAGTGGCCGTGCACACCTGATGCATGGGAGCTGCCCATCAAAAATGTCAGATGTGTGAGTGAATGAACGGTACAGCTGTGGGTAGATGTGCTTGCCTAGGCTAAGCTCTCCCCATTTTTCAGTTGGCCTCCTGGATTTACAATCCCTACAGGTTGAGAAGCCCAAGTTGTGTTCTCAGCCCTGCTCCTGAACTCACCTGAGTTCAGTGTAACGTGATTATTCCAGCCATAAAATTACAGCAAGTTCCCCCCCCCCCCCCCCCCCCAAGTCTGCAGGAAAGGGCTGGCAAGACGCCCAGCAGACTTCACATTGAACGGCAGTGTGACTGGGGACTGCATGGTGCTCAAGGGAACTTCAGCTTTTTCTTTAAATACTCAACAGGAAAATTTACGTAAAGAAGAAAGCTACCCAACTTCTAATCTGAAGAAGCCACTAGAGCTTTCTAAGGAGTCCTGCCCTATAGATCTTAGGCACACAGGAAGTGAACCCTCTAAGAAGCGGACTTCCAGTCCAGGTGTGTTTGTAATCAACTACTTGCGGGGAATATATTCTAAGTCACGTGGCAGGAAAATTACCACAGTGAGCATTTAATTATGTTCCTTTAAAGTCAACTTTAATGTCCCAGAATAATTTTTCAGATAAAGTCCTAGCACACTTAAGGCTGTACCTTAAATTTAGAAATTCTCCACAGTGCAAAATTTCTGTGGGATTTCTTAACTGCTAAAGTGTACAGCTAAATAGAACATAGTGTTGTTGTGTCTTGGTCACAACCGTTGGACTCAGAAAATTTTTTTAAATGAGACTGGGAAGCTGATGTTTTACATTTTTATTTTAGAAAACAATACTTGGGCATGAAACAGTACCAGTTAGGGTAAACCTCCTCCCACCCCACCCCCTGACTCCTCACTCCCATGCCCAGAATACCTTCACTCTGCCTGTTTGGTTGCAGGTCAGGGGCTATAATCCTAAATAAGCTTTCACTTCTTCTCTTGATTAAGCAATGTTGGCTTCTGCTTCTATGAAAGGTGGATTTCGCCCCTCCCCACCCAAAATTGTATTAGTGTACTGTTGTATTTGTTACGTCGGGGTCTTAACCAATTCCGCCGCCTCCCACATTGCTGTCTGGGTTCGTTTTTTACTCGACTAAGGATGCTCAGTCCCCAGCCCCAGGGTTAACGTCTGAGGCTCAGAGCGAGGATCTGAAGTGTATGCCCGATGGGGTAGCCCTCTGGCCACCTGAGGAGGTGGAGAGCAGAAAAAACACACTTTAAGGTCAAAATCAAACTAGGAGTCCCAGCGCGGCATCACACTGGCCCGGGAGCCTCAGTTTCCCCCCTCGCGCTGCGGGTCCCGGCAGCGGCCCTCCCTGCCCACCTACCCGAAACTGCAGGTCGTGGGCCCTCCCTGATGCTGGGGCTCCCCGCGCGCCCCGTACCAGTCCCCGCCCTTGCCCTCGCCCTCACCCTCACCCCTGCTCGCCCCGCCCCCACCCAACGGCACCGCACAGTCCCGCCCCGCCTCGCCCCACCTGCTAGGGCCCCTCCCACCAAGCCCCCTCCCAAACCCGCGCGCTCCGCCCATGTCTCCGCCCACCCCGCCGGGAAGCCCAGGCCCCACCCACCTCACGAGCTCCGCTCCGCCCCGTGTCCCGCCCCCTCCCCACTCGCCTGCCTCAGTGCGGGCCGCCCCCGCCGCGCTGGCCCCCAGCCTGGCCTCGCCCCTCCCACCCGCGTCCCGCCCCTGATCCTGGCCCCGCCCCTCCCCAACGGTTAACGGCTGCGCGCGCCTGAGGGGATCGCATAGCGCCCTCACCAGGTCCTCGCGTCCGCTGCTCGGCGCTCGGAGGCCCCGGCGGCCCCAGGTGTGCCCCCCTCTGAGGAAGCCTGACTCGGCGACCGCTTCGGCCCTGAGACCCCGGCTGCCGTCGGGTCTCCCCGCAGGTCCCAGGCCCTGCAGACGGGAAGGGGGCTGCGGAACCCCTAGGCAGCCCCTTGGGAGCGGCAGAAGCCCTGCCCCGTCAGCCTTTGGGGTGCCGGGAACCCCTAGAAGGTTGGGGTCGGAGGGACCCCTTAGGCAACGGGTCGAGGGGGGGACCCCTTAGTCAAAGGGCCCGGAGGGCGGGACCCCTACCCTGTCAACCCGTTGGGCGCGGCGGAACCCCTTGGTCAGCGGGTCGGGGTCGGCGGTGTCGGACCGAGGGCCACGGGACCCCTTAGAAAACGGGTCGAGGGCAGAGGGGCCCTTGGTCAGAGGGCCGGGGGCAGCGGGACCGTTCGGCCGGAGCCCAAGCGGGCGGGCCGCCCCGCCTCACATGGCCGTGTTGTTGCAGGTGCGCAGCTCCCGCCTCGCGCAGCATGCAGGCCCTGTCAGTGGACATGGAGGAGGCCCCTCTAGTAGGCAGGATGTCCAGCCCCGAAGATGAGATCGTGACTGAGCTTTTCAGTGCAGGGAGTCCTTTTACGTCTGAAAACATCGCCCTGAAGGCCCCGGTGGTGGTGAAGGATGAGGAAGACGAGTTCCAGTTCTTCAAAGACGCCTATCTGACCTCCGCTGACCTCAGAGAGCCCCTCCTGCACGCGTTCAACCCCCCGCTGAACGTGGACTGTGAGGGCAAAGTCAAAGTGGAGCTCCTGGTGGACGGGAATGAGAACGAGAACGTGTACGAGAACGAGGAACTCCTCGGAGAGTACCCGGGCCCCCCCGAGCTCCACCTGCTGGAGGACGCAGTGCTGCCCGCCGCCCCGCAGCCGCATGCCTACGATGTGCACTTCCTATCCTCCCTGCTGACCCCCCACCAGAGCCCTGCTGTGGTGCCCCTGGGTGCCTGGGCCAGGGACGGAGCCGCCCACCCTGGTGTCCGGGTGATTCCAGTAAGAGCCGCAGTGCCCCTGCGCCCATCCCAAACAGATCAGACAGAGGTCTATGACCAGATGTCCCCCTAAGCTTTTCCTGTGTACGCAGCATCCGGGGGTTGGAGTCACTCATTCCAAACAGGGCACATCCCTTTGCAATCCAAGATGCACCTGCTCAGCGAAGCCGCTAGGCCTGGGCGGTGACCTTGTCCTTGGTCCCTGGTTCAACCCTGAGCTAACCCTGCACAGAGCATACAACAGAAGAGCGAAACAGCTAGGAAAGTGTTTGCCCAGTTACTGCTATCACTGGCCTTCAGAAAGAAGCCCTGTTTGTGTCAGGTAGCTAGTATCTGTGGGAAAAAAATGCAACGACTGAATTTTCATGAGCTTGCACTTTACACTTTTGCCCTTTAGATTTTTTTTAATATAATTTATTTTATTATCATTAATCTGCAATTACATGTGCAATATTATGGTTATTGAACTACTCCTTCATCAGGTCTCCCTCACCAACCCCATTACAGTCACTGTCCATCAGCGTAGTGAGATGCTATAGAATCACTACTTGTCTTCTCTGAGTTGTACTGCCCTCCCCGTGCCCCCCCAACATTACATCTGCTAATCGTAATGCCCCTTTTTCCCTCTTATCCCTCCCTTCCCACCCATTTTCCCCAGTCCCTTTCCCTTTGGTAACTATTAGTCCGTTCTTGGGTTCTGTGAGTCTGCTGCTGTTTTGTTCCTTCAGTTTTTTTCTTTGTTCTTATACTCCACATATGAGTGAAATCATTTGATACTTGTGTTTTTCAGCTTGGCTTATTTCACTGAGCATAATACCCTCTAGCTCCATCCATGTTGTTGCAAATGGTATGCCCTTTAGATTTTATAAGGGTTGTAATTTCACTGCAAGGACTCACAGCTAATATTTGTGTTTACTGAGCCTTGAAATCACATGCTAGACCTTCCCGCTGCTAGTAAGTGATTATTCCTTGAGCATTGTAATAAAAATCAGAGCCTGCCTAAATCCCTGGTAATTCTCAGCTAACTGCCCTTTCTGCAACAGGTAACCACTGGTAATTTTCTGATTTGTTCTTGCTGAAACTAAACACATCCGTTTTTAAAGAAAACAAAAAGATCCCAGGAAATGTGTGCTGCCTCCCCAAAAGGATCTTGTCTGGAAAGCCAGATTACTCAGCCATTCAATCATTCTAGTGAGTTATAAATCAAGCCTTTGTGGAACATTTTTGAGTTGGTGTCAAGAAGGCTGAAGCCTGGCTTTGTATATCATAAGCCATGGTAGCAGGGGCTTGAATTTCTTTTACTGTAATCACTGCTCCTTAGTGTAAAGGAAAGGCAGGGAGGAGAGGCTGGGGCCTCCACCAGCCTCTCAGTTTGACTTCGAGGGAGTACAGAGCACATCTAGGCCCACCAGCCTTCACCTGCAGCAGAGGTCTCCATCCAGATCTTTTTCAGATGGCTTGAAGTGTCAGGCACTCCATTTGGCTACCAGGCCAAACTTGTGTCTCAGCACGTTTTCCCTATTGGTCCCAGTTCGGCCTCCTTCCTGTGCATGATGAACGCATATTCATCAGAATAGGAAGGGAATGAGCCCATGTTAAAATAGTTAAATTCTCTTTAATATAATCCGCTTCTAATAGAATGTGGGTTTGACAAAATAAATGAGAGACTATTTGGATGATATTTCTTTGGTTTTTAAAATTTTTATTGGCTATTTTCCAATTCATTAATAAAATGAAAAAAGATACAGCATGGACATGTTTATCATTTAAACAGAGTGGAATTACCTTTCACTAAATATTTAGGGTGAATTGCTAATTTCCTTTTTTTAGAAAGTCATTCTCATATATTGACCTTGGTTTATATCTGTTCTGTAAAAAGAGGATTTTATTGTAGTGTAAGTAGTTCAGATCTCAGTTGCATGGGGCTGAGGAATTGATATATTTACTGCATAAGTATTTGCTAGCTACAGGGAGATAAGTCAAATCTAAACTTTGATAATGAGTACATGGCAAGTTCCCCAAAGCAGAAGAAAAAATTTTAATTTCTATATTTCTATAAAATGTGAAATATCTAAATAAAACTATAACTTGAAATATAGCTAAACTTACCTTTATCTTTTTAAAGATTCATACCGAGATGCTAGTCAGTTGTGCTAAGGAAATTGCCAGTCTGTGATTATTTGTTTCGGCCCCAGATTTTATTAAGTTAGACAATCTCCAAGTTGAGTCAATACCCACAGTTTGGAAGGTAGCTATCTGTGCTGTCTTTAGAATCCCCATCTTTTTTGAAGAACACTACAACTTGCCATCTGGCCTTTGGAGAACCCCCCTGTACTAACAGGCGGTCTGGGCAGGCAGAGGTCAAGGATGGATCACAATGTCAAGTATGAGTTGACTGCTGTTTCCCAACCCTCCTCACATTCTTATCAAATCTTACAAAGAATCATTCTGATTTTAAAGCAGTCAAAGCTGATGGTAATTTTTTTAAACCATGGGAACTTTTTAGTTTTTTTTAATTATGTTGATTTTCAGCAATATCATTGGCATTTCTCCCTATTTTTGGTAATTTTGCTGGCGTGTCACTGAGTTGGCAAGGTGATGCAGATGATAGCTTAAAACCACAGCCGGCAGTTATTCCCAATCTTTACTGTTTCACATTAATTATTGTCCTACCATTCAATCAGGAGAGCTCAGCTATTTTATTATAAATATATTAATACATATTAATACTATATGCAGTTATATTAAATTATAAATATTACTATGACTACATTAAAAGTTACATCATAAATATTACTGAAACGTCAGAGGGATTTCAGCTATCTTAAGGAAAAGTTAACAGTCACTTAGATAACATTTAATACAGCCTAAGGCGCACACCCTAAGAAGGGTGATACAGGGTCAGCATTCAAGGAACGCCTCGAGGCTGGCAGCTCCTTCAGAGCAGGGCGCTGTTGAGCAGCTTAAGGGGCACCCGGACCACTGGGGAATCCTTTCCGCTACCGATACCGTACTTCTGAACCAGCATGAACCACATCAAATCACATCTCCACACCTTGCGGGCAAACGGTCTTGGTCCTCAGGTTCCTCATTCTGCAGCGAGCCTGGTCAGATGGCTTGTTGCCCTGCCGGTTACCCCGAGGGATAATAATAGTGAGGCAGAGAGGCACTAAGCCGGAGAGTGCACCTTACTTTAAAAATGGCCCTTCTGCAGAGAACTTCCTATTCTCTGTAAACTGTAAAACCCAGTGTCTGCAGTATGGTTTCTAAAATAATGGTTGTCTTTTCAGGGTGAACTAAAGGAAGAAGGTGGTGCTCCTCTAAGTAACAATCTGGAGGAAGCTACTTTCCAGAACCCTCCTGGCCAGGAGTCCTGTTGCAAGTTCCCATCATCACAAGAAGCAGAAGATGCTTCTGGCTGCTCTCTTAAGAAAGACTCCAACCCAATGGTCAGTATGCGCAAGAAAATGTGTCTGACTGACGTTACATTAAATTTTGACCCTGAGTGTTACTAAGTCAACAGTAATAGTTATGTCATTGTTTTTCATTCTGGTTACTTGTGAGTCAGCCGTTTGGGTTGTCTCATCTGTCAGAAGAGGGATGTCATTTCTGCTGGATCTTAGCAAATCACACAAAGATTAGGATGTTGCTGTATTGGTTGAGGGGGGTGACCCCAAGTCATATCAGTCACTGCAGACCTGGGTCGGCCCGGGGAGGGGCAGCCCTGAGCTGAGTGCTTTGGCATGTTGGTGGGCAGTGGAGCTGTGGTTCCATGGCTGCAGGGCAGAGGCCACTCCCCTTCAATCCTGTCTCCGAATTCCTAATAATTCTAATGAACACTAGTGTAATTACCTAATAAGATATACAGTCAGTAACGTCTGTGGTTCATGTGATATTTTTGCACATTCGTAATTTCATGAAATCCTTCTCTCAACTCTGAAGGGTAGGCATTATTTTTTTTTAATTTTGGTATCATTAATATACAATTACATGAGCTACATTGTGGTTACTAGATTTCCCCCATATCAAGTCCCCACCACCTACCCCATTGCAGTCACTGTCTATCAGCATATTAAGATGCTATAGAGTCACTACTTGTCTTCTCTATGCTGTACTGGTAGGCATTATTTTTATCTACATTTTATAGATAAGAAAACAAAGATGGCACATAGAGTGCTTGTGAGTGGTGCATCTGGACTGGGGGTCAGTGTAGTGAGGACTGGGAGGGAGGGGAGCCAGGCAGTCAGGCCCCACGTGTTCTCATGAGTCCAGAGGACCCTCGATCGCCTTGTCCCCAGCAGCTCTGTGTTCTGAGAAGGGAAGTCTGGGCTCTAAGGCATATATTTTGACTAGGAAATACTTAAAAATGAGCCTATCAGGAACTCAGGCTTAGCTGTGGCCTGCACCAGTACTTGTCCGTCTGTGGCTCTACTCAGGCCCTCAGGTTCTGAGAGCAGAGCTTTTCCAGGACACCTGACCCACGTGAGCAGGATGGGACGCTTCCAATCACACCTGAGTGATGTGAGCATACCCCAGGAGAGTCAGGGCAGAGCCCTGCACTGCACGATAGGCAGAGGCTTAGAGAGCACACTCCGCTTTCTCCTGGTTTTGTGCACCTGTGTGTGTGTGGCTGTGACTTTATCCTCTAAATATAAATAAAATTCCAACTGAACATGAATGCTGGCCTCTTACCCAGTGTCAGGGTGGTCTGAAGGTTTGACCGAGTGACCAGCACCTCATGAACACGGGCTCTATGTGTGTTATTTCGGTCACATTAATCCTTTGTGCTTATTTGGGTTTTCCTGTCTAGGAAATCCAAAAGCAACCTAAGATAAAGCTGTAGCTTCTCTGGGTATCTGTGGTTTTACCATCAGAATTAGAAGCTGTGTGTAGGCAGAAACCACGATGCCTCTTGGCTTACTCGTCTTCACACCTCCCTTCCTTGGTCATCACTGTACCCATGCGGCAGGGGCTCCGCCTGTGCTTTGCTTGACTGATGTGACTGACAGATGGACCCGCCTGGCTCACTGAGGATTTATTATGGTTGAATCCAGCCAGGTGACCTGAGAGTCTAGACAGGCCTAGGAAGATGGACATGGCTTCTTAGGGTTTTCCAGTTCTGGGCTTAATCTTTCTAAACTGAAGGAAATAAAACAAATGGACATTTAAAAAAATCCCATGGGCTAAATAATAACGTGTATGTATGGCAGGAAAGAGCAACCATCATAAAATGGAAGATCATTTGAAGTATATGATGAACTGCAGAGGTAGAGTGAGGGGGACGAAGCCTGGGTCAGCTGGCTGGGTCTGAACAGGGCCGGGGTTGGGCAAATCCACAGACCCTCTCCGTCCCTGTGGACAGTGGAGTGTAAGGACTGGTGAGGGAACCTGTGCTACACTCACCTGACCCTGACCCTCGCCTCAGTGGTCAGGTGCCTGTAGGAAAGGCATGAGCAGGAACCTCGGTTAGACACTGAACACATCTCACACATTTCCTGGGGCAGAGGGAGGGTTTCCCTGCGTTGCCTCCAGGGAGCATGTTACTGATAGAGTAAGGAACCGAGAACTGATCTGTAGTTTGCCATTTGCCATTAAAACTTAAATTCTTGATTAAAGCTGTTTCCTCAGATTTAAGTTGATTGAGGTTCATATTACTGATCTTTTAAAAATGAAACCTGACCATTATTTTTCATTTTAGGTGATATGTCAGTTGAAAGGGGGCACACAAATGCTATGTATAGACAATTCTGGCACAGGACAACTAAAAGCACTTCATTTGGTTCCTCAGTATCAAGACCAAAATAATTATCTGCAGTCAGGTACAAAGTGAATTAATCAAAAAGTTATATGTTTGGCTTTGTATAATGAAACAATGAAATAGGCAGTTAGGTTATTAAATAGGCAGTTTGGAAGACCTCATAGCCCATATTAGTGAACTAGGAAAACAAAAAACAAATCTTTATAGACTAATTGATGTGCATTGTATTGACTGTCTCAAGTCCTTGGACAGCTGTCCCCTACCTCCGCTAGCTGCAGAGAGTTTTGCGACTACTTATACCAAAAAGTGCGTATGCCCAGGGGCGCCTGGGTTGAAACATCAACCTTCCCCAGATTGGGTGGGGAGTTGACTATTCAGGTGTGGTGTAAATTATACACATGTTAATGTGAACATTTTAGTTTATGAGAACTATCGCTCTGCTTTAATCACCATGAGTTCTGAAATAACTACCTAATGCTGCTTTATCTGCCATTCATTTACTCAGAAACTTCTTTATATGGGCACATATAATTGTAAATGTCCTGTAAGTACCTGATTATCCTCAAATGATTTAAGCATGATTACAAAAAAGATTAAATGACATAGTTTTAGGATTTCTATGTGGACTATATACATAATTGTATTCTGAATCTTGAGTCAGAATATTTCATTATCAGACCTTCTCAGATCTTGTCAATAAGTTGTTTTTACTGAAGTGTAGTTGACATACCACATCATACTAGTTTCATGTGTACAGCATAGTGATTGGGCATTTGTAGGCGTTGCGAACTGATCACCGGTTGTGTTCCCCATGTTGTACATGCTAATAATTAAAATCAATATTAAATCCAGATGTAATCTCAGTGGGTCTTTGGTGTCCAGGGCAGAAAGAAAGAGTGACTCATATTCCATCCTGATAGTCCTTTTATCCAGGGACAGATTAAATGCCTTTAAGACATTTACTTCCCTATAGTGCAGAACTGGGGTTGGGGCTTTGGCCTCCAGAGGCCCTTTGCTACACACCAGCTGTGGATTTTCTGACTTTGTTCCCTGTAGGTCAGAGCTGCATTTGATCCTCTACACAGGCAGAGAAGGGTTTTTTCTTAATTCCCTTCCTTCTGGAACTTGACAAAATCTAATGCCTCTAGAGTCACAGGATAAGGTTTATATAATGCTCTCAAAACGTATTTCCTTGTCATGTAATCCTACCCCCAGTCTCCTTTATTATGATGTGTACATAGTAAATATCACCATAAAATAAATGCATCCTGTTACTGAAGTCTCAAGGTGCCATCACTCGAAGATTGCATAAGCCTGGAGCAGGAAATGTGTTCAGCTGGTAGGTGATCAGGAGGCTAAGACACATTTATCCTTGCACCTGGATTCACGAGCATGGCTGTTCGCAGAGCGCTTGGTGTCTGAGGAATGTTTCTCATGGCCTCCTTAGGTCAAAGAATACCTGTGAGTTCCAGTAGTTAAATAGCTTGGTCCAAACAGCCCAGTAAGTTAGTTCTACATCCCAGAAAGTTAGTAACCATTTGAAAAAGAGAATCCTTGTAGATTGAAAGTAGTTCACATGGTGTCCAACAGATATAGCTATGCTTTCTGTGAAAATGTGACCCGTCAGCGGCCACCTGGCAACAGGGCATCTTGGCAGAGCCTGGGAACCTGGGCAGCAGCGTGTTCTCAGCATAGCTGACTATCCCTGGGAGCCCCTGCTAAGCAGCTTATGACAAAGAAAAGGCATGTAATAGATTTTTTTATATAATTTATTTTGGTATCATTAATCTACAATTACATGTGCAATATTATGGTTATTAAACTACCCCTTCATCAGGTCCCTCCCACCAACCCCATTACAGTCACTGTCCATCAGGGTAGTGAGATGCTATAGAATCACTACTTGTCTTCTCTGAGTTGTACAGCCCTCCCGTGCCCCCGCAACATTACGTCTATACTAATTGTAATGCCCCTTTTTCCCTTTTATCCCTCCCTTCCCACCCATCTTCCCCAGTCCCTTTCCCTTTGGTAACTATTAGTCCATTCTTGGGTTCTGTGAGTCTGCTGCTGGTTTGTTCCTTCAGTATTTTTTCTTTGTTCTTATACTCCACATATGAGTGAAATCATTTGATACTTGTCTTTTTCGGCTTGGCTTATTTCACTGAGCATAATACCCTCTAGCTCCATCCAGGTTGTTGCAAATGGTAGGATTTGTTTTCTTCTTATGGCTGAATAATATTCCATTGTGTATATGTACCACATCTTCTTTATCCATTCATCTACTGATGGACACTTAGGTTGCTTCCAGTTCTTGGCTATTGTAAATAGTGCTGCGATAAACATAGGGGTGCATATGTCTTTTTCAAACTGGGCTGCTGCATTCTTAGGGTAAATTCCTAGGAGCGGAATTCCTGGGTCAAATGGTATTTCTATTTGAGTTTTTTGAGGAACCTCCATACTGCTTTCCACAATGGTTGAACTAATTTGCAGTCCCACCAGCAGTGTAGGAGGGTTCCCTTTTCTCCACATCCTCGCCAACATTTGTTGTTGTTTGTGTTTTGGATGTTGGCCATCCTCACTGGTGTGAGGTGATATCTCATTGTGGTTTTAATCTGCATTTCTCTGATGATTAGCGATGTGGAGCATCTTTTCATGGGCCTGTTGGCCATCTGAATTTCTTCTTTGGAGAAGTGTCTATTCATGTCCTCTGCCCATTTCTTAATAGGATTATTTGCTTTTTGTTTGTTAAGGTGCGTGAGTTCTTTATATATTTTGTATGTCAACCCTTTATCAGATACGTCATTTATGAATATATTCTCCCATGCTATAGGATGTCTTTTTGTTCTACTGACGGTGTCCTTTGCTGTACAGAAGCTTTCAGCTTGATATAGTCCCACTTGTTCATTTTTGCTTTTGTTTCCCTTGCCCGGGGAGATATGTTCATGAAGAAGTTGCTCATGTTTATGTCCAAGAGATTTTTGCCTATGTTTTTTTCTAAGAGTTTTATGGTTTCATGACTTACATTCAAGTCTTTGATCCACCTTGAGTTTACCTTTGTGTATGGGGCTAGACAGTAGTCCAGTTTCATTCTTACATGTAGCTGTCCAGTTTTTCCAACACCAGCTGCTGAAGAGGCTGTCATCTCCCATTGTATATCCAAGGCACTTTTATCAAATATTAATTGACTGTATATGTTTGGGTTAATGTTTGGATTTTCTATTCTGTTCCACTGGTCTGTGGGTCTGTTTTTGTGCCAATACCAAATTGTCTTGATTACTGTGGCTTTGTAGTAGAGCTTGAAGTCAGGGAGTGTAATTCCCCCTGTTTTATTCCTCCTTCTCAGGATTGATTTGGCTATTCGGGGTCTTTTGTGGTTCCATATGAATTTTAGAATTATTTGTTCCAGTTCATTGAAGAAAGCTGTTGGTAGTTTGATAGGGATTGCATTAAATCTGTAGATTGCTTTAGGTAGTATAGCCATTTTGACAATATTTATTCTTCCTAGCCAAGAGCATGGGATGCATTTCCATTTGTTAGTGTAATAAAACTTATTTTTAAATTTCAACTTTTCAGAGGAGGGACAAGGATAAGATATTTAACTATGATATATACAAATAATCTCAAAACCTGAATTTATTCAATACTTTTTATTTCTTCAAGCTTCTGAGAAGAAGAAAATTAGGTCAGTGCTGGTCCTGCCCCCCCACCTCCCTTCCCCTGTGACGTGTGCTGATAATACAAATATATAAATATGTAATATAAATAAACATAACAAAATAAATGGGAACTGAGAAAGGAAAGGACTGGATAATGCAGAGATTGTGATTTTGCTTTTGAATTTGTTAAAACTGACTCCAAAAATGTTTTTTGACTCAATGAAAAAGTAACGGTTGCCAATAGAGACGTCAATGCCAACAGCAATTGTTATACTGAGAATATAAAGAACACTTTTAGTTTACGGAAATTTGTAATTGGATTTATTTCCCAATTTGTAGTTCATAAAAATGAAAAAGATGTCCCTTACAATTTCCCTGGCCAGCTGACCACTGTGTACACAGCTTGCCAGCCTGTCAGCTCCTGGCCCTGCATCTGAAAACCATTTCCTGCTCTGTGCACGCAGTCAAGGCTTTCTCGCCCCAGGCCTCCAGCAGGTCTATAGGATGCTGGAGCTGGGCTCCCCCACTACTTCTGAAAAGCCATGGCTGGAGCCGCCCAGGTGTTAGCAGGATCATGGTACTAATAAGGCCTGGATGTTGTTTTAACGTGATTGTGATGTAAACCCCTAGAAGAAAAATAATCATTTTTATCTGTATCTAGGAGCTGACTAGGTGGAACTTTAAAACATACACTAATTCAAAATATTCTTGCTTTTGGCTTTATACAGCTTGATAATGGAGCCTTACCAACCATAGTCAATGGGTCTACTTTCCCCTCAGGATCAGCTCTTCCAGGACAACCAAAATTAACTTTGGCCAGGTAAGGATTAATTTACATTAACGTGAGAGTTTAAGAGGCTCTTGTGTACATTTGTGATTTTCCTCTAAGTTATAAAATTAGCTTCACCTGCAAAGCTTCACGACTTGTAAAAAAATGTACTTTACATGAAGCAGGACCTCTGACACTGTTGCTTGCGTGTCTGGTGTGCTACTGGAAAAGCTGGCCACCGTTTCTTGCACTCTGTCCACTGTCCTGTGCCAGTGTTTGGAGACCTGCTGCCATCCGTAGTGCTGTCTTACTTTCACCTGTTTTAAGCTGAGCTGCTCTGTTTCTTTTCTGCTGTCAACAGTGTAAGTGACAGTGCGGCGGTCACTTAACACCCATGGTGGGCTTAGAGTGCCCTTCAGGCTGCCTCTGCCTGCTGCCTTCCCCACCAGTCCAGCTCAGGTTCAGGAGCAGGTTCCGAGGCACACAGTCCCCAGGCACACGGTCCCCAGGTGGATGGGGGCTGCACTTACCTGGGACCTCATCTTGCCATTTTAAAGTCGTGCCTACAATCATAACTAATTAAACTAATCAAACTGGTTGAAACTCTTTGTCAAGTTAACATCCATGTGCTAACTAACGGTGGACAGGCCAGCGCTTCCCAGTCGCTGCACCCGTTCGTCTGTTGTGGAGATCAGTCTATCTCTGCCTCTTTGGGGTTTTGGACACACAATCTAATGCCACTGCACATCCCAGGGTCTGAAAAAAATCAGGTCAAGCACCTTCTGGAACGTAGATGGTGGCTGCTGGTGCTGTCCAGGCTCCTGTGGGCATGGCTTCCCCGTGGCGTTGGTAAGTGCAGAAAATTGTTTGGGGGCAGTCTGACAGGCTGGAAGCAGCTGGGGTAGAGTTCTGGAGGCTTGCAGGAGCTCAGGTGCCACGTCACCCCTGCCTTGGCACTGTGCTCGTTGCTACAGCCTCAGTCCTTGGGAGCTGGGCTGGTTGTAACACTGCCCTGTCGGCAGGTGACTTTCAGTTAATTTAATGGACTGTCCAGAGCCATTCTCCCCACTTCACTGTCTTGGTGAGATGGCAGTGAGGATGTGGTTTTGATTGTTGTAATTGGTCCTGTTGTCATGGCTCTTCACATTTCTGGGCAAAACAAAACTGTCTAAGCAGCCCCTAGATTCTGCTGGTAGCATTAAATCCTTGCATACACAGTGTGACCTAAGATGTTCCGATCTTTTTTGAATTGGGGCAGCAAGACTATTGCGTCACGGTGTGCTTTAGGGTGTCTAGAACATTCAAGGCAATTGGGTGCTTCTAGAGCTGTGTTTCAGGTGCGTGCTCGCAGAGCTGCAACATTTGAGGCTTCACAGAGGAGCAGTGATGAGGAAGTTGTGGCTGCAATCTAGTCTTGTTTCCCTCACCTCCCCCATGCCAGCCTCACACTTTTACTAGGTTTTCCCGGTCACATATTTTTCTTTATTTTGAAGTAATTTTTCAGGTCATAAAATATTTTTCTATAGTAAATATGTGCTAGGAATAACATTAACTGTGTATTTGCATTTTTAAAAATAATTTATTTTGGTATCATTAATCTACAATTACATGTGCAATGTTATGGTTATTAAACTACCCCCTTCATCAGGTCCCCCCACCAACCCCATTACAGTCACTGTCCATCAGCGTAGTGAGATGCTATAGAATCACTACTTGTCTTCTCTGAGTTGTACAGCCCTCCCCATGCCCTCCCCCAACATTACATCTGCTAATCGTAATGCCCCTTTTTCCCTCTTATCCCTCCCTTCCCACCCATCTTCCCCAGTCTCTTTCCCTTTGGTAACTATTAGTCCATTCTTGGGTTCTGTGAGTCTGCTGCTGTTTTGTTCCTTCAGTTTTTTTCTTTGTTCTTATACTCCACATATGAGTGAAATCATTTGATACTTGTGTTTTTCAGCTTGGCTTATTTCACTGAGCATAATACCCTCTAGCTCCATCCATGTTGTTGCAAATGGTAGGATTTGTTTTCTTCTTATGGCTGAATAGTATTCCATTGTGTATATGTACCACCTCTTCTTTAACCATTCATCTACTAATGGACACTTAGGTGACTTCCATTTCTTAGCTATTGTAAATAGTGCTGTGATAAACATAGGGGTGCATATGTCTTTTTCGAACTGGGCTGCTGCATTCTTAGGGTAAATTCCTAGGAGTGGAATTCCTGGGTCAAATGGTATTTCTATTTTGAGTTTTTTGAGGAACCTCCATACTGCTTTCCACAATGGTTGAACTAATTTGCATTCCCGCCAGCAGTGTAGGAGGGATCCTGTTTCTCCACATCCTTGCCAACATTTGTTGTTGTTTGTGTTTTGGATGTTGGCCATCCTCACTGGTGTGAGGTGATACCTCATTGTGGTTTTAATCTACATTTCTCTGATGATTAGCGATGTGGAGCATCTTTTCATGGGCCTGTTGGCCATCTGAATTTCTTCTTTAGAGAAGTGTCTATTCATGTCCTCTGCCCATTTCTTAATAGGATTATTTGCTTTTTGTTTGTTAAGGTTTGTGAGTTCTTTATATATTTTGGATGTCAACCCTTTATCAGATATGTCATTTATGAATACATTCTCCCATACTGTAGGATGTCTTCTTGTTCTCCTGATGGTGTCCTTTGCTGTACAGAAGCTTTTCAGCCTGATATAGTCCCACTTGTTCATTTTTGCTTTTGTTTCCCTTGCCCGGGGAGATATGGTCATGAAGAAGTCGCTCATGTTTATGTCCAAGAGATTTTTGCCTATGTTTTTTTCTAAGAGTTTTATGGTTTCATGACTTACATTCAGGTCTTTGATCCACCTTGAGGTTACCTTTGTGTATGGGGCTAGACAGTAGTCCAGTTTCATTCTCTTACATGAAGCTGTCCAGTTTTTCCAACACCAGCTGCTGAAGAGGCTGTCATCTCCCCATCGTATATCCAAGGCTCCTTTATCAAATATTAATTGACTGTATATGTTTGGGTTAATGTTTGGATTTTCTATTCTGTTCCACTGGTCTGTGGGTCTGTTTTGTCTTGATTACTGTGGCTTTGTAGTAGAGTTTGAAGTCAGGGAGCGTAATTCCCCGTTTTATTCCTCCTTCTCAGGATTGCTTTGGCTATTCGGGGTCTTTTGTGATTCCATACGAATTTTAGAATTATTTGTTCGAGTTCATTGAAGAAAGCTGTTGGTAGTTTGATAGGGATTGCGTTGAATCTGTAGATTGCTTTAGGTAGTATAGCCATTTTGACAATATTTATTCTTCCTAGCCAAGAGCATGGGATGCATTTCCATTTGTTAGTGTCCTCTTTAATTTCTCTTAGGAGTGTCTTGTAGTTTTCAGAGTACAGGTCTTTCACTTCCTTCGTTAGGTTTATTCCTAGGTATTTTATTCTTTTTGATGCAATTGTGAATGGAATTGTTTTTCTGATTTCTCTTTCTGTTAGTTCATCGTTAGTGTATAGGAAAGCAACAGATTTCTGTGTGTTAATTTTGTATCCTGCAACTTTGCTGAATTCAGATATTAGTTCTAGTAGTTTTGGAGTGGAGTCTTTAGGGTTTTTAATGTACAGTATCATGTCATCTGCAAATAGTGACAATTTGACTTCTTCTTTACCAATCTGGATGCCTTGTATGTCTTTGTTTTGTCTGATTGCCGTGGCTAGGACCTCCAGTACTATGTTGAATAACAGTGGAGAGAGTGGGCATCCCTGTCTTGTTCCCAATCTTAGATGAAAAGCTTTCAGCTTCTCGCTGTTAAGTATGATGTTAGCTGTGGATTTGTCATATATGGCCTTTATACTGTTGAGGTACTTGCCCTGTATACCCATTTTGTTGAGAGTTTTAATCATGAATGGATGCTGAATTTTGTCAAATGCTTTTTCAGCATCTATGGAGATGATCATGTGGTTTTTGTTCTTCTTTTTGTTGATGTGGTGGATGATGTTGATGGATTTTCGAATGTTGTACCGTCCTTGCATCCCTGGGATGAATCCGACTTGATGATGGTGTATGATCCTCTTGATGTATTTTTGAATTCGGTTTGCTAATATTTTGTTGAGTATTTTTGCATCTACCTTCATCAGGGATATTGGTCTGTAATTTTCTTTTTTGGTGAGGTCTTTGCCCGGTTTTGGTATTAGAGTGATGCTGGCTTCATAGAATGAGTTTGGAAGTATTCCCTCCTCTTCTATTTTTTGGAAAACTTTAAGGAGAATGGGTGTTATTTCTTCTCTATATGTCTGGTAGAATTCAGAGGTGAATCCATCAGGCCTGGGGGTTTTGTTCTTGGGTAGTTTTTTGATTACCAATTCAATTTCGTTGCTGGTGATTGGTTTGTTTAGTTTTTCTGTTTCTTGCTTGGTCAGTCTTGGAAGGTTGTATTTTTCTAAGAAGTTGTCCATTTCTTCTATGTTTTCCAGGTTGTTAGCATATAGATTCTCATCATATTCTCTTATAATTCTTTGTATTTCTGTGCGGTCCGTCATTATTTTTTCTTTCTCATTTCTGATTCTGTTTATGTGTGTAGATTCTCTTTTTCTCTTAATGAGTCTGGCTAGGGGTTTATGTATTTTGTTTATTTTTTCAAAGAACCAGCTCTTGGTTTCATTGATTTTTTTCTATTGTTTTATTCTTCTCAATTTAATTATTTCTTCTCTGATCTTTATTATGTCCCTTCTTCTGGTGACTTTGGGCCTCATTTGTTCTTCTTTTTCCAATTTCAGTAATTGTGTCTTTAGACTATTCATTTGGGAATGTTCTTCCTTCTTTAAATAGGCCTGGATTGCAATATACTTTCCTCTTAGAACTGCCTTTGCTGCGTCCCACAGAAGTTGTGGCTTTGTGTTGTTGTTGTCATTAGTCTCCATATATTCTTTGATTTCTGTTTTGATTTGGTCGTTAACCCATTGATTAATTAGGAGAATGTTGTTAAGTCTCCATGTATTTGTGAGCCTTTTTGATTTCTTTCTAAAATTTATTTCTAGTTGTATACCTTTGTGATCTGAGAAGTTTGTTGGTAGGATTTCAATATTTTTGAATTTACTGAGGTTCTTTTTGTGGCCTAGTATGTGGTCTATTCTGGAAAATGTTCCATGTGCACTTGAGAAAAATGTGTATCCTGTTGCTTTTGGGTGTAGAGTTCTGTAGATGTCTGTTTGGTCTATCTGTTCTAGTGTGTTGTTCAGTGCCTCTGTGTCTTTACTTATTCTCTGTCTGGTTGATCTGTCCTTTGGAGTGAGTGGTGTGTTGAAGTCTCCTAAAATGAATGCATTGCTGTCTATTTCCTCCTTTAATTCTGTTAGTATTTGTTTCACATATGCTGGCGCTCCTGTGTTGGGTGCATATATATTTTTAATGGTTATATCTTCTTGTTGGACTGACCCCTTTATCCTTATGTAATGTCCTTCTTTATCTCTTGCTACTTTCTTCGTTTTGAAGTCTATTTTGTCTGATACAAGTACTGCAACACCTGCTTTTTCTCTCTTTGTTGTTTGCATGAAATATCTTTTTCCATCCCTTCACTTTTAGTCTGTGTATATCTTTGGGTTTGAGGTGAGTTTCTTGTAGGCAGCATATAGATGGGTCTTGCTTTTTTATCCATTCTGTTATTCTGTGTCTTTTGATTGGTGCATTCAGTCCATTTAGATTTAGGGTGATTATCGATAGATATGTACTTATTGCCATTGCTGGCTTTAGATTCGTGGTTACCAAAGGTACAAGGTTGCGTCTTTACTATCTAACAATCTAACTTAACTTTCTTGTTAAGTTATTGTAAACACAGTCTGATGTTTCTTTCTTTCTCTGCCTTCTTATTCTTCCTCCTCCATTCTTTATATACTAGGTGTTTTATTCTTTGCCTTTAGTTAATATTTGGATGGTCTGCTTTCTTTGCTCTGATTTTGTTTTCTCTGGTGACATCTTTTTAGCCTTAGGGGTTCTTCCTTCTAGGGCAGTCCGTTTAAGATGTCCTGTAGTGGTGGCTTATGAGAGGCAAACTCTCTCAACTTTCGTTTGTCTGGAAATTGTTTAATCCCTCCATCACATTTAAATGATAATCGTGCTGGATACAATATTCTTGGTTCGAGGTCCTTCTGTTTCATTACATTAAATATATCATGCCATTCTCTTCTGGCCTGTAAGGTTTCTGTTGAGAAGTCTGATGATAGCCTGATGGGTTTTCCTTTATATGTGATCTTTTTTCTCTCTCTAGCTGCCTTTAATACTCTGTCCTTATCTTTGATCTTTGCCATTTTAATTAATATGTGTCTTGGTGTTGTCTTCCTTGGGTCCCTGTGTTGGGAGATCTGTGGGCTTCCGTGGACTGCGAGACTATTTCCTTCCCAGCATGGGGAAGTTTTCAGCAATTATTTCTTCAAAGACACTTTCTATCCCCTTTTCTCTCTCTTCTTCCCCTGGTACTCCTATAATGCGAATATTGTTCCGTTTGGATTGGTCACACAGTTCTCTTAATATTCTTTCATTCCTAGAGATCCTTTTATCTCTCTCTGCCTCAGCTTCTCTGTATTCCTGGTCTCTGATTTCTATTCCATTAACAGTCTCTTGTATCTCATCCAGTCTGCTGTTAAGCCCGTCAATCGCTTGTCTGATTTCTGCATTGTCTTTCCTCACTTCCCTCACTTCCTTCCTCAGCTCTTGCACATTTCTCTGTAGATCCATCAGCATGGTTATGACTTTTCTTCTGAATTGTTTTTCAGGAAGACTGTGCATTTCCATCCCTTCAGGCTCCCTCTCTGGGGCTCTCTTGTTGGTTTTAGTCTGGACCATATTCCTCTGTCTTTTCATGGCTATAGAAGTGGTCGCTGGTAGTTGCCACGTATGTCAGCTGGGTTCTTTAAGACTTTAAGAAGAAAAAAGAAAGAAAAAAGAAAGAAAGAAAAAAAAGAAAGAAAAGAAAAGAAAAAAGAAAGAGAAGAAAAAACAAAAAACAAAACAAAACAAAACAACAACAACAACAAAAAACGCCCACTGGGAGTAGATTCTGTGGGGATGCTGTACGTGGCGCTGTTGCTCCACTATTCCGCAGCCGTGGCCGTGCCACTCTGCAGGGCCCTTTATAGCTCTGGCCGGGGTGGGAACTAATGGGAGGCTGTTGATCTCTGTGAGAAGTCTAAGTGCAGCCACCCTTTCCCAGTCACCATCTAAGGGGTCCGAAACTCCCCAGGACTCCCAGCCTGCTGGGCTGAGTGTGCCGGGGCGATCCGGCTCCTCCACTGGGCTCCTGTCTCTTTAAGACCGCTGAAAAAAACGCGCTCTTTTCTTTTTTTTTTCCTTCCTGGGAGCTGGCTGCAAGCACCCTGGCGCGTT
>JAVSCE010014560.1:0-24753 GCA_032199065.1 Smutsia gigantea | reverse complement strand
GTACTCCTGTTCTCTGATTTCTATTCCATTAACAGTCTCTTGCATCTCATCCATTCTGCTGTTAAGCCCGTTGATCGCTTGTCTGATTTCTGCATTGTCTTTCCTCTGTTCCTTCACTTCCTCCCTCAGCTCTTGCACATTTCTCTGTAGGTCCATCAGCATGGTTATGACTTTTATTCTGAATTCTTTTTCAGAAAGTCTGTGCATTTCCATCCCTTCAGACTCCCTCTCTGGGGTTGTCTGGTTGATTTTGGTCTGAACCATATTCCTCTGTCTTTTCATGGCTATAGAATTGGTCACTGATAGTTGCCACGTATGTCAGCTGGGCTCTTTAAGACTTTAAAAAGAGAAGAAAAAAAGGAGAAAAAAAAGAAGAAAGAAAGAAAAGAAAAAACAAAACAAAATACAAAACAAAACGCCCACCGGACGTAGATTTTGTGGGAGTGCTGTAGGTGGCGCTATTGTCCCACTATTCCACAGCCGTGGCTGCGCCGCTCTGCAGGGCCCTTTATCGCTCTGGCAGGGGTGGGAACGAATAGGAGGCTCTTGATCTCAGTGAGAAGTGTAAGTATGGCTACGCTTCCTCAGTTGCCAGCTAAGGCGTGTGAACCTCCCCAGGACTCCCAGCCTGCTGGGCTGAGTGTGCTGGGGCGATCCGGCTCCTCCGCTGGGCTCCTGTCTCTTTAAGACCGCTGAAGAAAGCGCGCGCTTTTTTTTTTTCCTTCCCGGAGCCGGCTGCAAGCCCCCTGGCGCGTTCCCCGCTCAGATCCTGCCCCTCTGTCTCTCCAACCTCCGCTGCACTGCGCAATGTGGGTCAGCGCTCCCCGCGCAGATCACCGGGGCTGGCTACTACTTCGCGGGGTGTGCTTCCACTCCCTCCCGGCTCTGGATCCTCTCCTCCCGCCGGTGCGTTGGGGTGGGGGAGGGCTCGGGTCCCGCCGGGTCGCGGCTCCGGATCTTACCCGCCTCTTGGGGTGCCGAGTCCTCTCGGGTGTAGCTGCACGCTGTGCGCTTTCCTGTGTATTCTCGTCTCTCTTTTAGGGATAGATGTATTTGCTGTGTTTCGTAGATAAATACAGTGTTGGGAGGAGATTTCTGCCGCCCTGCTCACACCGCCATCTTCCCGGAAGTAAAACTTACTTTCTTTTAGAGACTGAAGAATATTTAAAAAATCAAGTTTATGTCTTTTAAAATTTACTTATTTGACATTATTTTAGCAAAAAATTAAAGCAAATTAAATGTCTAATCATGCTTAATTAAGTTTTGGTGTATTTATCTAGTGGGAGTTAAGCAACAATTGAGCACTATAATTAGGCATTGTAATTCTTATTATCTAACAATTTAAAAAGCAGGATATATTGTCAAATATTCCTAAGCATTTTGACTGGGAGTATATGAAGTGTTTGTGTACATGGCAGAAGATGAAAGGTAGTGGTTATGTTCAGATAGAGGAAGTCTGGGTCACTTTTTCCTCTTTTTTGGAACACTTCTGTAGCAGTTGGTGTGTGTCAGGCACTAATCTAAGCTCCTTTCATGATTTAACTCAGGGATCTTTGAACTACAGTCCTTTTGGCCTTCAGGGCCTATTTTTGTGTGGCCCTTGACACAAGAATGGTTCTTATATTTTTAAAGGGATTAAAAAGGGAAAGAGACCTTATATGGCCTGCAAAGCCCCAAATAATTACTCTCTGGCCCTTTACAGGAAAAGTTTGCTGACCCCTGATTTAATTCATTTTATCCTCACAACTGTCCATTAAGGCAGGTCTCATTATTATCATCCTATTTTACAGAAGAGGAAACTGAGGCACAGAGAGCTTAAGTAACTTTTTGTCAGTGGCATTCCCTATTTTTAGAGCAGATTGCTGGCTGTTTCTACAAACTTGCTAATACTGTGTTTCTTTGCAGTGTAAAAAGTGGGTAGTGGCTCACATGTCACAGGATGGCACGGTCGCGCTCTAGATCCCCCAGGTGGAAACACAGGTGAGCAGTTTTAGTTTAGCAGAGTAAGTAAGCTTGGGTTTGGGATGTGCTTTGGCTTTCAAATTCACTGGTACTGTTAAGAACCTATTTTAATAAGCTCATGGGACTTGGCTATTCACAGTAGATATTTTATAGTGATAGGGGTTGTATTTCTAGGTTCTAGGAGCTGACAGCTTTCTTTAATTATGGCTGGCAGCTAGAATTAATCCACAGTAAAAAAATACAATAGCCACAGCAAGGGAGAGTGGGAAACATCTTTAAGAGTGTTACATTTTTTGCATCAGTAAGTGGTTTAGAACTCTTCAGTATGTATTTTATTTTCGTCATGATCAGTATGTTTGAAGAAATTGGGAGTTAGAAAATTGGGAGCTACCTATTTCTTCTTCATGGAAGAATAAGGGTTTTGAAAAACTCAATTACTGTTCAGTTTTCCCCTTTCCTGGTTGGTAGTATCAATAGTATATATAATTAGAGTAGAACAATTCAGCCAGTATTTATTGTATACCTGCTACAGGCAGGTTCTCAGGCTACAAATGCAAATATGACATCTTACAGGGGCCTCAACAAGCACAAGGCCTAGGCCTAGCTGGGGAGATTGACACCACAGCCAACTGTGAAACATGCAGTGCTGCTGACTGGGACCAAGCATTCTGAATCCACAGGGAGGGAATAATTCTGCTTTTATGGAGGGGAAACGGGGATTCTAAGAAAATCTTCAAAGAAAAGATGAGATTTTACCTGGTCATTTAAGAATGAGTAGAATTTCTAAAGGTAGAAAGAGAGGAGAAAAGTATTCCAGTTAAGAGGGACAACAGGAGCACAGGCACAGAGCTGTGGAAGTGACTAGTGCGTCCTGGGACTTTAGAAAGGACCGTGATTACATGCACAAAAGCAGACCAAGAGTTTTCATGTTAAAACAGCTTGGCCGTTGTGCTTGTTCATTCGGTTCTACAATGACTAGTTGATCATTTCTTCAACAGTTTTCATTTTGTGGTTCACAAGACCAAATGGTAATGGTAATGGGGAGGAGCTATGGAAAGAAAAATGTATGTAAAGAAGCGAATGGTTTTAACTTGGAGGGCATCATAGAGGTGGTGTTGTTTCACCCTTTTGTGATAGGCCTTGGTGAGGTAGCACAAAAGACCCTGCTGAGCTTAGTGCCTGATTACTGGATTCCTTCTCAGGAGTCCATAAAAAGCTGAAAGGGTCTGATATTTTACTTGCAAGCTAACACTTTAGCCTGCCACAAGGTGCTCCTGGGTCAGAGAAAAAGGCCTTTATTACTTGCAGTACAGCAGGCAGCCTGAGCTTTGTGCTCCTGTGTTCCCTATACCCCCGAATCCCCTGAGGGCAAGCACTGCAGAAGGAGACAGTGAGCTAACAACACAGCTGAAGAACCCAAGCCCTGTCAGGGGCTGTAAGCAAACCTGCCCAGCCTTTGCCTTGGAGGAGACACGCATCTTATTATCCTGGACAGCAAACAGATCGGCCCTCTGGCCCTGAGGGAGGCCCCATCTCCAGCTTCCCAGGCTGTTTGCCTTGAAACAAAAGCTGTCAGTGCCTCTGCTCACAAGGCGTGCAGCACATGAGAGACCCATGGAGGATTATCTCCCAACAGGCCCCTTGGATGTCTTTTGTTCCTTTAGGAGAACTGAAAATAATAGCAACCATTCCAGCAATGTCCTTCAGAAGAAAGGGCCCTCTACAGTAAAACCCCTGACATGACATATAATATCAAAGTGGTGTTCAGGGTGAGGTAAGAATTAAAGTAAGAGATTGGGTGATTTATCCAGTCTGGAAGACCTCTGCCTCTGGCTGTCAGCTTTTTCCTTAATGGTGGAAGAGAGGAAATCTTCCAGGAAGTTCTCAGAGGCTCCAGTTGCTTCTTCCTGTGATGAGGTGTAGCCAGCTGGATGACAGAGTTTCTGCTTCAGCTAAATAATGCATTTGCCAGCATGTCTAACTTAGTGACTCCAAGGGGAGATGTTGCCAAGTCCAGTATACAAATCCCAGTATGTATGGGAGGAAGATAAATCTGCCTCCTTTCTCATAGGAGGGCACAGACAAGTCACCATTGCAAAGGGTTTTACTGATGGTTGCTCCAACTTTGAGGTAGCTTCAGAAGGGGGAGGTAACAGAAGCTGCAAGGACAGCTACCTCATTGATTAGAAGACATTAAACCCTCAAGGAGGAGATGGGGAAATTGCACAGGTTAGATGGGAGGAAAGGTCTGCAGCTGCAAAATTGAACTTTATTGTATTCCAGTTAGCAGCGCTCTTCTCTTGACGTCTGAGCAACTCAGACTTGTTTCCCTGAGCACGGGAGCCTTCCTTCTCAGTGGAATGAAAGGCTTGATGTTGGCAATGCTGAGGTATTAGAGAAGGTAGTTACAGAAAGGATGTGCTGTCCCAGGAGAGCATTATTGCTGCAAGAAAGCACTTGTCCACCAAAGTTACAAGCTCTGTTTCAACAGCACATCTTTCATTTCATATGTAAGAGAACAGGTCTGGGAAAGAAAAGAAACTTACATATGTTAGTAGTATTTAGAGAGGAGCTAAGCATGAGATTCAAGTCTTAAGACCCTCCTTCTCCCCCACATCTTTACACCGTTTAAGTATGTGTTTCTTGCTCCTTGATATAGCCATAGCAGACAGAAGAGTCAGTTGTAGAAACCGTGAGGTCACTCTTGGGTCTGAGTTTGGGTTTGTTGTGACATCATAAACTCTTAGAACCTAATGTAATTTCAGAGATAAAATGTTCGGTTTGCCAGAGACTCTCCTACACATTTATTGGTATGAGTCTAGCCCTCCTTCTGCCTGTTTCTTTACCTAACCATTGAACCTGATGTAAACTTTTGCTGATTGTCCCTTTTGCCAGAACTTTGCCATCAGTGCTCTTCCAAAGTTCATCTTGGTACATACCTAAGCTGGTCCTTCTCCAACAGGACAGGTGTGCGCAGTCCGTTTTAATATGCACTTGGGATACGTTAGTTAAGATGGAAAGAGTATACTTGTTGAATAGGGTGGAACCATAATTGGACCCCAAAATGGACGATCTAAAATGCCAATATAGCAAATTGATAAATTTGATTTGAGTAGAAGCAGTGGAAAGCAAATGTTTTATTTAGGTGAGTCATGTTAATTGTCTTTAAATAGACTAAACTTTTCTGTTTGTTTACATAGGTCTTTATCACCAGTACCTAGAAATTCTGAACACTACAAGCAAAGACATTCCTATGGACATTATGGCTATGAATATAGAAAGGAACCAGAAAGACCCATCACTTGGAGAATAGACAATGATAAATATGGACAGAGTAAACCAAGGATTCCTTCTCATAGAAATATGTATTATAGATCTTATGAACATAGATCACCTTCCCCAAACATAAGAAGAAACTCTTTAGAAGATGCTTGTAATTATAAGCCTTACCCAGTATATTTAACAGGAAGAGGGGATGGTAACAGAGGATCTCAGTATATCCCCAAATACTCAGAAAGCGTACCCTTCAAAGAGCACCAGAGGGATTGTTATCCCCAGGAAGTGCAAGGAAGGTGTATTCCTGATGACCACAGAATTAAAGGAAGTGGAAAAGGAGGGAAACCACCTCAGAGGTCAATAGCAAATTCTTTTCGAGTTAAAGGGAAGTGGTGTGAAGATGAGTTGAGGCACCAGAGGATACAAGATGAAAAATATTCTCAGTCACTTCGAAGAGGCTCTGAAGACTTTGAAGGAAGGAGCTCTCTTCAGAAGAGGTATAGGAAAATATTAAACCTGGGTAATTTAGTATAAAGCCTCAAGTGAAAAAGTCTATTTACAATATGGTTGAAGATAATCACCTTGAAAAGCTTTTTTCTAAAAAGATAAAAAGCACTGTAATGTAGTTATGGTCTACTGTTAGCAGTGAAGTATTTATTTTTAGAGTAAATCATGGTGATGGCTAGAATGTTAAAAAAAGATGGTATTTTCCTCTTTAACTACCTTGGGCCTCTATGAGTTGGGTTGAGGGATAATAGGTTAACTTGCCACTGAGTTCTGCCTTTAAAGCAATGCTGCCCAACATCCCACACATAATTTCTCACTTTCTTCACTAGTGCAAGTGTAAACTGCTTTATGTCAACACAGGTATCCTGAGGATCGTGATTTCAGAAAGTATCGACACACATCAAAAAGACCACAAGACGTGGAGAGGTATGAAAACAGAGAGCCTGCCAGGAGCCCACAATGGAAGTCGAGGCATTCTCTTCCACCTTACCAAGAAAAGAAAGGTCAGCGGAACCTTGGACCCCAAACACATTGGCATGCTCAGAGGGATGTCCCAGAGACCAGTTCAGCAACCAAGGTATCCTGTGACTATCGCCAGAAACATCGTAAGACCTCAGATGGGGACCACGACTTTTCTGTTGGAAGAACTCAGAAGTACTCTAAGGATGGAGATAGAAAATACAGTTCTCCAAAAGGCCCTGTTAACAGAGAGTCCATTTGTCTTAATACTGGAAGAGGAAGAGAGACTGAAGGTGGGCAAGTCAAAGAACCTTTTAAACCATCGAAGAAAGACTTTCCAAGCTGCACTCATTCAAGTAAAAGTGATGTTGCTTTGAAACCCTGCAACAACAACTGGAAGGACAAAATAAAGAAAGGAAAGAATGGCAGAAAAGACAGCGACTCTTCAAGTGACCAAATTGATAAAAGTATACAACTTTCTGATGTGAAACATTCATCTGCCCATCTTAGGAAGAAATCACTTACAGTCAAAGTAGATGTGAAGAAAACAGTAAATACATCCAGGTATTATCTTTTTTTTCTCAGTGAAATTTAATAACTACTTTTGCTGCCTTTATTTCAAGCTTTGAAAATGGAATTCATAGTGTGTTTCGAGTCCATTGAGGTGAAAGAGATTGCCTGGATTTTTCAAAAATGCCCTGTAATGAGGATGAATCTCAGGATTAGTAATAGGGAGTGATTTCATGTTTGCTTGTTTCCATGCTGTATCTTAAGATGCCTTTTTGGATGCAGGACCTGTGGAGTTGTTCCTCTTCATGAATGTGTGTGTTTTTATGCTGCCAGATTTTCTGTATCCAGGAATAGGATTGGGTGGAATTCAAGTAGACCTCTTCCTTGCTCAGTTTCTCAGTCTCTTTTCCCTGTTGCCTGAAATTCAGAGAATTTTTGATCTGCAAGGGACTTCAGCAGGCTCCAATTTTATAGATGAAAGTGAGGCCCTGAGAGATGAAACAATTTGTCTAACAGTGCCTGGGGCTCAAATCCACGTGCACCCCTGTGACTCAAGGAACTGGGTGACTTAATGTGGTTCTTGCTGCCATTTCAAAACAACTGGCACTCAACCGACTTGATTCTCCTAGGTAGAGGGAATTAGGCTAGAATCTAGAAAGAGCTCTTAGTTATAAGACGTTTGGTTTAGTGCTTAATAATTCTTTAAAAACATAGACTACTATCATAATAGGTTACATTCTGCTAATGTGGTTTGCATGCTTTGTTCCATTATGAATATTACCTCTGTTTATGGATTCTGAGAATAATAAGGCACTATAGTTAGTATGTCAGCTAAATCTGTTCGTTACCTCAATACAGGACCAGCGTGTGAATGAAAATGTGATGGACCATGTTGATTTGGTACATTTATGTTCACAGTTGACTCACACCAGTATTTGAATCAAAAACAAGAGAAGACAAAATCCAAGGTTAGAATGTGACAGAGGAAAACCCACGGTCCTTTAAAAAAATATATCTATATATATCTATATATATATTTTTTTGTTCCTTTTCTTAAAGTTACATGTGGTAGTCCCCCACCTAACCTCATATTTTCCTTACATTCATTGTACTTGCAAAAATATTTTAAAATACACAGATACATATTAATATGTGTGTAGAAAACATTTATAAATATTATTACAGGAAGTTGGACAAATGGGAAATCACCCATAATTCTATTACTCTAGAACAATTTTTTTTTTGCCATTTTTTTTATTAAGGTATTATTGATATACACTCTTATGAAGGTTTCACATGAAAAAAAAATATGGTTACTACATTTATCCATATTATCAAATCCCCACTCATACCCCATTCAGTCACTGTCCATCAGTGTAGTAAGATGACACAGGTTCACTGTTTGCCTTCTCTGTGCTACACTGTTTTCTCCGTGGTTCCCCACACTATGTGTACTAAACATAATACCCCACAATCCCCTTCTCCCACCCTCCCCTTTGGTAACCACTAGTTCCTTCTTGGAGTCTCTGAGTCTGTTACTATTTTGTTCCTTCAGTTTTGCTTTGTTGTTATACTCCACAAATGAGGGAAATCATTTGGCACTTGTCTTTCTCCGCTTGGCTTATTTCACTGAGCATAATATCCTCCAGCTCCATCCATGTTGTTGCAAATGGCAGGATTTGTTTCCTTCTTATGGCTGAATAGTATTCCATTGTGTGTATGTACCACGTCTTTATCCATTCATCTACTGATGGACACTTAGGTTGCTTCCATATCTTGGCTATTGTAAAAAGTGCTACAAATAAACATAGGGGTGCATATGTCTTTTTGAATCTGAGAAGTTGTATTCTTTGGGTAAATTCCAAGGAGTGGGATTCCCGGGTCAAATGGTATTTGTATTTTTAGTTTTTTGAGGAACCTCCATATTGCTTTCCACAATGGTTGAACTAGCTTACATTCCCACCAGCAGTGTAGGAGGGTTCCCCTTTCTCCACATCCTCGCCAGCATTTGTTGTTCTTAGTCTTTTGTATGGTGGCCATCATTACTGGTGTGAGGTGATATCTCATTGTGGTTTTAATTTGCATTTCCCTGATGATTAGTGATGTGGAGCATCTTTTCATGTGTCTGTTGACCATCTGAATTTCTCCTTTGGAGAACTGTCTTTTCATATCCTCTGCCCATTTTTTAATCAGGTTATTTGCTTTTTGGGTGTAGAGGCGTGTAAGTTCTTTATATATTTTGGATGTTAACCCCTTGTCAGATATGTCATTTACAAATATATTCTCCCATACTGTTGGATGCCTTTTTGTTCTGTTGATGGTGTCCTTTGCTGTACAGAAACTTTGTAGTTTGATGTAGACCTATGAGTTCTTTTTTGCTTTTGTTTCCCTTGCTCGAGGAGATGCATTCAGGAAGAAGTCATTCATGCTTATATTCAGGAGATTTTTGCCTATGTTGTCTTCTAAGAGTTTTATGGTTTCATGACTTACATTCAGGTCCTTGATCCACTTAGAGTTTACTTTTGTGTATGGGGTTAAACAATAATCCAGTTTCATTCTCTTGCATGTAGCTGTCCAGTTTTGCCAACACCAGCTGTTGAAGAGGCTGTCGTTTCCCCATTGTATGTCCATGGCTCCTTTATCATATATTAATTGACCATATATGGTTGGGTTTATATCAGGGCTCTCTAGTCTGTTCCATTGGTCTATGGGTCTGTTCTTGTGCCAGTACCAAATTGTCTTGAGTACTGTGGCTTTATAGTAAAGCTTGAAGTTGGGGAGCATAATCCCCCCAGCTTTATTCTTCCTTCTCAGGATTGCTTTAGCTATTCGGGGTCTTTTGTAGTTCCGTATGAATTTTAGAATGATTTTCTCTAGTTTGTTGAAAAATGCTGTTGGTGTTTTGATAGGAATTGCATTGAATATGTAGATTGCTTTAGGCAGGATGACCATTTTGACAATATTAATTCTTCCTATCCATGAGCATGGAATGTGTTTCCATTTATTGGTATCTTCTTTAATTTCTCTCATGAGTGTCTTGTAGTTTTCAGAGTATAGGTCTTTCACTTCCTTGGTTAGAACAATTTTATAAATATTTTCATACAGCTACTTTTGTTGTTCTATGTGTATTTATACATGATTGTCAGAATACTGTATTAATAATTTTACATCCTATTTTATATAATGTGTTAAAACATTTTGTGCTACTGTATTTCTCATCTTAAGAGCACAAAGGCTGTGGTAGCATCAAATTTAAGAATGCTACGTTAAGCTTTTTTCTTTCCAACATTTTATTATGAAAATGTTCTAACATACAAAAAAATTGGAAGAACTGTACAGTGAACACCTGTATACCCACCACCTAGAGTCTACAATTTACACTTACTCTATTTTCATAATCACATATCTGTCCATCTATTCATGTATCATACCATCTTATTTTTCCAATGCATTTCAAAGTGACTTGTAGATAGCAGTACACTCCTCTTTAAAATACTTCAGTATTTAATTTTTGTTTACAGTTTTTTCTTTTGAGGTAAAATTATATACAATCAAATCACAAAAATCTTCAATTTTTAAATTAAAGTAATGATACCCCCTTATTTAATAATGAATTGTTTTATTCTTAAATGAGAATTGATAAATTGGCTTTTTAAAGAATGCTAGAAATACCAACTTTGAAGGATTTTATTTTGATGGACTTCATTAGAGATACTGAACACAGTTGATTTTAAAATTTGATATTGAGAAATGGAAGCTTGATCTTTATCATGTATAAAAAAAACGAATTTCCTAAAGTTAAGGCTGCCATATCTTTGTTTTGAATTTACAAGCTGTAATTTTTTGGGAAGTTTCATGACCTGTTAGTGGGGCCTGTCAGCACATTTCAGTTACCTGACAAGGACCTGAAGGATGATTTGTGCAGTAAAGTGCTTCCACTGCAAATCCTTTCTGTTCAAGGACCCAAAGAATAAATAACTTAATAAAGATATGCATTTTTTCAGCATGTTAATACATCATAGTCAATAAAATCATTCTCTCTGATTATAATAATTATTAATGAATGAGTTGTGGAGGAGCGGGGAGGGGTTGGATTTAATCATGTATGGACTGATGAAGTAGCCATAAGACAAAGGTAGTTACTGCTCTTGATAGAGTTATGTTCTCAACAATTAATATAAATTAGATTTTCCTCTGCTTGAAAAGATGAAAATAATCAGCACAGAGGCGTTTATTTGTTGGTTAAAATGTAGAGTGTTTGTCCACATTTTTGGGAAGGATTAAGGTGGTTCATTTTGTGCATTTGTTCACTTCTTAGCTTTAGTCAAGTATGATATATATTCTTCCAGTATCAGTATAGTTGAAAACATGGTTATCACCTGATGACTTTTTCTAGATTCCAGTTTGTATCTAGAACAGGAATTCCTAGACACTTGCTTGAATGTTCATTGCATAGTTTATACTTCTGTTAACAAAGACTATTTTCTAGTGACCCACTTTGTCAGAAACTGCATTATCAGAGGCAGAAGTTACATATGAGTCATAATTATATGTTTCAGAATGTAAGTTAGGAAGCGACAATATGAAAATTTATATACTAAGGTTGTTATGAACCCCAAACACTATTGTATACATCTGGAAGTCCTGGAGCATATAAAGGGACGTTTGGTTTAATGTTGGGCTGAGTAGATGATAGACTGAACCTGGATCAGGCTAGGAAGGAAGTGAGAGGGAGGGCAATGGGGGTGTCAGTCTCCAGAGAAGAGTAAACAGGCGCGTCAGACCGAAGCCCCTCTGGCCTCTGCACAGTGCTGGTACTAGGCATCTAGGATGGGAAGGTTGGCTAGCAAAGTTGATGTTGGACTGAGACTAGCAGCCACATTGACATTTAATCCTTTTATTTCCCACTGAAGAAATACAGAGGGCCTCTCTACCCCCCCATCAGGCCTTTCCCTTCTAAAAGGGGATGCGGTGGGTGAGGCTCCGAGGACGGGAGCGCCATGTGGGAGGGGCACAGCGTGAGGAACCAGAGTGAGGGCTGAGGGGAGGTAACCTAACCCCAAAGCCCACCTGTGACTGCGCTCTTCAGCTGGGCACACAAGAAGCTGTTGGTGGAGATATTGTTGTGATATCCAAACCAGCTGTCTGGCTGTTATGTAATCACAAAAAACTATGTTTTTTTTTCTCCTAATAGTTCTCATATATGTTTTTTAAAATAAAAAATTGAGAGAAGATTCCCTTTTATTCCTATTTTTCATCCTAGCTTCTCTTAGTGTCACGTAGGAGACCTAGTATAGGTAGGGAACGTTCTGTTTGGGGTTGGGGTACATAGGTTATTGTCCTCTGATGGGTCACCAAGCAGCTCTGTGACACCAGGCTGATCACTTGGCTCTGCCTTTTTTGGGCTCGAATTAACCTGCAGTTCTTCCTGGCTCTACAAGTCCGCTTCAGTTGGCTTGGCTATGTGTTGATAACTATTGAAGCTGGGTTGACAGGTTCATCATAGGATTCTCTGAACTCTTGTACATACTTGAAACTTTATATTATAAAAAAATGAAATATTTAAAATTTGTATCGGTCTAAGTTAAGTAAAAAATTTTTTCAACTAAAATGTAAACCAAGAGTTAAATAAAATTAAATTGGCCTCAATTAGAATTTTGAAGTCTGTTATCTTTTTGGCTGAACCTCTCATTTCAAATTGTCCAAATTGTTTTCTGTTTATCATTTATTCACCCAGCAGGTATTTTTTTGAGGACCTACCCTGTGTGAGACAGCCTGTTAGGGGACCCTGGGACTGTAGATTGTTGTAGGACTCGATTTCTTCTTCTTTGGTCTGGCAGAAAACAGGGCAACTGGCAGTACCGTGGCATAGTAATACATGAGGTGGGGTGTGACTCAGATGGTCCCAGGCTGGGGGGCTCGGGGAAGGCGTCTTTCAGGAGTTGACATGGGAGCTAGGCTCAAAGGTTGACTTGGACTTGAAATGGAGGACATTTAATGTTCATAGGTTAGCAAGAGATGGAAAACACACACAGGAGCTTTGAGCTGTGGTTCCAAATAGACTGTGAAATTTATTTATTTATAAATAAATAAAGGGACAGGAGGCTGTGGAGTTAAAACTGTCACACTGCCAGACTGATTTGACAGGATTGGCTGAGAGGAGAGGGCAGACAGCTCAGTTCTGGTTGCCAGAGGATTGCCTTCCCTGAGATGGCTTGGAAGGGCATCGGGGTTGGTGAGGCCAGTCAGGGGTCTGTTGTGAAAAAAGGTAATGAGGTGCCAAGTTAAGAGCATAGCAGCCTCCCTACCCCTTTTCCCTCAACTCCAAAAATTCTAACGTGTTCTTAGGAAGACAGGAGCAAATTAATAATTTGGAAAGTGCTTTATGAACTGTAGGGTGCAGTACAGAATGTTAGTTCTTGGTTGGAAGAAAACTGAGAAAGTGAAACTTTATATGTGCTGCATGGATTTTCTTACATATTATAAGCTTCTAGAGGACAGGATTATCAGTTGGTTTTAATGTTTGCTGTGTTTTTTGTTACTGTTTTGCCATGCAGTTGGGTTTTTTTTTTATCTTTACTAGAGGAATTTAAGGTTAAATATAGCTTTTTATGTTTTCTTAGTTATTATGCACAATATGCAGAATGTCAGGAGAAATATCCTTAAACAGAAAAAAAGGGTGGGGTGGGGTGGGGTGAGGGAGCAGAGGGACCCTGGAAGATTTATTCAGAAGTAGTGTTAGAATACAGGTGTTTGGCTGTATTTTAACTTTTAAAACTGTCTAAAATGCATCTCAAATGAGACCATTTGGTCTCTTCAGCTTAACTACTTGTATTAGGAGTATTTCTTGAAATTATTAACTTGTTCATCAATACATGTCATAGGAAATAGTGAAAAGGAAAACGTGAACCAGGAAGGGATTACATTTACAGATGTAAATACCTAGAACATTTTGCATTCTCCTATCTCAAGAAGCTTTTTCTTGTAGCAAAAATATCATAATTGTTTTTAAAAGACTAAAATTTCAGGTTTACTATTTTAATGTATATTTTCTTGGAAATGACCATTTTAATGTTTTTTATTAAAAATTTTCCAGTGGAAGAGCTGGAGACTCATAACCCTAATGTAGGAGACTACTGGTATTATAAATTCCTTTATACATTTTTAATCATTGTTAAATATGTTTCTTAAGCATCTATTTGCACGAGATTCTGTCTTAGTCATTATACAAAACAAAATAAGCATGTAGTTGATGATCCGCAATCTAAGATGTAAAGTACTTCTCATTATTCTAAATTAATAAAGATGTTCTTGTTTGAAAAAAAAATCTTCCAGTGGATTAACTCTAGGATAAATTGTTTAACTGATAGCAAATTTAAACACTAAAATTTCAGGCATTAAGTATAGCTTTAAAGTATACCATAGCACTCCTATGGATTGCGGGTTGGGCATGGAGTGGGGATAAGAGTTATGCCAGTAATTAACTTGCAATAAATTACAAGTAAATTTTAATAATGGTCTGGTGAAAAACTGGAAACCTTTGTCAGCTGGTTTCCTCTTGGGACAAACTGAGGCTACAATAAAAAATGTTAACTAATTTCCCGTATTTTTATATGGGCCATTTTTATAGTTTAGTATTTAAACATCTTATTTTTCTCCTGTAAAATGTTTTTAAAAGCCTTTTTTCCTTTTTTTTATTTTTGGTATGGAACAGGTGTTTTATACCATTAAACCCCTTTAAACAGAGAGCATTCATAATTGTTAGTGGAGGTTGTCATAGGGCCTTTCTAGCTTCTAGCGTTTATCACTAAATGTCTCTTAGCTAGTAATCAGATATACAGTGGGAAGCTTGGCGAAAGGAGGAAAGACGGGAAATGGGCCTTCTCCTCAAAGTCCCTCTAATGAATCAAGGCAAGCACAGCAGTGGTGTTGACCTGCTACATCATCATGTGTCCCTGTTTCTGCCTTGGCAGGGCATCCTCTCAGCAGTGCTGGTTTGAGAACAGGTAGCGTGGAAAGTCAGCTGGAAGCCTTTTTTCTGATAAGTGAAAAACAGGCACTGAAAACCATCGTGTTAGAGGAGTTAACATTTTTAGTTGAAGAATGTCTGTAAGCCCCTCATAACCATAGAGCAATTTTGGATCTATGACTTAAATAAGTGAATATGTGCTTGTATCCCCCCATACCCCAAAATGTCTCCAACTGATTGATTTCTGTCGGAGGAAGGGGTGGCACTTACTCCAGTGGTGCTGCTCTTACTTCAAACATACTTCAGGGCGCTCTTTTGGATTTCTCTTTAGAGCCTGTAGGATACTCATAAAGAACCTTAGCACTTGTAAATCTCTATTTTTTGGATGGTGAACTTGATTTTTGGGAAGAGCCAAAAGCTAGTTAGAGTTAAGTGTAGAGGAGTAAGATGGCTGTAAGCTGGTTAGTGCCATTTTGGGTCCAAAATGAGGTATAAATATAAAATAATGAGACATTTTCTTCTGTGCCACATAAACAGCCTCCAGACGAAGCATTTAAGAATAGCTTTAAACAAAAGCAGCATTCTTAGAATAAGGTAGCTCCCCATAATGTCACTTGGAAGGATTATGTTCATTCATATGAACGCTCAACCTCTGGGATGAAAAACAAAATTGAACCACCAAGACATCCATTGCCTCAGTGGCACGGCACGGCCGCCATAGGGCTGTTGTAAAGATTAGATGAGATCATGTTTGTAAACTCTAAGCCCCTGTGTTTGGCATGTGGCCAGCCCTCAATAATTGTTAGCTTTATGTCATAATCATTACTTTATATAGGTACCTGAAGGTCAGGAGAGCTGTTAATGAAAGTTACAAAGATTCAGGAAGCATTAAAGGGTCATATGATAAGTAGTAGCATTTCTATACGGATACATTTAGGGGAAACCCTGTAGTTGGTTCTAATGATCATAACTTCGCTAACAACTAAGACTGAGAATTTAGTGAGACTTTCTAAGTGATTAATTTCAACAAGAGTTTGATTTCAAAATACTATTCTAAGCTTCTTATTGATACAGGGGTATAAGGATTTTTATGAAGTTCAGATAAATTACTATGTTTGATATCCGCTTTTAAAGTGTGGCAGTATTTCAAGATTGTATAAGCTTGCTGGATTTACAATTTTACGGACATTTGGGAGTAGAAAATAATCTGATTATTTTTTTTTGAGTGTCTTTGATGCTTTGCTGTATTTTTTGAGGTACAATTGTTTAACTTAGTATTTAGGATTTTATTATTAAAGTGGCAAATATTTAATGATCTCTGATTTGAAAAGGAGAACTCAAAACTATGCATCTATAGCTATTTTCTCCTCTTCATTATTGCACATGTTTTATAGCATACAATTTAGTGCCTTAATTATAAGAAAAGGTAAACATCTTTCAGTTTTATAGCTACCTTGATTAATTTTTAATAAGTTCTTTTCTCAGTAAAATAGTTTCAAATTTAGTTAAACATTTACAAATTATTCTAGGGTTGCTTCTAGCTATTCCACAGAGAGACAGATGTCACATGATTTGGTTGCTGTTGGCAGGAAAAGTGAGAACTTTCATCCAGTGTTTGAACATCTTGACTCAACTCAGAATACTGAAAACAAACCTACAGGAGAATTTGCTCAGGAAATCATAACTATAATCCATCAAGTTAAAGGTTGGTATACTTTGCACATACATTAGGGATAACACAAAAATATTGTACTGACTTTTCACGAGATACAGGTAAATATCTGTGATATGGTAATAGAAATTAATATTTCATTATGAGTTTGATCGTTAATTAGGAAATCTGTTGGAAAGAGTGTCAGGTATTAACTCAAGCCTAGTTATTCTTTATATGTAATTCTGGTAACCTGGTGCTTCCACTCATAGTAGATTAGAAATTGAAACTCTGAAAGGGAGAGGTTGGCTGCTCCAAAAGAGGCATACGGAAGAGCAGCAAGAAACAATAACTGAGACCTAAACAGGGGGAGGGAGCAGCAGAAACCGCTATGGGACTCAAGAAACTCCAGAAATTTGGAAGTCTAGGTCATTTGGTGATATTTTTAAAGTCCCCTGAGGGCATTACTGGGACTTTGTGCTATAAGGATGATACTAAGTGATCAATAAAAGATTCCAATTCGATTGGCATACTTTATGACATCAGGGAATTGCATAATAAATACTCTAAGTATTTGTACAAAATTGTTTTGGTTTTGCTTCTGGCCAGTTTCCATTAATTGGAAAATTTAGTCGTGTAGAACAGTTTTCCTCATTGATGCTACATATAAACAAGGCAATTGTGATATTATAAACTGGAGACCATCAAGAATTTAAAATTTTTATCCTGTATTTCTTACTAAATAATTGCATTAATCTTTTTTACCTTCATAAAACATATTTCAAAAATGAATTATTTTCTCTACATCCCTCAAGCTAAGGCATATGTTTACCTTCAAGTGTGCACTTCGTCTGAAACAGTTGAATTCCTCAGTTCTAGCCCCTTTCACCCAAGGGAAACGTGATTCTTGGCAGAAAGAGATCTGGTATTTCAGAAAACTAGGAGATTGTCCCAGAACAGTGACAGTAAGTTAGGTAAAAAGATTGCTTGAGTTACGTTCTGGTGGGTCAAGTGCATTATCTTTCTATCCTGTTGAAAGCCTATAGCATAGCTAATTTCAGAATGTCTTCATGAACTCCAGTTAATGTTAATTAAAGTAAAATGTCAGTAGGACTCCTTCTGTGATATGTAAGCATAGCATTTGGCATTTTTTCAGATCATTTTGATGTTTCAGGGTTGTTTTTGGAGTTATATTTTACTCTAAGTGAACTGCAGAGCTACGTAGAAGCATCTTTACTTCCATCCCAGATGTAGTAAGGTCTTACTTCAGAGAAGAAAGGTCCTCACTTTGAGACAGCAACTATCTTTTTCCCTGACAAGTAAGCAGGCATGTCAAATAGGAACAGAATCCTTGGTTTCATAAGTCAGGTGTTTTTTACTATTGCTTGGGCTTGGGAAGGCATGTGAGCACTATGAATTAGTCTGTGCAATAAGTTTAGGTCCCACATATTTTCAAGAGAAAACAGGCTGACGTTTTTTAATGGGCCCTTCTTCCTGTGCTCATATATAGTCTTTTACGTGAAACCAGTTTTACACTGAGATAAAACTCTTTGTTTCCTTTTTCAGCAAATTATTTTCCATTACCTGACATTACTCTACATGAGCGTTTCTCAAAAATGCAAGACACACAAGCTACAGATGCAAATGAAATTAAATCAAATTCAGATCCAGAATTTCACAGGTAATGATTGATTATTATATGTCCTTTTGACTCATGGGATTAAGCCTCAGAATGTGTGGGGAAGTGCTATCTCCTGGGCTTGCTGTAGACTCTAAGACTGCATTTCTTACTAGAAACAGGACTTACCTGAGCTGGTCCTGGGCCATTGCACTTTGATGGAATAAGTTGTATTAAACACATTGACTAGCATTGTTTAAATGTGTAGGACTTTGAAATATTTACCTACCTAACTTTGATTCTGCTGTGTCTATAGTAATTGTCTACTGAAGTTATCACTGGAAGAAAGAATGAAAGACAGTTGTTGAGCCACTGAAATCATGGGTTGCTCCATGTGGTCAGAAATGGCTGTTCTGAGGGCAGCCGGATGAGAACATAAGTCGTCTTCTACTGGCCCTGTCTGAGCAGGTGTTGTGCCCTGTCTTGAGCTGAGCTGAGTCAATGTTAGAATGCAGTAGATCACCAGAGCAAAGTTCAAGGTTACACAGACTAGTGATCTGAGAACTGCTAAGGTGTCACTGTGATGTTGTCCACAGGATATGTATATCCTGGAAGACTCCCAAATACATGAAAAACTGCCCGGTAGCAGGTCTCTTCTGCTTCCTCCAAGACACCCCAGCTTTATTTCAAATTCCATTCTGAAGTAATAGAATCAAGGTATCCATGTGTAACATAATGTTTAAATTGTAATACGCCTTTATTATTTTAGGAGAATAGATATGTCTTTGGCTGAGCTTCAGAATAAACAAACTATGGTATATGAACCAAAACAGGTAAGTGAATATAAGTTTTGATGAGAGATTATTTTATCGTTAGTTTACTAATGGGAAGGGGAACTGGTGACTGGAAGTAAAAAAAAGGGAGTTAAAGTAGGTGAGAAGGAAGAATTGAGACCCAGGAGCCTGAATACAGAGCTCTCCGAGTGCGGCTAGCTATCAGCCAGGTTGCAGAGAGAACACTGACAAAAGACAAAAATATTCCCTAAGAGAAACAATCCCTAAGGGTAACAGCTTTGTGAAATTGACACAAAATTACGGCGTTAATATTCATTCCAAAATTTCACACTGTAAAGCTTGCAGAAAGTATGTTTGATACCTGTTTTTTCCAAAGCAGTCATGTGGAATATATTTTTAAGTTGTATGTGAAGTGAATGCAAAGGAACTTAATTTCATCTGATATTACTATAGAATATATGATAGGTTCTGTGGAATATGAATTAGCAAAATAATGGAAATAATGCTCAATTTTTTCCTTGTCATGCATTGTGTGTCATGGTTCCTGCCCAACACCTCCCCAACATGCTGCCTGTTTCTTTGCTAATTAGAAAAACTATCTTAACTTGGACAGGGGAAGGGTTACTGGGTCTTATTTTAGAAGAAGTATATCAAGTTCTAAAAGAACTGCTAATTTATTCATTGAAAGTAAAGAGTTTTTGTGGAGGAGAGATTTAATACACATCTGATTAAAGACATAAATAATTTTTTTCACTTGGAAATGGTTACAATTTTTATTGAACTTACAAAGATAAGTTACTTTATTGAATAAATGGTACTTTTGGAAAATTCTGATCAAAATACAGTAATCAACTTACAGGAAACTTGAGGAATCACCTCTAATTCAACCACTTAACACAAAATATTATTTGATCATTTTGTCTTGCAGTCTTACATCTGTCATTTTAACGTAGTTGTTATCCTGGTATATATGCAGTTTGGGATGCTTTTTTCTTTTTTACTTACACCATAATATTTCTTTTATGCAAAATCTCTAAACTCCAAATGACCTTTTCTGATTATGGTTTTTTAAGTTTTTTTTTAATTGAGCTGTAGTTGATATACAGTATTAGTTTTAGGTGTGTACCATAGTGATTGACAATTTTATACATTATGTTTTTTTAACTTTTAATTAACTTTTTTCTATTAGTGTTTTCCATGTTGACTTCCACTTAGTCTATATACCATAATTTAAATACTTATATATTATTCCTCTGCCTTAAATTTACCGTCAAATCATTCTTCCTTTCCTTAATTTTTTTACATTTAAGTTGTTTTCATGTTTTTGTTATTTTAAATATAACACTTTGAATATATTTGGGTAGATAGCATTTTCTCTGGGATAGAGTCCCAGAAGTGGGATTACTGGTTCAAAGTTAGGAACTTCTCTGACTGTATTGTCAATTGTGTCTCAAAATATTTTTATCAGTTTACACTACCATTAGCAGGATGAGTACAAGGTAACTTATTTAGGACTTTTACTTAAGGTTCTTCTTAGATATGGTCTTTGTGCAACTAACAGTAATGTGAATGGTTTGTCTTCTGTCAAAATTCCTCAGACTCTGGTCAAAATAATAGATCCAAATGACCTACGACATGACATTGAAAGAAGGAGAAAAGAACGGTTACAGAATGAAGATGAGAACATTTTTCACATAGCTAGTGCTGCAGAGAGGTAATCAGTAGATGAAAAATATCCTGCTATCAGGGAACTTTTGGTTTCAGCATATTTTCCAGTTTTTTTTGTTTGATGATAATTTTCATTTTAGTGTAGGGATTTAATCATTCAAAGCCATCTTGTATGTTTATGTTTTAAAATGTTTCAAAGTTACTCAGTGATCATCATATGCTGTTTGATTTAAACAATACAAATTGGTGGGGTAAGTGAGTATTCGAGGGTCTTTTGTAATTCCAGAGAGGAGTATAACAGCTTTTTGAATGTTAGTGGGAACAAGGACCAGCAAGTGTAGGGACCACTTGGCTTGAGCTGATTGAAACTCTTGACTTATTCTGCTCTTTAGATTCCAGCATTTGAATATTATAAAATTTCCTGAGGTTAGTACAGTCTCTGTCAGAACTTTTCGTGGATGTCTGTCCATGAAACACAGGCAGGTGTAGTAGAAAATGCAAAGGTGACCCAAGTCTGAATCCCACCTCTGCTAGTTTACAAACTGTTTGCTCTTGGGCAAACTTGCTTAGTTTCTGAAGCCTTTTCCTCTGTAAAATGAGAATAACCAATTTATGAGGTAGAGAGGTTAGAAATGTTAAATGAGCCTGCACATGTGAAGTAGTTATGCTCTGCATGGCCATTTGATTGCCAGTAGATCCTTGTTTTTCTTTCTCAACCCTGTCCCTCTTTTTAGGAGCTCTGAGTATTCTAGATTGGCCCCAGCTTATCTCTGATTCTGAAAACTGTGTGGAACTCATGGCAATTCTGGGACCCCATATGATTAAGAGGTATAATTGAATAGAACCCTTGGGACAGTTTGCCCAGGAACTAGTGATGTATGAATAGGAAGGAAGGGCCAGTGCTAATTCTCTTTCCGTTTTCCTTAGTGTCATTACTAGGATTTTTGACTAGATTTTTAAGTCATGTGTGGCTAACTAGATCTTAGTCAAAATGTATGGAGCTTGTTTAAAACTGAACTTGATTCTGACAATAAGTTTGGGACTAATTAAAAAGTAGCAAAACTTTGTGTTGAGGGATATAAAACACTTGAAAATAAAATAGTTAAAATCTCATCCCTTGATGGGCAAAAGTCTCCAGTTTCCTCATGTAACACAGCATGACCGTGCTCTTTAGTGACACAGACTCTATGCCATGCTTTTCTTGACTCAGCAAGTGTAGAAACTCAATGTATCAAGAAAGAGAATTTTTAAAACAGATTTAAGATAACCAGCATTATCATAAATACCATGTAATGCTTCAGAATATATCTTCTTCACTCTTTGAGTTGAGTAAGGGCCTACACACTGCAGGTATACCTGAGGTCAACACCTGGCTCTGTGGACACTTAGCTGTGTGATTGACCTTGGGCAAATTATTTTAATCTCTGTTTCCTCATTTGTAAAATGGATGGTTAAGATTAAGTAAAGTGATGGGTGTAATGTACAGAGTAGCTGGTCAGCATTAAGTATTATTAATGTTAGCTTTGTGGCATGGTTTTATAACATGCAAAGATGTCTTTCTGCAAGGTCTCTTTTGCTGAATCTGTTGGATTATTTTATTTATATTAGATAGATGGTGTGCATAGTGGAGCCATGAGTATTTTTTTTTACATTGAGATGTTACTTAGAATAAAATTAACCTTTGACAGTGAACGATTTAGTCATTTTTGGTGTATTCACAAAGTTATGCAATTGTCACCAGTGCCTACTTCCAAAACATTTTCATTCCAGAAAGAAACTCTATAGCCATTAGCTATCATTCCCTATTTCTCCCTCCCTCCCAGCCCCTGGCAACCATTAGCCTGCTTTCTGTCTCTATGGATTTGCCTGTTCTTGACATTTGGTCTTTTGTGACTGACTTCTTGCTTGTAGCATATTGTTTTGAACATTCCTCCATGTTTTAACATAAAGATTCCTTTTATAGCTGAAGAATACTCCATTGTATGGATATACCACTTTTTTTTATCCTTTCACCAGTGGATGGATATTTGGGTTGTTTCTACTCTTTGGCTACTGTGAATAATAGTGCTGTGAGCATTTGTGTGCCAGTTTTTGTGTGGGTACGTGTTTTTATTTCTCTTTGGTGTATACTTAGGATTGGAATTGCAGGGTCATTTTAGTAACTCTTAGTTTAACTTTTTGATGAACTGCCAGACTGTTTTCCATGCAACTGCATCATTTTATGTATCCACCAGCAGTGTGTGAGGGTACCAGTTTCTACACATCCTCACCAATACTTGTTACTGTTCAAAGTTTTTAAAAACCAATATATTTTTATTTAATCTTTTACTTTATTTATATGTAAATAAAAGTATTTTTATTTAATATTTTACTTTATCCTTATTTAATTTCCTTGTTAAAATAAGAAAAAGCATTTTATTTTACCCTTTTAGAAATTCAGTTTATCAAAATTGACTTCATTAACATTTTTGCATAAAACGTTTTAGCAAGTCAGCGTATAGATTTCCATAGAAGTTCAGAAGAAATGAAATATAGAATCATAAATTGTAGGATGTAGCAATTTCCCACCTGTGTGATTTTTTTGCCCCTTAAAAAGTTGTATGCAGGCTGTTTTCTATGTTGCTCCCCATTGTATCCCTACTGCCTTGAGCTCAATTCATAGCTATTGAATGAATGCATACTTTTCAAAGGATTAGATAGAACAGAGGATACTTATATTGCATTACATTTAGATCTGGACCGCTGTTTATTCCCTGATACATTAAGTAATCTTTCCCAAGCATACCCAACCCTAGGGCATTCTGTCTAGTGTCCAAGATCCTGTTCTCTATTTTCTCCCACTTTTGCCCAATCTCTTACCCTAATGTCTCCATGCCTTCTCCTGACACACTATTTCTCCACCTTGTAACCAGCATTACTAAGTTCCCTATGGTGTTATTGAGGTATTGTGCTAGATAGGCATGGTACATGTGATAAAGCAGCTTCAAAATAGTATCAGTAAACTTTGAGAGGACGTCAAACTGCTGAGACTTTCATTTTAGCAAGGCAGGTTACAGAAAACATCAGTTTTTATTTTTGCTATTGTAACAATCCATAAACTATACTGAACCAGAGTCAACTTTAGAAAGGTCTTTTACTCATATTTCAACAAATATTTATATGTTAATTTCTATGTTCTAGTCACTGTTCTAAGCACTGAGGAAACAGTGAGAACTATATATAAGGCCCTTGCCCTCATGGAGCTTAAAATTTAATGGTAGGAGAAAGAAGAGAAACAAATACATGTCAGTGAGCGATAAGTGAAGAGTAAGGTTGAAGAGGAAGTTTGAGAGAAAAGAGTGCTATGTGTGGTGTGATTTTATTTAGGATAGTCATGGAATGCACTTATATGATTATTTTAAAAAATTGAGCAGGGATGTGAATTAAGTGAGGAAGTTAGCCATTGGGTTTTTTGAGGGGATAGTTTTTCAAGGGAGCGAATAGCAAATACAAAGACCCTGAGGCAGGATCATGCTTGCTCTTGTTTAAGGACTAGAAAAGGGGACCAGTAAGGCTGTAACACAGTGAAAAAGGGAGAGAGTGAATAAATGAGGCCAAATCATGAAGGGCCTTGAAGGACATGAAGACTTTGTATTTTACTCTGAGTAAGATTAGAAAACACTTTGGGTTCTAACCTGAGAAGAGACATAATCTCATTTAAATGTAAAACGTTCACTCTGGTTGCTGGGTGGAGAATGGGCTATAAGAGCTAGAGAAAAAACTGTATCTTTCTTGTCTAAGAAAAAGATGAGAGACAGGAAGTCAGAGCATGGTAGGATAGGCCCATCAGGGGACCAAGTTCCTTAGATCTTGCTCCTCAGACTTCCTCTGCACATGGCATCTGCCTCATGGTCCAAGATGGGCATTTGTGCCCTAGCCATCATATCCACATTCTAGCCTTTCCTTTAAACACTTCCTGGAACTTACACGTGACACTTCAGCATTGGTCAAAATTCAGTCTCCTGCGATACTTAGCTTCAGGGAGGCTAGGAAATAGATTCTTTAACCCGGACACTCATTTGCCTAATCAAAAATAAAATATCAAAGGGTTTTAAGTTTTTTTATTTTGGTAAAATATACATGTAATAAATTGTACCATTTTAACTGTATAATTCAATGACATTAAGTACATTTACAATGTTGTACAACCATCACCACTATCCACTCTGAGAAATTTTTCATCTTCTCAAACAGAAACTCTGTACCAATTAAATAGTAACTCCTCACTCCTTTGCCCCATCTGCTGATAGCATCACCCCTCCTCCCCCATGACCTCTGTTCTTTCCATCTCTATGAATTT
>JAVSCE010014559.1:0-31993 GCA_032199065.1 Smutsia gigantea | reverse complement strand
TTGATGAACTAATATTGATACATTATTATTAACTAGAGTCCATGGTTTCTATTAGGGTTCACTATTTGTATTCACACAGCTCTATGGGTTTTGAAAAATGCATGATATCAGGTATCTACCATAGCCTCATAAAGAAGAATTTCACTGACCTAAAAATCTTTCATACTCTGCTTGTTCATCTCTTCCTGGCAACCACTGATTTTTTTACTGTCTCTATAGTTTTGCCTTTTCTAGAATGTCATGTACTTGTAAGCCTACAGTATGTAGCTTGAATTATGGAGTACCTAACATTCTAGACTAACTTCTTTCACTTAGCAATGTGCAGTTAAGGTTCCTCCCTGTCATTTTGTGACTTGATTGCTCTTTTATTTTTCTTAGCCACTGAATAATATTTCATTTTATGGATGTGGCACAGTTTATTTATTCATTCACCTATTAAAGAACATCTTGGTTGCTTCCAGTTTTTTAGCAATTATGAATAAAGATGCTATAAGCATTCATGTGCAGGTTTTTGTGTGGCCATAAGTTTTCAACTCATTTGAAGTGCAGTTGCTGGATCATTTGTTAAGAGTACATGGAGATTTTTTTCAGAAACTGTAACCTGCCTTCTAAAGTGGCTGTACCAATTTGCATACTTACCGGCAATGAATGAGAGTTCCTGTTGTTCCATATCCTCACCAGAGTTGGTTATTGTCAGTGTTTTGAATTTTAGCCATTACATATATGCTTTTTTGACAATGAAAGTGACATGAGGTTACACCTTTGTAAGACTAATAGTTTTTAGTATTGATTTCTATATAGAATTACAAAAGTATATGTGTACTTAAAATACCATAGAATATGTATCTGTGAAGTTTTTAAGATATAAATTCTAGGATGAATTGAGCACCATAATTGTCTAAAGGTTAGACTTTTGAAAGGCATTTTAAGCAAGCAGTTTTCTTCTGGGAGCTGCATTTTGGGCTGACTAGAAGTAATCATATCTTATTTGTTGCCTAGAAACAAATCTAATGCCTTAGGGAAGGACTGTTTCTTCTATCCCTGAACTCTTTGCTCATCCTACCACTGAATTCTGTGCATTCTTCCCTACCTATGCACAGCTTCACAGCCTTTGATTCCTTTTTAGAAGAAATTTTATTGGTTCCTATTTTTGGAGGAAGGAGAGATCATCTGGATACCCTCTGTCTTGCCAATGGGCTTCAGCCCCAGGCAAGTTCACTATGGATTCAATGTGACCAAAGAAATTGACAGCAAAACGTTCTTTGGGGTGAAAGAGTTTATTACCCGCTTATTCTCCCAGCGGTAGGTCGAGCACTAGCATCTCTGCCTCAGCCCACAGCACTGGGCCAAGCTCTCCATATAGCGTAATAATAACTTATTGCTTAAAGGTGTGGAAGTGGTATCCTAGCAACAGGCCAGTTACATCATCAGGTAGTTTAAGTTCAGTGAGGATCCTGGCCATAGGAACCCCAACTTCCCCACACTCCACCCCTCCAGGATTCTCGCCTTACAATCTACACGCTTTTGATCTTCCGCAATGGTCCCTGTGCAAGAAAGCTGGAACACTGTAACCAGATTCCACAATAGCAACAGAGGATAACAACAACTTAGAGATAATAAAAATTAAGATACAGCAAAATTTTAATACAGGTAACAAAAATTATAATAATCCTCAAGCCAGAGGAAGTTCTCAATCCACAAAGACTTTAGGGGCGATAAGACACATGTTTTAATGCCACTAACATAGGCAAATCTTGTCTGTCAGGTAGGATGCATGCAAGAGAGTGGTCCTGTGATAGGACTGTAGCAGGAAAGGGGTCCCTTCCAGGTCTAGTATACCATACTTTTACTCCTTTCCCCATGGGGGTTAATGAAGGGTCTATATATAGTGCTACTGGAGGTGCATGCACTGACCATAATGATAAAACAAAACTCACCGATAACATGCTCCTACCTTCTGGCCATTCAGGATATACTACTGTGACTTTTGGCGGCCACTCTGCTGTTATTCCAGGAATACACAGGAGGCCAGCTTCCAGGCCTTGTCCCCAAAGTGCCAGGAGAGCCAGCCATCGCTGGTCCATGTGTTGAAAGGTCCAAGGCCACGTCCACTCAATGGAGTCTCTGGGATTCAGTGCAGTTGGTGCTGGCAGCAAGATGTTTTTCTGGTGGCCGAACCTCGGCTTCAGTGATTCTTCCTTAGTTTGTACTTGCAGTTGTATAGGGGAGGCAGCCATATGTGTTAACATGTCTGCGGGGCTCAGGGCTCCCTTTCGGGGTCTCTCGTTCAAACGCTGCAGCATGGTCCATAAGCAGACTGACCATCCCTGCAGACTATTGGTATCTGACTTTAGTCCGGATTTTAACAAGCCATTGTGCCTCTCTATCATGCCTGCTGTGGTAGGATTGTATAGCACATGAAACTTCCATTTGATTTCCAGCTGTCGCACCCACTCCTGCAGTGTATGTCCATTAAAATGGGTGCCTTGATCACTCTCAATTACCTGCGGTCGGCCATAGGCAGCAAAGAGATGCTCCAGGCCTCTTTTGGTCATCTGCTGGTCTGCACAACGGGTAGGAACAGCAACCAGAAGTCCAGTAGCTGTGTCCACACAAGTCATCGCACACCGATATCCTGACAGACAGAGGCCCAATATAGTCTATCTGCCACCTGACGAGGGGTATAGGCCCTGTAGCTATTGTCCCATGTTGCTGTGGAACTCGGTGTAAGTCCCTCTTGGAGCACACGACACACTCCTGTGGGCTCTACTAACTTCTTCGAAGGTCAAAGCCCCACCGTTGGGCTACATCAGAGGCAGGCTTTCCTTCTAACCAAAGTATCTGGGCCAATTTATCTGCTTCATCATTTCCTGGGGATGCCAGTGGCAAATGACCTGTCACATGGTATACTGTAATTATTTTAGTCTGACCACAGGCCCATAAGTCTTGCCACAATTCTTGCCCCCAGAGGGGTGGGTGACCAACCAGCCAGTTGGCATGGTACCAGGTTGGTAGCCACAGGGTCAAGCCCCGATAGACAGCCCAGCTGTCAGTGCAGACAACTATAGGGAAGGGCTCCTGGCTGATCACAAGCCACACTGCCTGCAACTCTGCCCACTGGCTGCTCTTCCCCTTACCATCTTCCATCCATATTGTCTCAGTCTTAGGATGGAAAGCTATGGCCCTCCATTTTGGGGGCTGCCCACAGCTGGAGCCATGCATCTTTGGGTATAGGGACTCTTCTCTCCCGATAGGGACTCTCTGCTACTAATGGTTCAAAAGCAAGTTCTTCCTGCTTTTCACTAGTATATGTCGCTGGCACCAACACGCACTGGAGTTCTTCACTCAAGGGGCTACTAGAAAGGGCACTACACTGCTGTAGGTAAGCACCCCACTTGGTTAGTGTGGGTGTTTGTGCCACGCCACTCTTTGGCTTTTGGGTCCAGTCTCGTACCCACCCCAAGATGGGATAGGTCGTTATTACCTTTATCGGGGCCATTCCAGTGATGGGTTCTGTAGCCAGCAAGGCATCATACACGGCAGCCAGTTGTTTTTCTATCAAAGTGTATCATACCTCTGCCCTTTTCCAGAGTTGTGACCAAAATCCAATGGGTTGCCGAGTTCATTCAAGCCGCTGCCAACACCCCAGCCATAACCATCTTCAGTGACATGAACGTCCAGCTCACAGGGCCTTGATGGGTCTATCACACTCAAGGCCTGCACGACCTTGACTGCCCGTTTTGCTGTAGTAAAGGCAGATGCAAATGTCTCATCCCAGTCCTACCTGACGCCCTTTCGTACCAACTGGTATAAGGGCTTCAGAATTTGTGCCAAGTGTGGGATAAACACTCCCCAGTAGCCTAGAAGACCCAGAAACTCCTGTAGCAATTCTACAGTTGTGGGGGTAGGAAAGGCCTGGACTTTATCTATAACTGCTTCTGGTATCACTTTGGTCTTACCCAACCAGATGACCCCCAAGAATTTGACAGACAAACCAGGTCCTTGGACCTTGGTGCTGTTCACAGCCCATCCTTTCTCCTGTAAATGTTGCAGGAGTCTAGGTGCTGCACCTTCTAGATCTGAAAGAGATCGGACGTGAGCATGACATCATCAATATAATGTACAGCCGCACCATTGGTGATTTCTCCCATGTAGCCAAGTCCTGGGCTACAGGTCCATGACAGATGGTGGGGCTGTGAAGGTATCCCTGTGGGAGGATGGTGAAAGTCCATTGCCATCCTTCCCACGTGAAGACAAACTGTTCCTGACTTTCCTGCTCAATGTCAATGGCAAAGAAGGCATTAGCAAGATCTACCACATAATAATATGTTCCTAGTTCATGGCTGAGGGTATCCATCAAACCTGCAATAGAGGGGACAGCAGCATGCATAGGGGGTATGACCTTATTCAGTTCTCTGTAATCCACAGTCATACGCCAGGAGCCATCTGGCTTTTTTATGGGCCACACTGGGGAATTGAACGGACTATGGGTGGGCTTTATAATACCCACCTTTTCCAGCTCCTGGAGAGTTTCTCCAATCTCTTTATGCCCTCCAGGCAGATTGTTTGTTTGGTATTAGTCACCTGCCGAAGCATAGGCAAAGCTATGGGCAGGTGCCTAGCATGTCCCCTCAGAACTGCCTTCACCACACGTACTCAGTCTGAACTCACCAGCAGTGGTCTGCAACCATAGACCTTGCAGGATATTAATCCCCAAAATATACTCAGGGATAGGAGATATATACACAGTATACTCTTTTGGAGGTAGATGCCCTATTCCCAAAGGGATTTGGGCTTTTTTCACTCTGATATCCTTCCCCCCTATATCCATCTATGATAGTGGGAGTCCCAGGGAACCGCTCAGGGTTACCATGAATCAGTGAACATTCAGCCCCAGTGTCCACCAGAGCCAGGACATGTTGTATGTTCACTAGGGACCAATGGATAGCTTTTTCAACATGTGGCCTCTGGTCCCCCTGGTCCCTCAGGGCAGATACATTGACCTTCCCCTCAGTCAAACGGTCTTCCCCAATCATCTTCTTGTGTGGGCTCAAGTGAGGTTGGCTCTCTCTCCATCAGGAAGTCTTGCAAACACACAGGCCAGACTCATGGCTCTGTCTCTGATCTCTGCCTCTTTGGTCTTAATGGCTGGAACTGCTGCTCTGGTTTCAGCTCTTGCCATAGCTCTAGTAAGATCCTATTTGACTTCCCATCTAATTTCCTTCCATCTGCTCCTGCCCATATTAAATCAACCCACATCTGGGTCCTCGTAACCTTCATGGGGCCCTGTAAATTCTTCCTGTGAGTAACAGGTCTTATTTCTTTCTGGATTCTTGTTGCTTCAGCCTCTCCTAAGTATGCTACTGTATGTGTCACCTTGCTTATGGAATGCCCTAAGTTAGGGGAAAGAATGGCCACTAGGGACCCAAAGAGGGATGTAGGAGCCATTTGAAGTACAATATTTCTCACCCCAGTAATGAAAATCTCTTCATCTGGGCCATAATTCTCTGGACTATAGATGGCATTTCTCATGCCTAGCTCTCGTAGCACCTGTTGGACTTCAGCATATGTCTGCCACCTAACAGGAGAGGATGGTAGATCACCCGGATTGGGCCACACAGCACGAAGTGCAGCCATGAGCCAATCGAGGAGGGAGTGACTCCCTGGGATCTGATGTGCATTTTGTAATCGCTGTCTCAGGCAGGCGGCACTGTCAGGGAAGACAGCTTTCACATCTCTGACACCAACAGAACAATTCCATCCACCCCTAAGTCCCACAGATGCAGGAGCCAAGCTGATATTGACTCTGAGGGCTTTTGCCTAAACTGGGAGCCCAAATCCACCAGCTCAGCCTCAGTATAGGGGCGGACCATAGAGCTCTTCACGACCTGGAGAGGGGGCTGCTCCTCTCCTTTGGGAACTTTCAGCTGCTGGGTCTTTATTTTCTTTACAACCACTGGGCGTGCTTTCAATACAGGAGGGACCAGTGGCTCCGGCACCACCGCTTCATCCTTCCCTAGCTCCTCCATTTCTGAGGATGATGGCACCTTTCTCTCCCCTCCCCCAAGTGCCTCCTCTGCTACAACCTTTACCTTTTCTACTGTACCTCGCAGCAATGCTACCTCAGTCTTCAGAAGGTCTCTTACCTTCAGCTCAATGCTTCCCAGCTGATGTTCTCATGCCACCTTTGCCTGTGCTTCCCTCAGGAGTTTGCCTTTTTCCTTGATGGCCTCTTCCTCCTTCAGAACACCTGGCAGCTCTGCCATCTCGTTCTGTAAAGAATTGTTTACCTCTCCAATGGCACCTTGCTGCCGGCGCTCTCATGCCATGTCCTCTCTCATCAATGCCATATATCTCTTCAGGGAAGCCACAGAAGTTTGCAGCTCGTGTTCTTGTGTCGCCTCTTGCATCAATGCCATTTCCTTTTTCAGGGAATCCACAGAAGTTTGCAGCTGATGTTCTCGTACTGTCATTTCTTGAGTCTCTTCTGTAGACCTTTTTAATACTGTGAGAAGCAGCCAACCCACAGTCCCCGCTGCCTCACAGGCATTCTGTTTCTCAAAGGATTTACTTACTATACCAAGGGCCTCCCCTACTACCTCAGGTGTCCCCTCCACTTGCCTCCAGTCCTGGAGTGGGGCCCAGTCCTCTAGGAGGCAAGCCACGTTAGACCACATACCCATTGGGGTACAATCCACTGTCTCCCCATTCACAGGGGAAGCCCGCTGAAACACCCCTCCCATAAGGGCAGCCTGTCTTTTCCCTTGGTCAACAATGATCCCTGCCAACTTTTGCCAATTGTCTTGCCAATGGGTTTCAGCCCCAGGCAAGTTCACTATGGATTCAATGTGACTAAAGAAATTGACAGCAAAACGTTCTTTGGGGTGAAAGGGTTTTTTACCCAGCTTGTTCTCCTGGTGTTAGGTCAAGCACTAGTGTCTCTGCCTCTGCCCAGAGCACTGGGCTGAGCTCTCTCTATAGCACAGTAATAGGTTATTGCCTAAAGGCGTGGAAGCGGTAGCCTAGCAACGGGCCAGTTACATCATCAGGTGGTTTAAGTTCAGTGAGGATCCTGGCCATAGGAACCCAACTTCCCCACACCCACCAAGCCCTGAAAGATAATGGAGTGGTTGAAAGAAGTGCTCATGTTACATTTAGCTTAATATAATATGCTCTTCTCCCCCTGAGAAAGTGAGCCAGAAAAAGAGACTCCAAAACTTTCCCCTTTGTATATTAAGCTAACTATCATTGAACCAGTTTGGTCTTAATTTTATACTATTGATTAATGGATTCATGCAATCAACGACAATGTATTGGGTGTCTGAGTCTTTTTATTTTTGTAACTTTTATATTTCACTTTTCTCAGGGTTAGCCAGTGATATTAACTGTTTTGATAATCATTGTGTATTGGATTAATTACATATTTGGAAATTACATGTTTTCTTTGATAGGTGGTACTTGTTAAATATACAGATTCTGGTCCCACCTCAACTCTGCAATCAGAATCTTTGGTTAGTACCCATATAATTAAAGGTGTCCATATGGTCCTTAGGTGCACTGAGTTTATGGGACTACTGGCTTAAGGAATGCCCTCTAATCAACAAAGTATATTGGAGAAAGCATGCTTTAGGGGAAGAAGTCTGGATTAAAACTGGGTTTTTGATGCAGCTCTCTCTTGATCAATTGATAAGGGTCAGTTAACATTTAAAGTTTCCGGCTTCATCCCATAATTCAGTTCAATTGACTAAACACTGACAAGTTTGCACTGTGCTGTGTACTGAAAATTACATATCTATAAAAGCTGGAATTAATAGTCCTTTGCTTCCCTGAACAGAATATTTGTTAGGGTCAGATGAGAGGTTGCAGCACATACTTTACATATTTTAAAGGATTAGATATGCCTAATGGAATAATATTTTAAAATATAATAGGGATTACTATTGCTCTTTAATTTTTGCCTTCCTTTAAAACATATTGTAATTTTTTTTAAGAAAACAATAATTGAGTTATGCCCAACTTGGAATTTTATGCCTTTCTATAAGAATTCCTCTATTAACATCCTTAATACTTATAGATAATTATTATTTAAAAAAAATATTCTAATTTTATCTTGATAGCCTCTTTATTTTAGGTCTTCCATGAAAGGATCAATTTGCCCTAATAAAATATTCACTTCAAACCTGTGTGGAAACTACCTGTAGTTATTAGTGACACCTGCAAACTATATAACTGCACTAGCTAAGTAAGGACCTGTCTTGCCTGAGGGTTTCAGCCCCAGGCAACTTCACTATGTATTCAGTGAGACTGAGGAATAACAACAGAATGTTTTTCAGGTAAAAGGGTTTATACCCAGCTTTATTCTCACAACAGTAGGTCAAGCACTAGAATCACGTCTGCATCCAGAAGTCTACAGATCTGTAATCCACCTCTGTCTCTGCCTCCACCCAGAGCACTGGGCAGAGCTCTTTATATAGTGACTCAGTCAATAATAGTTCATTGCCAACCAATTTGGAAGCAGTAGCCTGGCAGTAGGCCAATTACATCATCAAGTACTTTAGGGTCAGATGAGGATCCTGGCCACAGGAACTTCCATATTCCCCACAGGACCTCTGACAAGACTTCCAAAATAGACTTGCCTCCAGCCTCAAAACGTTTTCTGACTGATTTGAAATTTCAAATTGTCCTGCTCACCAATGACTTTGCAGTTCAATGTTAGCCACCTTAATTCCATAAGCCAAAGGTTTTCAGAGTTGGTGTACATATGAGTCAACTTGGGAGTGCAGATAAAAATATTTGATTCCTCTTGCTCATCCAATTTTAAGATTTAATTTTGGACCAAGTTCTGACTATTAACAAGTACTCTAGTGAAGCTGACATAAGTGATTCTAGAACACTAGTTCTCAACCTTGGCTGCACATTGGAATCACTTGGGGACCTATGAAACATACTCATGCCTGGCTCCCACCCTAGAAATTCTCATTTAATTGGTCTGGGGTACGGTCTAGGCATTAGGAGTTTTAAAATCTCCCCAGATGATCCTAATGTGCAACCAAGGATGGGAATTAGTGTTCTAGAACCATACTGTGAGGAATTACTATTCCTTAAAGAAACTAGGCAGAGAAATATCCAAAGAGAAACCAAACTTAGGATACCCAAATATAATTCCACAGTAAATGTATAATTATGCAGTCTTTTTGAATTTTGTCATTCAATCTTTGCTTAATATAATGGAAATCATCTCACAGCAAGAAACCTTGACTGAAAGATTCAGGCCAGAGAAAGATATTAGTTTACTGTTCTTAAAATATATTATCACTTCATCTATCTGTAGTAGCCAGTGTCCCAGAGCATTTTTATTTTCTTGATTTCATCCTTTGCAGGAGTCTTACAAAGAGCACTGTCCAGGAAGATACATATAATGGCTATTTACACAGAGACACTATTTATATATAGACACAGTGACTTTTTTGTGATGAAGTTACAGATATTCACAAACTCAAAATATTTGAAAATTGTTACTTTAACAGCTGAACATTCTTTTTTTTTCTGTTCCCTATTAAAAGAAATTTGATTGTCAGGAAAAACATAAACTCTGAACAAACAAGTGTTAGACAAATTTTGCCAGAAGGTTGTACTCACAAAAGGTGGTATATTCATACTACGGGACCCGACCTTCTAGAACTGATTTACTCAAGATTTTATAAAGGATCTCTCTGGAAATAGAAATGAAACCACAAATACAGTTAAAAAATAATTTTTTTACATGTAATCCAAATTTCCTAAGCCTACCAGCTTGTGGTGATGTTAACATTGCTTTACAAATTCCTGATGCTGTTAGCTACCACTTTCCCCCCACTTGCCCATTTGGGCTTCATTCGCCACTGTGCTCCCTGGTGCTGGACAGTCATGCGGCTTTTCCCTTTCTGAACAGCTGTTCAGCTTTCTGCCCTAACTGCTGTTTCATTCGGGCTCAGGCAGGTTAGGGCACACACACCATGGCCACACCTCTCATTCTCATTCTACCATCTTTCCCAGGGAGCCTTTTTGCAGACTGATTTCCCCTTCACCAGTAAAAAAATCACTAATAGCATCTGTGCGCTTGGGAATACAGCTAATTAGTCTCTGAAACCCACTTATCTGACAGATACATGTTAGCTCCCTGCCTTGTGCCACACACACTCTTCTGGATACTGGGATACAACACTGAACCAAAATAACCAAGTCCCTGGTATCATAGGACTTTCATTCTAACAGGGTGAAGGATAATAGAAACTATGACACGTGCATGGATCGTATGGCCCAGCAATTGCCCTCTTGGGCAATTTCCCAGAAAAATGAAAATTTCAGTTCACACGAAAATCTGTGTGGATGTTCATAACATTTTATTGGTAATAAAAAAATATAAAATGGGCCAGATGTACTTCAGCAGTCAAATGGTTAAGCTAATGGGTGTATACATACATGGAATACTTAACTATTTAGCAATGAGAAGAAAGGAACTGTTGGTATGTCCAACAGTTTATATAAACCTCCAGGAAATTAAGCTGGGTGAAAAAATACCAATCCTAAGAAGATACATATTAGGTGATAGCAATTATGTAACATTTTTGAAATGATAAGATGTTAGAAATGGAGGGCAGATTAGTAGTTTCCAAGTGTTAGAGATGGGGGAGCAGGAGATAAGTGTGGTTATAAAAGGACAGCATGAGGTACCCTTGTGGTGTTGGAACTCTTTAGTCTGTTGACTGGGATGATAGATACACAAACCGATGTATGTGAAAAAATTGTATAGAATTACTTACATTTAACAAATGAGTATAACTAAAACTGGGGAAATCTGAATAAGATTGATGTGTTATACTAATGTCAATTATTTGAATTATGCTCTTATATTACCCTTTTGAAAAATGTTCACCATTGAAGGACATGGGATAAGGTGTTCACAGGATTTCTTTGTATTATTTTTTACAAATGCAGGTTATCTACAATTATCTCAGTAAAAATTTCAATTAAAAAAGGTAATGTAGTAACATAATATCAAGTATCATCACTTGTCATAAGAATAGGCACTATAGAGCAGAGTGTTTGAGTCTGTTTTAGAGAATGACCAAAGAAGTTTTCTCCCACCAGCTGACACTTGAGCAGAGACTGTACATGCAGTCAGGGGGCCGACCAAGCAAACCAAAGGGAGTAGGAGGTTCTGGAGCCCTAAGACGGGTATATGCTTGGGGTATGATGAATGATGTGGAGAGGGGCCAGAAAAGAGGCCTGAGCACTAGTTGAGGGTCATATCATATAGGGCTTCATAAGCCATAGGAGGAATTAATTTTATTGTAATTGTGGAAGGGCATCTGTGGAGGGTGAAGAGCAAGAGAGTACATTAACCAACTTCTGTTTGGGGAATGACTCTGGCTGCTGGGGAGAAGTAGGCTCTGTGGGGGCCAAGACTGGAACACCTGAGATGCCAGGGATCTGATGGTAGCTTAGACTGAAGTGGTAATGAGGACTTGGCAGAAACATAACAATGTTCAGATCCAGAAAATAGTTTGAAGTGGATTATACTGGGGTCATAAATATTTGTTTTTTTGCTAATGGATTTCAGTAGCATTATATGTATGTGTATATATATATTTATTTCTTTCCATAGACTTAGGCAGTATAAATATAGTATATTTTAAAGAAAACATTATAATAGAAGTGGTATGTAAATCAACACTAATATAATTACCTACTAAAAGAAGATGATAATGATTTTGAAAAAGAGGGCATCATTTACATTTTAATGGAAATCTGGAAATCACAAATGCATTGAATGGATATTTACTAACCAGTCGTTAGAATGTTACTTGATTGATATTTCTCTCACAATTTCGAATTGATTTTGCAATCATGTCAGCCTGTAAGTTAGAGAAATATAAGACAATATATCTTTTTAAATAAATTATCCTTACTCAGGAGGTCTTAATCATATTATAAGTTACATCTTAAGCTAGAACATTTCTAAATGAGAATTCTTCCCCTCAAATACAAAAAAGACTATTTTAGTGGTAAGGAAAGTAATTGTTTCTGGATTTTGCTAAATAAAATGAATATAGTTTATTTGAATAAGGATGGCATGAAGCAGATTGATAACTTAAATGTAGACGGGCCCAAGCTTCAATCACTCTATGGTATAACAAGTCATATCCACTTGAATTAATGATTATGTTAAGACTTGGTTTCCAAATGTATAAAATAGAAATAACTTGGCCTTTTGCCTACTTTTAGGTCCAGGTTGGTGATGTCCAGGTCAATATATATGATACTATTTACAATTAGAAGTTCAGTACATTCATAAACTGTCATTATCATTTCTAAGATTGGTTTTAAAAATATTTTTTCCTTAATCATGGTAGGAGAAATGGCACTAAATAAAACTAAAATGAATATTGATCTTCTCTGGGTTAATTTTGTAGTAGAGAGGTTCAAAACACTAGATGTCTCAATTTAAAAATTAAAGTCTTGCAATTGACAGTGTACACCTTCAATAGCTGGGATAAAGAGAGTGAAAACACATTAATGTGTTTGTCCCAGTTGTCTGTTTTCCAATAAAACTCCTTAAAAGAGTTACCTATACTCAGTGTCTCCTGTCGCTCTGTGATTACTTAGAAACTATACCTGGATTCTGATTACCTCTTACACATCCACTTCTTCCCTCATTCACCCTTATCCATTATTGACAGACTCTTAAATGATTGTGCCCTCTCTCCATTTGTCCCTAGTCTATTTTCTAAATAGCCAGAGTGATCCTCTTAAAACACAACTACTATTAGGTCATTTCTGTGTACAAACCCCTCCATAGTTTCCTAAATACTTGGAGTCTTAGAGCATCCAAAAGAGCCTGCTGTTCTCCGTTCCCAGCCATGTCTTACCTTATTCCCGACCGTGCTCCATCACGCTAATCCCGCTTTGGACACACCATACTTGCTGTCCTCCAATAGGCCAAGCCTGCTTCCAATTGTGGGGACTTTGCATTTTGTTCATTTACCTGCCTTTTCCTTCCTAGATAACCATGAGGCCTGCCTTTTTCCTTGTTCTTGTCAGATCTTTGCACAAGTGAAAATTCTCCAGAGTGCCATTCTCCAACCACCTCAAATAAAACATCATTCTGTAAAACCTTCCTCTACCATCCTTTAACTCCTGACATTTATATTTATTTTTATTCTATTTTATTGTACTTCTATTTTTCTATTCTATTTTTATTTCTATTCTATTTTACTCTACCTAAATATGTATTTGTTTATTATTATTATTTATCATTTTTCTCTCCTCTAGAAAGTAAGCTTCCTAAGAGGAAGGGCTTGATTTACCTTTTGCTCTATTCTCTATGCCTAAAAATATCATAGTAGGTGCTCAATAAATACTTGTTAAATAAGTAAATAACTGAACCATTAATCTTTAACCAATAAACCCATTAATGTGTCATCTACTAAGACTTTGTCCTCCATAATGTTGGGCTCTTGTGGAAGACAAAAACAAGCAAACAGCTCTAAGAAACAATGTAAACAATATATGCCTTCAATAGCTTATGAAATTAATGTGGAGAAGAATAATGCTTCATCTAACAAGAGTCCTATGGCCAAGTAAGTTTGTAAACATTATACTTTTTCCTCCTTTTGGAGACTGTCAATGTTAATTAAATCTGAAGGCTCTGGGGAGCCCTGCAGGTTTAAAGAATGAGACAAATAATTGGTAGATAATTTTAAAATCTTGTTTAATATTGTTTAACACAGTTACCTTGAAGAGATGGGAGTGGGTGATATCAAAAGCTCAAAGGGCTAGTTTAATCTTTAGGCAAAGGATGGAGGACAGATGAAAAGAAAGTGAGAGACATGGAAAGGTGAGGGTGTTATTATCGAATGGAAAATATGTAGGAGGCAGAGGTGAGGTTGAAGATTAATTCAGGGATCCTTTGTTTCTGCCCATATACACATTTTAATGCAAATACACGCAAGGAGGAATGTCCACCCATGCATACAGATCTACAGGCATTGATTCGGCACTTACATTCTCCCTGGAAATAGGGATTGTGCTAATGTTGCCCTGCTTCTGGTGACTTCTTTGTATGAGAGATGGAGTGATAAGCCATGCTCACCATCAAGATTACCTACAGAGCCATTTGCTCCTTTTGCTGGTAGACTCTGCCATTGATTGTGGTTTAGGGTCAGTGCACTGTTTTTCTTGGAGTCACTCCTCTCCGTACACCCTCTTGCCAACTCAGTGCACTGAGTGCACAGGGCAGCCTTCTCTCAGTTGGGTGTGCTTTAATGCTGTGTCTCTTCAGATTGAACTGGGGTCCTCTGTGAGCTACATTCTTGCAGCCTTGGCAGTGAATCCTTCAAGAGTGTTATTATAAGGAAGGAACCCGCAGCACTTAAAGAGGAATGCAGCACAGGAGTTACCCTTGGAGAAATGAGCCCTGAGAACCTGTCATCACACAGAAGAGGCAAGCACAGTAGAAGGTAGTTCTGTCACATATTAGATGGCTTTGAGTATGTGCCCTTCCCAGAACCATACCAGTTGTATAGTTGCTTTCTTTTTGGAACTCTGTGTACATCGTCTGGTACAACAAAGGTACATGAAGATAATTAAACACAAGGATCTTGCATTTGCCTTACCATGTGCACAAGAGATTATAAAGTCCTTGAGGGTAAAAGTCTAATTCTAGGTCCTTTGCTAGCCTCTGCTTAGCAAGAGACACAGTTAGGGCCATGAGCTTCATAAGCTGAATGTCTTCTCCTGTCATAACCTAGTCCTGACCTAATTCCCCTACTTTATATCCATATTCCCCTTAATATACAAAATGCTTTGTCCAAGTCAGCCACTTGCCATTTCTCCTTCACTTTCATTCCTGGATTGCCTATTGTGTTTTACCTTTGCTGATGTACTTTTTGTGCAGAAGAACCTTTCCCTTATTGCTTATCTCTAATATCTATATTATCTATAATATCTATATATTTACCTTATCTATAATTATTTACAATATCAGGCACAGATCCTCCAGGAGCACTTCCACGATTCCCATTCCTCCCTACTTTTGTCCTTGTATAGCACTTATTTCTTCTACCTTTCTTTGTTCTTTCTACCTTGCTTTGTATTTATTTGTGTATTTCTCATCATCCCAGGTAGCTTAAAGACAATTTCTACCTGAGTCATCCTTGATTCCTGATCATTACCTAGAATTGTGCTTTCTACATAGTAGATATTCAAATTATAGTTGATAAACGAATGACTAGTAAGAGCTCAACAAACTCTTGCTTATTGTTTCATTATGAAAATAGAAACCTAGAAAATACCATAGTGAATTGCAGCAGAGGTCATTATACTTGTCTTACCTTTTGCACTAGACTTGTTGGGGTTACTTGCCCTTATTTGGTAGAGTTATGTGTCTGTTTCATATACCAATTTAGCCCTTATATCTAGCAAAATGCCTGTCACATGGAAGCTGTACAATAAATACTTGTAGAGTGAAAATGAAGATACTTATTATCAATGTATTGTTTATGCATTTCATATAAATTCAGGGAATCTCATGGTTCTCTTTTCTGAGGTCAATAGATACTCAATATTATCATGTACTGAGAACTATAAAAGCTACTTTGCTTGTCTGGAATAGACAAACTTAATGTTCAAATCCAGTAAGTGCTCTATCCTAGGTTTCTATTGTTCCTACTCTACTATATGGTTTTGGATATCTATTTGTTATTTTTAGCTATGTTAATCTGTAGGGATTTTACTGCAAGCTGTTTGAACTGCTCTGTGGAAAAAGCTGGGCATATATTAAAAATAAATAATTATTCCATATTCTTCCCAATTGGCTCTGCATATAAAATCAGAAGAACAAAGCACAGTACAGCATGCATAGAAAGATAAATCCCTATGGCCAGCTTCAGAGGTTCAAGTCAGCCTTTTCAGAGGCAGGGCAATTACTCCAAATTTCTATGGAGCTGTGTATAAATGATTCATTTTTGACTACAGTAAACAATGGAGTCCACTTAGAAGTACATGAGGAATTATTTTGTTGACAATATGGCTAGCATTTTCCAGAATTATTTTCTGTGTCTTCATTCAGGACGAAATTCATGGTATATCTGCAAGTCTACACACATGGAGTTTTTTCACTTAAAACTTACCATGTGCTTTTTTCTCTCTTTAATAAAGAACGGCAATGTCATGTTAATACATTATTACCCAATATTACCCTAAATTATATAGATGGATTGACTCAGTATGGCTGATTGTCATCTCTAGATACATTGGCTAATCTTTTAAGTCTGTTTAGATAAGTTCTGGAACTTTCGATTACTTTTTTAATTTACAAAGTCATCTAAGGTATTTTAGTATGTTTTTATGTTGATGGCCTTGTATATAAAAAACTAAACATATGAGAAATTGTCTTATTTCTTTGTGTCAGTTTAACTCTTAATGGGCTCATGGGCTCTGTTTTTTAGTTGATATCTTAAACTCATAGGAAATATAACTTATTTCAATTTCTCTTTGAATGTAGTCTTATAAGAGTGTAAGTGGCATTTTTATCTCAGAACATAGTCTTTTTCTTTCCCTTTCAGGGCAATTGAATTGAGGAAAAATATTTATTGCCAGTGATATTTCTGCTATAGTTTATGGCCTGCCATTTCCAAATGGTTCAAAGACTATATTTAAAAAGAACCTTCTGGTCTTTTCTGTCTTTCAGGGACTTTGGACATGATTTGGTTTTGTCATTTGCAAGTAGAGCCACTCTGAGGTTTGAATTTCTTGCCCAGCTTTCATTTTTAACGGTTTATCATGTACAAAACTCAAGATCCTTTGTGGATTTTAAAAGTGGACTATCTTTTTTGCCCCCCAGTATATGCTTTTTAAAAACATGATTGATTAAGTATGTTATTACTGACAAAGGAACGAGACCATGGGAGATCAGAAAGAAATAAAGCACTGAGTTTTTCCTTTTATTATTTGTAATGATTTCTTGTTTGCAAATACATACAAATTGGTGATTTACCACCTGCCTGAGGAGGTCCAGACACAAGAAGCTGTGACTGAAGCTGTGATACGGAGCAAGGGCAAGGCATTGTGTGGAGCATGGGCCCCACTCTCAGAATAAGGCAGGGGACGAGTATGTGTGGATTTCCTGTGGGTCACAAGTGACTCTCTCAACACCAAGCAGCTGTCTTATCTCAGGAGGGATGGAGCTTAAGAAGAAAACCCAGAGAGGCTCCCTGACCCATCAGAGTAGTAGTCCACAGAAAACCAAGGGGCAAAGCCTAGTGACACATCACAGAGGGCAGCTGGAGGCAGGAATTCCCAGTGATGAGGTATCTTTAAAAACCTGAAAAATTGCCCCAGAAGAGAATAAACCCACAGTTGCACATCCAGGGGTCAACCAGCAATCAGGGAAGACTTTCATCTCATCTATGGTGATGCTGGAGAGACCCAGCTAGAGAGTGGAAGATAAGTTGGAATGAGAGAAAAAATATGACCCTAACTCCTTTCCTAGTTTCCTTGAACACTGCCAGGAGGGTCCCTGTCCTGGCTCTCCCACACTGGCTATCTTCCTCTGGCCTTCCTCTTTCATTACCTTCTCCATGGGGCACAGGGTTGATGGGCACAAAGGAGCATGCCCACCTGGAGACAGAGCTCCCCTTCTAGTCCGTGCTCAGGGTACTCAGAGCCCCACAGTGCTCCATCCAGAGGGCTTACTTCCAGGGCCTATGTGGGTGTTTTCTCCATCTCTGCCCTGCCCTGGATGGACTGTGTCACTAGTGTGCACACCCCTCAGCTCAGTGGCAGGCTGTGTGCTGGGTGAGGAAAGAGGAGCTTGATTGTTTGGGCTGGGGTGTCCTTTGAGAAGGGTGGGTTGGAAACTCTTTCTCCAGGGTTTTCACTTGCTTCCTGGAACTCTGAGGTATCCGGACTTCTAAATGCAAACCTGGTGTTCCACGTTGGTAGGAACATAGGAGAATAAATATATATATTTCATAATTTACTAGCCTTATTTATAACTTTTAAACACTTAGACATGTAAGAAAGGTGCCCTTTGTCCCATGCTTTGCAAGTATTAAGAGGGGGCCTGCTCCTTGCCCACTGCAGTTTTCCCAGCCTGAAGTAGGTCTAAGCTGGGAAGAAATTGCCAAATTGAGTAAGATTATAGATTGTTAGATGTTATATGACTGGATTTATTTTAGTATGTAAAATGTGACTGTTTGTTAACTAAAAGTAAGCTAATTATACTTTTATTACCTAAACAAACCAGGAAGACTATGGAAGCTGCTTCAAGATTTGATTCAAGGATAGGTAGAAATAAATATCCAGTATTAGGTCAAGGATGTTTTTGTTTTATTTTAAATCTCATGTATTAAGAAATGCTGGTTGGTGAAGAATCCACTGTTTGTTTTCTGGTTTGAGTGAATCAATCCCTTACAAAGTTACCTGTGATTTTAGTTTCTGTCAAAGTATATAGACTTGAGTACAGGGTTAGTCATATCAAACACAGTTTTTAAAAGGGCCGTTGTCCTGAAGCTAGCTGAAGAAATGTATTTTTTTAATTCCCTAAATTGAGAATACTTTGATTAGGTTTGAAAGGATTAAAATAGAACAATCTAATTCTGTTAACCATTAGTTATTCTTTAGGAGTCATAAAAAGTTGAGCATGGTTTTATGCTTAAAAACAAAGAGGACATATGTAAAATCCCAAGAGCCATCCACTAGACACTTTACAGATAGTGTATATATATAGAGAGAAAGAGTTTCCACAGTGAGGTGCATATGCCCTGACAGAGGGCAAGAGACAGTCCTCTGATAGTGCAAAGAAGAGTAAGAGAACTTACTTTCATGTTTATCTGTTGTTAACAATTGCATGTGTTAAGTGACTACCACTTGCTATGTGGATTGACAAGTCACTTTACTGGGTTTGTCTGTCAGAAGGACACCAGTGCAGAGGTTCTGAGGGAAAAGTAGGAGATCTACAAAGCAGCACACTTTCAGCCCAGTGTAGCTGTTTGCTACTTTAATTAAATTAACCCTCACCAAATCCATAAGCCTTAAAATAAATCTGCAGAGAAATGTCATATTGGAGAAAATGCAAATAATAGTATGAAGTTAACATTTCTTCTAATATGAGCTTAGCACAAAACATTATGAGATGAAGCAGTGTCAAATGAATCACATCTAACAGATTAGCCCCCAAGATTGAAATCATCAACATGCTGTATATTTTTATTTCCACCCATATTATTGATGAAATCACCCAGAGTGAATACTGTTTTGCGATATTAACAAAAGGAAGCCATCACAATTAGGAAGATGCTTTAAAAATGTTTTTTTGCAATTTTTTCTTATTCTGTTTAAGATTTATATTTCCAATATACATTTTATAATGGACATATATATTCATTTAGTAATACTTGTATATAATTTACATATACTTAACTACATATCTATCAGAAGTACATACCACAATTAAAATTTTACTGGTAGAGATAAGACGATCAAGAGTTTTGACACCATAGTTAGAAGGACTAGAGAGTATTTTAATTTTCTGAAAGAAAAAAATATAAAATATGAGCTCATGTAAGCTTGGGCTTATGTGTAACCAACAAATGAATGTCTTATTATATTTATGTTAACCCATTTTCTTTGCTCCTAGCTAACCCAAAATATACCATTTCCTACCTACAAATTTGTAGTCTACTTATGATTATTGAAACAGTATAAAACCTCAATCAGGGATTTATGTTGCCCTAGGAAAAATACTTGTAACAATATCTACACCCTGGCTTTCATACAGTGATTTAAGTGAACTAACTCATAAATGTGCTGTTTATTTATAATGGATAGCTAGTTGCCTTTTAACTCTTTTTGTCAATGGAAGTTTCTACACATTAATTTGTATTGCAGAGTGGCAGAATGTGGATCTCTGGAGATGCCTGTGGCTAAAATGTTTCCACTTGGTTGTGCATGTACAGGCAAGGGGGATATCATTAAAATATAATAAAAATGTACAATGTTTCTTTTTATTGTTCTGTTTGTTTTTTTGTTATAGGCACCACAGGGGATAATTTTATGGGTTTTGTGATAAATGAGATTTGGGGGACAAAAATGACTGGATATTTGGGGGAGGAGAGTACGATTATTATTAGATCAATACCTTAGATACTGAGAATGAAACTGAAGTGCAAAAGCATGGGTGACAGAACTGAATTCTTTGACCTGAAGGCTACCGAAATTAATGTAAACACCCTGTTACAGAAAATGGAGAATTTATCACAACTACTTTTTTTTCAAAGTAATAAATTTTCTACACAACTTAGGATAAAAGATTTAGGGACATAAAATGAAAGATTTTTATATTTATGTGATCTTCTATTTTTAACTATCCAATTTTACCATGTAATTGAGGGATAAATAGCAAATGGATGCAAAGCTTACTTTATAATAAGGTAGTATTATTCACTACATACTATAGAATATATATGGATCTTGCATATTCTGGAAGCACTTTAAAATTATGCTTTAGTAATTGGTGTAGTTCTGTGTTGATGTTTTGAATGCTCTTTCATCTCCAAGGTATTCTATTTTGTAGCATAATTCAGGGCATGTCTCCGAGATAAAGCTGACATATTTAGATATGTATGAATGCAGCTGAAGTTCTGGGTGTTTTACTAGTGGGAATTGGGTAAATTATTTTTCCAGTATTCACTTTAATTTCCTTCAGTGCAGATAATATTCTTTAAAATATCAGAGCAGTGTTCACTTTCAGAGTTAAATAGTAAATTGGTAAAAACCCTTAAGGTTACCTATTTTTGTGAATTGCTGGGTAAGAGAGAAATGAAAATACCAAAATGTTACTTGACTCTGTCCAGTATAACTGATTGAATCTATTTACTTTTACTTTTACTTTTACTTGCTAGGACGTCTGGTTTTGCAAATGTCTTCTTTTTTTTTCTCACATGTAATGTAGCTTGTTGTGCCTAACGGTTTTGTCTGTATACTATTTTAATACTTTAATTATATGCAGCATGCTGCTTCATTATAGCAACACTTCTTCATAATATATTCTATCTCTCATGGTCTAGAAAGTTTTAGAAACATCCACTTATATTTTTACCAAAATATACAACATTCTAAGACTGACATATTGTTTTATGTTAATTACCTCTTCCGAATATTTATGCATTTAGTAACTTAACCATTTAGCTTTCTATATGCTATTATTTTAATTCACAGCATATCTCTATAAGAAGTTATTATAAGGGAAAAGGAAATTTGCCAACAAGAATTCAGAAGAATTGAAAATACTCATCACCTTCTAATCATTCTGTCTAACAGGCTTCCTTTCAGAGATCACAAAAACTGGCAGCTCTACCACTGTCAGGAACCAAGTTATATTATATGGGCAGAATGGGAAGGGTCCAAGAAATTGATTTGGGAAAAAGATAGAACCGAACTTTGTAGTTTTAAAAATTATGTTGAATGTACAAAATGTGAACATTCAAGAGAATACAGTTTGAGTAAATCCTACCAGAAACTCTGTATATGTGCACGAGTGTTCACATGTGTGGGTGCACGCACAGGTGTGTGTGTATATTTTAATTGAAAAAGTTTGGGCATCTCATCCCTCATGATCCCCTCCCCGCCAACTCCTTTTTCACCTTGTTTCTTCTAGTAGTTTGAATGGTATTTGCTGGGCACCTTATTTCACCTCCGGAATGTATGTAAAATTGTTACAGAATCAATAATGTGAGTAAATCCCCCACTTTGTTTTAAAGAAGGAACAAATGGGTTATGTAGAGATTCTTGTCAAATACTCTTAAGCTGTTTAGTAGAACCAAAATGGTAAAAGAAGTACTCTTAGAGCTTTATTAAGTATCTGTTATTCTTTCTTCTTCTAAGGAGACTTACACAAAAAAATCTAGATCATGGTTAATTTCTGGCATGAAAATGTTGGTAATGATGGCACTGGAAAAGGAGGAAGCCCCGCTATGTTTAATTTCTTTTCACTTTCTGTTTGTACAACATGTGTTGTTGGTACTCTGCTCTGGTGTCTCAAATGAATACATACTGAAGAAAGATTTTATCTGCTGGCTTCTAGATTTTTTTAAAAAATAATAATAACTTCTGAAGCTTTCCTCAGAATTCTCTGGGACCGAGCTTATTGCTCTCCCAAGTCATATACTCTCCTGTAACTTTACTGAACAGTCAAAAGAAATGATTTAATGTATGAGGCTGCCACCCTTCCCAAGGGGCCATCTTTAAGTCAAGGGACTGTGGTATAAGGTTGGTTTCCAAGTGCTTTAAAAGCTTCTTCATTAACCCCTTGGAGTAAATAGTGGACATTTTAGTTAAATTTCAATTAGGGACAAAGAATGTCCTAATAGATTATCTTCATGTTTCCATGTTTCTATCTAAATGTATATATAAGTTTAGCTCTTCAAGATAGTAAGTTGAATATACATATTTATCATACCTTTACTCTCAAATCTCATTGAACTGATAGTAATTATTAAGTAAAATAAGGAGAAAATAATGTTTCTAATGGTCTAAAAATAGTAAGAAGGGACTGTTAGCACCACAGTGATTTTTGGAATTTCTAGAGGAAGGAATATGGGAAGGAGTCATATTGATAGAGAAGGGGATCCAAAGCCTGCCTTCCTGATCTAGAAAAGTCTGAAGTGGAGGTAGAAGCTATTCTTCTCTTAGTGGAAGAGTCCCAGTTAGGGGTCAGCTGCAACTGGCTGATACAAAGAAGTGTGTGGACAGAAATCAAGGTAATCCATTAATGATTTTCTTTAGAACAGTGACCCCAGTTGCCCACCTTTTCCCTTCCTTATCCCCCTTACATACAAAGCAGGCTTCCCAAAGCTAAAACTGAAAGATTTCTGTCTAAAAACTGTAAGAGTTTTTTTGGGAAGAATTTGGGTTCCAAATGTGGAATTAGGCATCACTGAATAAAAACCCTTCTCATTTTGCAAGATGGAGGTAGCTTTGCTCCCTGCTCCCTGCCTATGTGGGACACAGAGTTTGCTGTCCGCCTTTCCAGGAAGGAGAGAAGACTTCTGGTGAAAATAAACTTATAAAAAGACTGAAGAAGAAACACACCAGTTAAGAATATGAAGCAATCTAGTTTTTCATTCATATAAGTGAACAGTCAAGGATCAGTAGCCACTTGAAGGAAACAGCACAAAACAGATGAACCAAAATGAACACAGAGAATAACATACAATGGGAAGCAACTATATTCACGGAACAGAAAGAGTTCTTTAAATCATCTTCATAAGAAACATAAAGGAATATGAGATTCATAAAACAAGAATATGTCACTTTTATAGGTATGAAAAATAGGATTGGAAGAATTTTTTTTAAGTGCAGTAGGAGAATGAAGATAGAGAAATATCCCAAAACTTAGATCAAAATATAAAGAAATGAAAAACATGAGATATTTGTTTAACCAACATGAACAGTCCATTTAAGAAACTCAACGTAGGACTAATTTTGTAGTTCTGGGGAAAATAGGGAAATTGGAGGCAATAACAAATGAGTCTTGTATTGAAATAAGTTAATGAGTACCAACACAATAAATAAAAAGCAAGCTGTATGCAGAACAATTCTAATGAAATCTAGATATAGAAAAAATCCTAAAACTCCAAATGAGGTAACACGTTAACCCTAAAAGAGAAAAAATTATATTGGCTTCAAACTTCTCAGACAGGAACTATGTGTATTAGAAGAAAATGAAGAAATTAATGTACCCTTACATTTTTGGAGACACATGAATTTGAACATAGACTTCTAATTTTATTCAACTGTGGGTGCAATTTTTTTTAAAGGCTCAAAATAATATTTTTCTTACTCCTTTCATGAAAATTACCTGAAAATAGTATATGGCAAATGAAAAGAGGATATGAAAAAGTCAATTAGGCTACAAGAAAGAATAGAATATAACCCAGAGGAGCAAAGAAAAGAAGTCTCAAGAGACAGCTAGTTGCAGACCTGGAAAGCAATCAGCCTGACTCAGAACAAGGACAAGAATTCGCAGGGTTCTGAGAGAATGTCTTCCAGAAGCATTGGAATCAGTTTCATTCAGAAATGAGAAGATTGTGATCATATGGCAAGTAAGTTTATGCTTTTATCAACAAGGAAAAAAATTAGATATTCTGAGAAAAAGCAAGGGAAAAAAACCCTCTGTAAATATGCAGCATCTAAATGCGACATGATTTTAAGCAGTTGATACAATATATCAATAGGAGGTCCATTTATCCAAGAACAGCCTGACTGTGGCACATTTTTTGGTGAAGCAAAATGATATTTTTCTACTTCATTCTACAGTGAATAATATTTATGTATTTGTGGTATTATAAATATTCTCCATTTTCTGTTCTTTTGCAATTATAGATAAGACATTGAGTTATTAACATACAGATGGATCATTGCCCCAATTCTTCATCCCTCCCTGTATCTTCACCCTTTGTCATATGACTTTGAAGTTCTTCCTGTAAAGCAGGAATATATTTCTCTCACCTCATGACTTTGGATTTGCCCAAGCTAATTGAATGAAGCAAGGTGACAGTGAGCCACTTCTGACACTAAGCCTGAAGAAGTCTTGCACGTTTCACTTGTTCTCTTGAATTTCTGTTGTCACCATAGCAGAGGTGCAAAATATAGCTGCTGCACCCTGAGCTTGGATCCCAGAATGATCACACAGGGAACAGATGCATATCAGGTGTCATGAAAGTTTGTGATGGTCGCACAGACTTACTGTGGCTTTCACCGACTGACACATTTAGCACAATAGAACAGAATACATTGAAGAAACATAAATAAAGTTTTGATAGTGAATAAAAATAGTAGAAGTGTAGAACAGGAAAGAGACATGAAGGGTAATATACAGCTTTAATGTCTAAAGCTTATGAACAAACAGCAGGTTTAAGTATATTGGTTAAGGCTGTAAAGGCAATAAATAGAAAAGCCAAAATAATTATATAACTACAAATTTCAGAAGGGCATAAAGAGTAAGAGGAAGTAGTTTTTAGAGACCATTTTCCCATTTGTATGATGAGTTGTCTATTAATAATGAATAGAATAAAAACAATGGACTAAATTGTACATTCACAAAATTTTATGAATATATGTGTATATTCTATATAGCAGGTAGATAAAAATAAGGTGTTAATCATATTTAACAAGGAGCAATTACTATATATTTCTAGTATTATATACCTAATATATAATACTAATATTCTTCTATATTTCTTTAACATATGGATTTAGTATAGTTTAGTGACAATATCTGTAAGAGCTCTACAGATTTCAAAAATATGCTTGTATATTCAGTAATAGGTCATAAATAGATCTTAGTCATTCTCTATCCTCAGCATGACTTAACCAAAATATTTTAAATAATTGTGGTACCTTCTGGATGGATTCTACTATGGGAAATATTAATATCACTTCTGAAGATAGCTCTGTAACCCATTGAATTGAGACTATATAAGCTTTCCTTTATCCTCTGGAATAGAGGAGAAACAGATTTAATGAGTGTAAGGAAGTAAGTTGCCACATAAACTGAAATCATTATACTCAGTGCCAAATTAAATAACCAAATTAAGTGGATAGGGGTACACTTATACTTACTATTTACTGATATTTAGTCCAACCAAGTGTTCGGGTTTTCTTAAAAGGAACTAAACCTTTTATGCATTAGTCTTATAATAGCATAACACAGAAATGCAATTTCTAATCAGACCCATTCCTCTGACAGAATAGGACCATTTGTTAAAGCTCTTGTTATAGAAATAGCCAATTATTTTAATCAGGTTCACTGGAGATGATGGAAATTGTTGACCTGAAGGCTTACTTTTACATTGTGAAATTACATGGGAAGTAATTAATGGAATTGAGATTTCTTAGTGTATATTAAAGGAAAATAATAAAACTCACCTTTTAAAAACATGTTTATAGTCATATCTCTCATACAAGAACAAAGAGAGCTAAAGAAAATTATTTCATGCTTCCTACATGAAATTACAATGTCTTAAATATATCCTAAGAGTGCAGGAAATATGCATATCAATATGTTTTGTGGGAAGATTTCTGGAAAATAAGAACTATTAGGAAATATATGGCTAACTCCAGATATAGTTTAATGATCTTCAGATTTCTTATCGTCAACCACATCAGGAATAAATCCAATCTGAAACCAAAAAATATCTGAGCAATAGGAAATCTTGCAGCTATGTTACCATCGTCCCATTTATCTTCATTTAAGGCTTCCTGCCAAGCCTTCCTTGAGTGATGAGAATAACCTGCAGGACAGGAGGTAAACTGCCATGAAAAAATTAGTGTTTTTGTCATTTTTATGAATACAGCTCCTTCTATTAGTATGTTTTATTAAACTACTCAGTCTTTCCCAATAAGCCTGCCTCATTTTATTTGGGCTACATTGTTCTTACTTTGAGGTATAAATACGAAAAAAAAAAAAAAAAGAAACCCTCTCTGATATGAATTTGATGAGAAGGCTGATGTTCCTTATGAATTATGTGGGCCTGTTATTGGGATGCAAACTATGTGCATGGAAGTATGTCTGTGTAGCTGTTAAGTTCACAGCAGATACATAAGTGGGTGTAGAAAGAACCTTGATGTGATCACTTCTTTTAACATCTTTGTTGAGGTATAATTGTCTTACGATGAAATACACATGGTTAAACATACAGTGTGGCACATTTGTGACATAACTGCATACATCTGTGAAATCATCATCTTACTGAAAATTTTCATCACCCTCAGGAATTTCTTCCAATCCCTCCTGTCTGTCCCGCCAGTTTTATCCCAGACAACCACAGATCTGCTTCCTGTCTCTATTAATGTTTGTTTCTAGAAAATTATATAAATAGAATCAGAAAATATGTGCTCACTTTATATTTCACTCAGCATATTTATTTTGAGCTCCCTCAATGTTGCTTGTATCAGTAGTTCATTCTTTTGTTATTGCTGAGTAGTACTCAGTTGGACAGATATGCCACAATTTGTATATCCATTCACTGATTGATGGACATTTGGGTTGTTTCCAGTTTTTAGCTACTACAAATAAAACTGCTATATACATTCATAAAAATCTTTGTGTGGACACAAGCTTTCATTTCTCTTGGGTAAATAGCAATAATGGAATGGCTGAGTCATATGATGTGTTTAAGTGTTCAACAAACTGTCAAACTAGTTTCCAAACTGATTATATTATTGTACATTTCAACCAGCAGTGTATGAATTCAATTTCTCCACATCCTCATCAACACTTGGTATGGTCAGTCTTTTTCATTTTAGCCATTTTAGGAGCTATGTAGTAATATCCTTTTTTGGTTTTAATTTGCACTTAACTAATGACAAATGATGATGAATATCTTTTTGTATGTTAATTTGCCATTCATATATATATATATATTCTTTTGGGAAGTGTATGTTTAAATCTTTTGCCCTATTTTTTGTAATCATTTGGTTTCTTTTTATTGACTTTTGAGAATTTTTTATATACTCTGGATGCAAGTGCTTTATCAGATATTTTATTTGTAAATATATTTTCCCACCTGTGGTTTTTCATTCTCTTACAATTGGTTTTGAAGAGCAAAAGTTTATAATTTTGAAAAGCACAATTTATCAATTTTAATTGGCTAAATCTTTTGATGTTATATCTAAGATATCAATGCCTAAACTGAGCCCCAAAACATTTTCTCCTATAATTTTTTTTAGTTTTAGGTTTTACTTAAAGGTCTGCATACAGTTCAAGTTAATTTTTGTGTATGGTATGAGATGTGGATATAAATTCCTAGTTTTGTATTTAGATATTTGGTTATTCCAGCATCATTTATTGGAAAGACTACATTTACTACAGAATTAATTTTATATCTTCCATAATCATGATGTGCCTTTGTGAAGCTCTTAAAGTTTCTGGTGCTCAGGATTTGCTGAACTGCCTGGATCTATGGCTAGTTTTCATCATATTTGGAAAATTTTTGGCCATTATCTTTTCAAATATTTTTCTGTCCCCTTCAGGGACTCTAATTGCATCCATTTTAGTTTTCTTATATGTATGTCCCACAGCTCACCAATGCTGAGGTTTTCTTCCTCTCTGAGTTTTATTCTGTATAGTTTGTATTCTTTCTTTCTTAAAAATTCACTCATCTTTTTTCTTCTGCAGTGCCTAATCTGGTTTATTTCCTCTAGTGTATTTTTTATTTCATATCTTTATAGTTTTCATCTCTAGAAGTTCAATTTGTGTCTCTTTATTTTCCATGTCTCTACTTAACATTTTTAATATATGGAATGTGGTTATAATAACCATTTAAATATCTTTGCATCTTTTCTAATTCTAAAATCTGATTTGTTTTCTTTGTTTTCCAAATGTCAATTAGTTTTGACTGGATTCCAGACATGAATTTTGCTTTGCTGAGTTCTAGATACTCTTAAGTCTTATGTATCTTCTTGAGCTTAGTTTCACTTACATAGTAAGTTACTTGGAAACAGATTGATCCTTCTGGGTCTTGCTTAAAAGATTTGTTAGGTGTTTAGTCTACGCTAATTATTGTCCAGTGTGGAGTGAGACCTTTCTAAGTCCTCTGCCCAGTGACCCATGAATTAGCTTATTTTCCAGTCTACTTGGAAGGAATTGGCAGTTTTCAGGCAGCGGGCAAGCTCCAGGTACCGTGCCCTCTACTCCCTTCAGATGGGTCCTTCCTCAGTGAGAAGCACATGCATAAGCTGATTCATGCTCTGCTGAACCCTGGAGGAGGCACTCTGAAGAACCGTGGGGGCTGTCTGTCTGTAGCTGTCTCCTCTCAGCTGCCTCTTTTTGACTGAGAGAGCTGGCCAAGCTCCACATGGATCCTCCCTCTTTGCCATGGCCACGAATCCCTCTGAAGGCTGTGAACCTGGGCAATTATAAGACCACCTGGTTTATCATTGTCCTTTCTTAATGTCCAGTGTCTTGAAAACTGTTGTCCCATATGTTCTCTCTGTTTTACTTTTTTGGCTGTTTTGGATAGGAGGGCAATTTGGTCCTTGTTACTTATTACTAAGTCTTGGCCAGAAGTAGATGTTCTCTTAAATCCCAATGTTATCACTTTTAATGAAGAAAATATGCCAATTTAGCATCTCAACAATAAATATGGGAGAACTATTAAAATATAAAAGTCGTGGCTTGTAGGAGCCCTGCTATGGGTCCCAGTAGTGAGCTGGTTGCTTGCGGAAGAGCCTCTGGTGGTGGCCTTGGCTGTGGCAGGGGTTCTGCTGTCTCCAGCCCGGCCGGGGATCCAGGAAACCTCCTGGAAGTATGGCGAGGAGGTTCTGGAACTGAGGGGAATCTAGCCACCCTGCTCTTTCCCCTTGATGGGAACTGAAATGCCTAAGAATTTAAAAGGGGGCGTTTCCTATATTTACCAGCCATAATTTATGTCTGTCAACTCTAGATCTCAGTGACCTGTCAGCCAAAATGTATAGAGCTGATGTTCTAGTTTTAGAAAAATTGTCACCATTTTAGAAAAAAATATACTATTCAGTGGATCAAAATTTCCTGCCTATTTATTTACTCTGGTGATAACCCCAAAAGTAGAAGTATCTGTGTGCAGAAAGTCTCATTAAAAATTTACCTATATTTTCATACAGTGACATAACCAAGGAACATTCTATAGAACAATATGAATATGGATTAACCCATATTATAATAATGTGGACAATTCTTTTTATAGCCCCTTAAGTTTATAGGACTTTTCCCATAAATTACCTCACTTAATCCTCACAATAGCTTTGAAAGTATAATAAAATTCATCATTTTTGAACATCATTTTTAATTATACCTGTAATATAAAATTTCAAAGATATTGAAATGTAGGAGCAGGAAGTATTCTTATTTTATCTGAGTCTACATGTATCTATGGGTGAGAGTTGATTTTATTGTTATTTTAATATAATTCTAGAATTAAGTGAAATTGTTTTTCTGTATATGCAAAATTTAACTGTATCAGTGCCTGTTAGTTAAATACAGCATTACTTACATGCTTTCAGTGGTTCATAATTTTTAGCATATGTTATAATTTATTCCCTTAAAAATCCTCTCATGGTAAAAAAAAAAATCTTAAAAAGACATATTGGTGTTAAGCCCTTATACTTACAACTTGTATATGAAGTGTAATAAGTGGTTACCTGCAAGTGTCATGCAGTTTGTACCTTCAAAAATATCTTCAATTAAATTACTTATAGTAGTGCAAATAGGTGCAACCACTTTAAAAATCACTTTGACATTATCTACTAAAGTATGTAGATGACCCAGCCATTTCACTCCCAGGTACACCCAGGAAAAGTTCAGTATATTCATGCATCAGGAAACATGTACAGTCATGGTCCATGATGCTTTTATTTCCATCAACAACACAAATGCCACTAACAATAGAAAGGGAAAATGCATTGTTGATTCATTTTGCTATAAAATACTGTAAAGCAATGAAAATGAGCTCGCTGCAAACACCCGCAACAATGTTGTGAACAAAGCCACAAACAAAAGAACACACACTGAATGATTGCATTTTATTCTTTACTATTAAGTTCAAGTACAGTCAAGAATAGATGGTATTGTCTAGGAATGTATATTTAAGTAATAAAACTAATCCCCACACAGAGTGAAGCTGTAATTGCCTAGTCAGCAGGAGATCAGGTACCTCTGAGAGGCTGGAGGGACGCTGTGTTGGCGGGGGCACGTGAAAGGCTTTGGAGGGCTGGCAGTGATCTTGTGCTTGACCTTGGTGCTTGTCACACAGGTTGTCTCTTAACAATAATTGATTTGACTTTATTGTTTTGTGTACTTTTCTGTATGTATGCTTTCTTTCAAGTAAAGATTTTAAACTAATGTAAATTTCCACCCCGAAATGTAAAAATTTCAATAATACAGGTATGAAATATTTCCATGGCCTCCATGAGGAAAGAAACAAAAATAAATGTATTCCTTTCATCTGAATGTAAAGTTAAAAAGCATGTTATAAACAAATGTAAGAGCCAGAGAAATTGATTTCCAAATAGACAGCAGTTGTGGATTTCAAGAGTAAAATTAGATCAAATGCCCATTAAGGCCAAACCACTTAATGTTTTGAGAAAAATTACTAAGAGGAATTGAGGAATCTGGGGGAAAAAAAAGTAGTCCCAACTAAAATTTTAGGCCTGGTGTCTTTGCCCTAGAGCAACAATGCTGATATTATTAGGACATTATAAACATTTTGAGATCAAGGATCATGTGCATCCCATATTTGACCTCCTCAACACATAGAGTGGTACCCTGAATGCAAGTGTGAAGTGATGGGAAACGGAATATTAATATTTCCTAGCAGTTGTAAAGTGTACTGATGAATAGCATAGATTCTTGGGACAAATTATCTGGGTTTTAATCTGTTTTACCACCTGTGTGACTCTGGACAAGTTATTTACATTTTCAATGTCTCAGTTCCCTCAATATCCCTCATGATAATAGTAACTAGCTCAGAGGGTGTTATATTATATATAAAATGCTTAGAACAATGACACATAGTAAGTAATCTACAAATGCGTAAATATGCTTATTGTTGTCAATCAGTTGTCATTCTGAAGTGCTATTTGTCCATATTTGTATTGAAGCTTACTTAGAAATAAATTCTAAAGAGTATGAATTGCTTTGCAGAACATACGCAACAAATTTTAGTTTTAGCAAAAGCCTGAGGAAGACTCATTTGTCAATAATGATTTTCTACTGTAGGTAATCTTCCTCGAGGTCTGCTAAATATACAAAATGGAAAGTGTGCCCATATGCTGAAAATTAACATGTTTCTGTAAAAAGAAAGAAGGAAAATAGGGAGACCTCACGTTCTAGTTGACAATTCAAGTAGAATTCCCAGATAAAATACAGGGATACCCAGATGAATTTGAATTTCAGATAAACTATTTTTTTATA
>JAVSCE010014557.1:0-167259 GCA_032199065.1 Smutsia gigantea | reverse complement strand
AGAAGAGCTCAGACCCTGAGCAGGCCCAGCTGGGTGAGGCCTAGCTCCTTACCTGGGGCAGTCCCAGGTGGCTGGGGCCCACTGCATCCCGGGGCCGTCCCTCTAACCAGGAAATCTTCAGAGGGTTATCGACCAGGCCCACTTCATTCTGGACAGCCAGCTCCTGCCAAACACAGTGTCCAGTCCCGGTCCCATCACTCCAGTTGGCTGTGAAGTGGCTCTCTCCCCACAGACAGAACCTGGCCAGCGCACTTCACCCCCTGGTGTGCTGAAGCTCTGCCCTCCTCGTGGGCGGGGGGCGGGCATGAGCCTTTGGGCTGGGGGCTGGGAGAAGGAGAAGGGGGACGCACTGCAGGGCCCCAACCTGCGGGCAGGCCGCTTCCATGGGAGGGGAGGGGGCGCCACCAGGTGGCAGGAAACAAAATCGCTCTGTGCTCCCCTCCCCCTGCGGAGCATCCTCCCACCTATCCCCTCACTTGCTGGGCCTCTACTCCTGAGAGTCGGGGGGCCTCTGGGGAACCTTGGCCCTGAGCTGACCCAGAGGTCTCCTGGGAGTGTGGATCCCCAAGCTCGGGCAGCCCGTGGCATCGGGTCCCAGGGCCTCACGCGCACTCACCGCAGCCTTGACGGTGGCAAACTCCAGCACAGCGGTGCCTGCCTTCTTGCTGGAGAGCAGCAGGCTGAGCACCTCTCCATACTGTGAGGGCGAGGGGTTCCTGTCATTGTGGCTCAGGCTCAGGGCGGCCAGGCTCATGCCCGACACAAGCCTGGGCTGCCCTGAGGCCCACAGGGGCATTTTTAGGGGGGGCGTAACTTCGTAATGCTAGGATCCCTGAAAGGGGAGACCAGAGACGGGGAGAGAGAATTTTTGTCCAGTATGCAGGACAGCAGAAGAGAGCTGGGCAAAGGCCTGGGGACTCAGGCCAGCAGAGCGGCACAGCTGCCTCAGCGGCCACAGGTGGCGAAGGGCTGGGCTTCCAGGCCAGATGCCCACCTCCTCCCCGCCCCACACTCAGCCAAGCCCTTTGCATCTAAGGTGGGCAAGGGCCGCCTGGGTGGGGAAGGAGACACCAAGCTGGAGGGAAGCCAGGGTGCTACGAGTGCCTGCAGGGCCAGGGAGAGGCCTCCAGGCTGTCCTGTGGTCTATGAGACAGAGAAAGGCAGATAAAGAAGCTAGGGGAACTTCAGGCTTGGAGGTCCTGGGGTTTGGGCTGCGATGTGGACTGAGATGGTGGGAAAGAGGGAAGTCAGCAGGGCAGACCTTTTGAAAAAGCTGCAGGAGGACATCTCTGGAGTAGCCGCCTTTTGACTCGTTCTCCTTCTTGCACTTCCATTTTAGCTGAGAAGACAGCAGCGGGCGTCCCCATTAAACACGGCCCTTTGCCGGAATGGTACCAGACCCCACACCTGAGCTTTACAGCCTGAGCAGGCAGCCCCCTAGCCTTCAAGGCACTTGCAATCTAGGGGGCACAGATGTGTTCCTCTTGAAAATGACGGGCAGTGTGGCCTGCTCACTGGCAGCCATACTCCAGCCTCAAGATACTCTCCTTCGAGGGCCTCTGGAGAACGCAGCTGTGCGAATGTCAGAGCTGAGAGCGGCCTTTCACGGCCAGCTGGAGAGGCCACCCTGCTGCCCAGGCAGCAGGAAGATGGAAGGATGCTTGCACAGACCCTACAGAGCAAAACCCTATGGCCACAGCAGGCATCCATTCTCGCTGAGAGAATTAGTGTGAGGTAGACCACAGATCCCACACGGCTCACCTTTAGCTTGGGGGTTCCTCTGCCTTCGGGATACTCTGCCTTTCCTAGAAAATTTGGGAAAATTGGCAAAAATTAGACCATGTAGAGGTTCTCCCAAAGGAGACACAGCCCAGAGCTGAAGGACCTAGTAAAGATCATTCCCGACCAAGGGCGGTATCTGAGGAGCCTGGTGGGGAAGGCAGAGGCGATCCTACCCCCATTCCAAGGGGCCGCCACCCCAGGGCAGTGTGGTCACTTGCCTGCTGAAGGTCACAGTTAGCCCTCTGCCGTCCAAGGGGCAGGAGGCAGAGGTACAGACCTCACAGCTCTACTGAAACCAAGTAGCCCAGAGTCTTATCCTTGGTTATCTACTCTAAAATAGAGCCAGCTCTGCTCAGAACTAAGACAAATGGGGCCAGGAGATCTCAGGCAGAGTGAAAAGCAAACAGGCCCCAGAGAACTGGCAGGAAGAAGGGACAGGTGACATGTGTCTGACGGGGGTACCTCTAGGGTTCTGCCAGATAGAAGCTTCTACAGAGACTCCACCAAGTAGCCAGGGTGGCCACTCTGGACATCCAGAACTGCCTTGGAGAGGCATGCGGGGGTGATGGACGCTCACCTCTTAGCCTCTGTTCCCGTTCCTGCCGTATCTGCTCCTGGATCAGCCTCTGCTGTTCCTCCAGCTGCCGGGAACCCTCTTCTCGAAGGCGTTCAATCTGCAGGGCGGGGGTTGGGGGGGTGACAGTTCTGTGCAGATCCAATTCCAGGCTGGCTCACCTTGCAAAGGCCCCTGGGAGGCTCCACCTGCAAGCTAGGGCTCAGCAACCTGGAGGTGGGACAGATGACCCAGATCCCAGAGAGGAAGGTGGAAAGGCAGGCCCTCCCCAGCCACGGCAGTCACCTCGGCCCACCTTCTCCTCCCCTGCAAATGGCCCAGGCCGGTGTGCTCCCATGCTCACCTCCTGCTCCAGCGTCCTGGTGCTCCGGCTCTCCCCTTCCTCCTCACTGCCATGGGCCTGGGCCTGTCGCTCCCGGGCCTCCAGATCTAAGCACAAGGGTCGAATGGCCCAATGTCTGGTCTAAGCAGTTTCCACATGGCTGCAGCCTGTCCAGCTCTGGCTGCGTCCCCAAAATCTCACACAGAATGAAACTGTGACTCTGCCCCTGCCTCCGTGCCTCCGTGGTCCCAAGTTAACTCCCACTGTGCAAAGTCATAGCATGGAAGTATAGTTTCCAGCTGAGTGGCCGGGGTCTGGAAGGGTTAAACCAGCTCACACTGACCGAGCTGGTTCTCTGATCACTAAACAGGGTGTGGGTGGATGCTTCTGTCAGAAGCCTGGGGCCAGGTGGAGCTGCCGGCCTGTTTCTGTGGTTTGGCACCTGGGACCTGGCCTTGGCTTGATGCTTTTCCCACCACAGAGCTCAAGGGCCCACTGCTTCCTTTACCTCCCCCTCAGCTCACAGTTACCAGGCCGCACTGTGGTCCCAGCTACAGTGGCTCCTACAGGGACAGCAGACTGTGCAAGGAAGTCACCCCAGATCCTGGAGCCCTTCGCACCTTCCAAGAGAAACTTGCTTGTGGTGCTATGACAGGCCAGCTGCTGTGACAGACCCTTTCTCAGGCCTGGGACTCATTGCTTTCTTCTCTGTACACTTTACCTACAATCTCCCATTTTTTTGGTCTGTTTTTGAGAGAAATGGATGTATTGGAATGGTGCATGCATATATAAAATATATAGATAGCAAACAGACAAGAACAGGAGAAAAACTGAGTAAAGAATGCCTGGACCAACCTCATGGGGGTAATGAAAATGTCCTAAAATGGATTTATAGTGATAGTTTCACCATTTGTTAAATTTACTAAAAACCACTGAATTTTATACTTGAAATGAGTGGATGTTATGACATACAAAATAAACCTCAATAAAGCTGTTTTTTAGAAAAAAGGAGTGCCTGGACCTCTTTGGCTTCTTCTGAGAGGACTTCTCAGAGTGAAAGCTCTGTGCTGAAATGAGGCTGGGAACCAAACAGATCCAGGATGGCATGGCAAACAAGAGCGCTGACTTTACTCACACTGTGTGGGCTCAACTCCCAGCTCCAGCAAGTTCTTACCATTTTGTGTCTTAGCTTCTTTGTCTGCACAAAATGGCTTTAGCAATACCCACCTCCTTGGATCATTGTGATAATTAAAGGAGACAGTAAAACATTTGTCACAATGCTTTGCCAACAGTAAATCTAGTCATTGTTATTTTTCCGAAGGGTGTCCTTTAGGATCTACCCTGAGAACAGGGTTCTGCCCAGAGCCAGGGCCAAAAAGCTTTGAGTTGCTGGAACTGAAGCTCCAGGAAGAAAGGTGAGGGGGTGGCATGAAAATGGCTCAGGGTCACCACAGACCACCCAGCACCGCACCGTCACCTACCAAGCTTCACTTTCTTCCTTTTGTCATCAAGTTTCTGGGTCCTCTCTGCTGCCTGCTTCCTGGCTCTCCTGACTTTGTCGTATGCAGCCTGGGAGGAGAGAGGAGTACAGAGGAGCTCAGCCAGAGCATAAGCTCAGAGCCCAGCCGTCTTCCTGGGCCTGCCACCTGGCCCCAGAGCCATCAGGAGGCAGCCTGCTGGGACAGCAAGGCCAGAGCACAGGGGACTGAGGCTGAAGTGCCACCGTGGGCTCTCACCACGGGGGACAGTTCGGACAGGGGTGCGCTTACCCTGGCTGCGGCATCGGTCAGCACCTCCAAGGCCTGAGAAAGCTGGTGGAAGAGTTCAGCTAAACATAAGGATCAAAAAGAGAGAGGAGGAAAATGAAGGCAGACTTGGTGATACTGTGCTCCCTCCAAAAAGGACCTCAAGGAAGCCACAGGCTGGCAGAAAAGCCAACATTAGGAGGTAGCAAGGAAGGGCCGGCGCTTCAGCAACTGAGCAGATGCCCCTAGAGGGCAAAGTGCACTGAAGCCAGGCCGTGGGCATCGGTACTCTGTGGCACCCACAGGGGGCAGCGCGGGGCACCCCGGGCCCAGGCCAGTGGCTCTCACCGCCCCGCACTGCCACCACCGCTGTGCCTAGGAGTCTCACCTGCTCTGGGATTATCCGGATTTTTGTCTGGGTGGCAGGAGAGGGCTTTCTGCCTGTATGCCTTCTTCACCTGGAGGAGTCAGAAGACGTGATTATTCACTCTTACCCAGGGATGGTCAGGAAAGGGAAATCCAGAGAATGCCCCCTATTGATAAAAGAAAGCTACTGACTGCCCACACACCAGGATGGTCCCTTCCCAAGCACCGAAGAGATTTGCAGTGGAGGAGGCAAAGGCCGTGAAGGGAGCCAGCCAGCTGCTGCCCCCAGGAGCTGGGCCTACTAACTGCCAGGTGCCCAATCTCACTACCAGGAACGTCAACATGCTCCACAAATATGGGATCATTATGCTGTACACTTGAAACAACATAATGTTGGATGTCAATTATACCTCACTAAAAAAATAAACATCTTCAAGGTATAGTGTGTGGAAAGAAACAAGGCTTAGAACAGTATATGCAATATGGTCACTCTGGGGTCTAAAATAAATAATGAAAAAGAAATATAAATAGTTAAAGACACTTGGGCACACACATGGCCTTTGTTTCCTTTTTCTTCTCAAAGCAATCATAAGAAAGTTACAGTGGCTTCCTTCGCAGAAAGGCTGAAGGTGGCGGGGCGGGAAACGTTTACTTCTCATTTTATTCCTTTCACAGATCAAATTTTCAAACCATAAACAAGTCTTAGTTTATTATCATTTTTTATTGTCAACAGTGGTAATCTTGATGGGGAGGTTATGGTCCATTTTTAGTTTTTTTATCTTTGCACCTCAGAATTAAAAAGAAAAAAAAGTAGTATTTCTCATATTAGTAAAAATAAACAAACATGGCTACCAAGATCCTCTTTCATACGCTACCCATTCAGCTGTTTCAAGGACAGCAGAGCACAAAATGCCCTCTGCTTCCTGATGCCTCGCCCTCCCCTCTGCCTGCACCTTAACAGCAGCTCAGACGCCCCGGGAGGGGCAGCCTCCGCACCCAGAGTTTCCTGAGTAGCTAAACAGACTGGCTTTCCAGGCTTCTCAGAGGGAACTAGTAAATACTTCTATCCAAAGTGTGCTAAATAAGGGCAGGTGCCTGACTTCAAATACCTCCCAGCCCAGGCCCTCTGGGGTGTGCTGCCCCCTGCTGGGCCACGGCCAGCCCCACACCTCGCCGGCCAGGGCGGCAGGGCCCACGCGGCCCCCACGGACTCCTCTCTGGGCTGAGCCGGAGGAAGCAAGCGGCCCTCGGTCAGGCCCTGGGCAGCGAGGTGTACACGTGCCTCCCCACCCTCCCGCCTTACCAACTATCCACCTATGCTCACCTGGACCCCAACCTAGCTTTTCACCATTAGAAAATTACAACAAAATCCAGCTATTTTCACCATTAATAAAACAAGAACAAGGGAAGGAGATAGAGTCTTACATTCGAAATGTCCGCTTTAAGCTCCTGATCATTCGTCTCGGCTCTCTTCCTCTTTCTTTTGCTGCCTCCATTGGGCCCTCGTCCTCATCTTATTTTAAACCAAGTCTTTACTATATATACTCTTTATATTTTAGGGTCTTTTATTTGTTTTTTTTAGTAAGACAATACAAAAAATTGAGGGAAAAAGCACAAAAGTTCTTTCCCCGTTTCCCCAGCCCGCTCTTCACAGCTGCGATGTCGGCTGCTGGGTACCTTCTCAGCCTCCCTCGCTGATCACTCCGGCAAACAGGAGGGGGTCTTTTGGGCCTCGCTCCTGCCTCTCTCCCCCCACTCACTCCGATCCCATCTCAGCACCCCCTCAGGGAGGGGTGAGAGGAGGCCAGAGAAGGTGTCAGCCACCTTGGCCGGCCACTCTGCCCTCGCGTGGGCCTCCTCGGGACCAGGAACACTAGGCGGGACTTACTGATGTCGGCTGTTTTGTGGAAGGTGGTTTCTTTTGGATCATGGGGCTCTTTATAAGTGTTATGTGTTCTTTTTTTTTTTTAACCTAAGAGGGACAGTAAATGGGAGATGGGGGAGAGAAGGATCAGTAAGAAAGCAAGATAAAAGGAGCATGGGGCGGTTTGGGTGGTAGTACATTCTTCATTTTCTTTCTCTCTTGGACTTTATGGATTTGATTCAAAAGGAATGATATTAAATAGTGTTTTATGTTTTATAATTCATTTTGGATGATCTATATCAGAAAACGTTTTTTACTTAAATAGGGAAACAAAGTTGTTCAAACTGAGAAAAATTAATTATGTAATAGGAACTCAATCTACATATATTATTTACTTATCAATTCTCTTTCTAGAATGTGTTCCTTTGACAAATGTTTATAACAGTCTCATCGGATTTTTTTTAATTAATAGCATGACTAGACCTAGGTTACCTCACTCCCCATCTGGGTGGACCCCATCTTATTACCCCACCCCTCCAGCCTCCCAAACTCCTAACATCTACGACCAAACACAGTGGCCCCAATCAACTTGATGCATCCTGGACCCCCATTCACTCAAGGCCTGGCCTGGCCCTCAATTTCCAAACCACTCTTTAAAAGTGTAATGGGCTGAACATTGTGCTTCAAGATCCTGTAGGAAAAAAATTACCAGTCTCATGCACTGGCTGGATTAGCAGGGAGAGGGAGTCAAGGTCAGGCTGGTACTCATTCCAGTGAGAGATATCTAAGCATAGGAGGAAAGCAATCTGAAAGCCCTTCAGTACGGCACAGCATCCACCCTGCCTCCTGGTCCACTTATGGAGCATCTATGGTGTGCAGGGGCCAAGCTGGCGTTGGGGATACAGAAAAAAATCAGGCATTTTCCTGACACTGAAGAGGAAGGACACTGTTTAGCAGGAAGATGGCCATGAAAACATGAATTACATTACATGCATGAGATGCTTTAAGATGGTCTACAAGAATGGAAACACGGAGAAGGAAGTATCTAATTTTAGCCTTGAAGGCTTCCCAGAGGAGGCAATAATCCAAGCTGGGTCTGAAAAGTGAGTAGTTCTCCAAACAGAAAGCCAAAACGGCATTGGAGACAGGATGTGAAAGAGCCTGACTTCTCTTCAAGCCCCAGACCAGCTTAGAGGAGAAATATAAAAGTTATTGAGGAAAGGTTTAATGGGGAAAAGGTATTGAAGAGAAAATGACATGAAAAGACAGAGACATGGTTGCAATAAGGCATGGAAATAAAATAATGTTTTTGTCAAAGGATATTTTGGTTAATTAAAAAACTTCAACCAAAGCGAAGTTACAAACTTGGAATGAAGAAATGCTGGAGAATGGCAATACATCTAGGCAAAGAAATGCAAACTGGGCTGAGAAGAGGAGAAAACAAAGATTAAAGAATGTTAAAGTTAACTCAGGTATGATACTGAAAACCTAAGAAAATGAATGTGATTCAAAAGGTATGTGTGATGCATAAAACAGAGTAGAACAATTTGAAGGGGAAGCCCTATATGAGCAGGGTCAGGTGTGAGAGCCTTCTGAGTTCAACGGTAATGAACCAGGATGAATGATTGAGAAGGTTTTTAGGGTTTCCAAGCCCAATGAACTTGAACCTCAACATTTTCTGTCAGCTAAGAAAGTGTATTATAAAAGCAGCAAGCCAGCCAAGATTAATGGAACATATAAGCCTGGCCAAGAAACAAACAAAATAAAGAAATGTAAATTTCATTGTATGGTAGAAAACATTATTAAAAGTTTTTAAACTGAGGGGAAAAAAAAAGATCTTGCTCAGTTAAACTGTCACTGTTTGCAGATGACATATTATACATAGAAAACCCTAAAGACTCCACCAAAAAAACTACAGAACTAACAACTGAATTCAGCAAGGTTGCAGGATACAAAATACACAGAAATCTGTTGCGTTCCTATATACTAACAACAAACTAACAGAAAGAGAAATCAAGAAAAAAACTCCACTTGCATTTCATCAAAAATAATAAATTACCTAGGAATAAACCACCTGGAATAAACCTAACCAAGGAGGTGAAAGACCTATACTCTGAAAAGTACAAGACACTCATGAGAGAAATTAAAGAAGAAACCAATAAATGGAAATATAACCCATGTTCATGAATAGGATGAATTAATATTGTCAAAATGGCCATCCTGCCCAAAGCAATCTACAGATTCAGTGCAATCCCTATCAAAATACCAACAGCATTCTTCAATGAACTAGAAAAAACAGTTCTAAAATTCATATGAAACCACAAGAGACCCCAATATCCAAAACATCCTGAGAAAGAAGAACAAAGCTGGGGGAATTATGCTCCCTGACTTCAAGCTCTACTACAAAGCCACAGTAATCAAGGCAATTTGGTACTGGCACAAGAACAGACCCACAGACCAGTGGAACAGACTAGAGAGTCCAGATATAAACCCACTCATATATGGTCAATTAACAAATGATAAAGAAGCCATGAATATACAATGGGGAAATGACAGCCTCTTCAACAACTGGTGTTGGCAAAACAGGACAGCTACATATAAGGGATTGAAACTGGATTATTGTCTAAATTCACAAACAAAAGTAAACTCAACATGAATCAAAGATCTTAAGGTAAGTTAGGAAACCATAAAACTCTTAGAAGAAAACACAGGCAAAAAATCTCTTGAATATAAACATGAGCAACTTTTTCCTGAACACATCTCCTCGGGCAAGGGAAATAAAATAAAAAATAAACAAGTAGGACTACATCAAACTAAAAACCTTCTGCACAGCAAAGGACACCACCAGCAGAATAAAAAGGCATCCTACAGTATGGGAGAATGTATTCGTAAATGACTCTCCTGATAAGGGGTTAATATCCAAGATATATAAAGAACTCATATGCCTCAACACCAAAAAACCAAATATCCTTATTAAAAAATGGGTGGAGCGACTTCCGGGAAGATGGCAGTGTGAGCAGAGCGGCAGAAATCTCCTCCCAAAACTATATAAATCTATGAAAACACAGCAAATACAACTATTCCTTAAAGAGAAATCGGAGCACACAGGAAAGTGCACAGCGTGCAGCCACACCTGGGAGGACTCAGCACCCCGTGAGGCAGGTAAGATACAGAGCCGCGACGCGGCAGCACCCGAACACTCACCCAGCCCAGCGCGCCGGCGGGAGGAGAGGAGTCAGAGCCGGGAGGGAGTGGAAGAGCAGGTCCGCGAAATAACCAGCCCCGGTGGTCTGTGCCGGAGCACTGGGAGCACTGACACATATCGCACGGTGCATCAGACATTGGAGAGGCAGAAGGTGCAGGTTTTGAGCCGGGAAGGCGCCGGGACTGTGCAGGCAGCGCCCAGGGACAACAGAAAAGCATGTGCCATTTGTAGCAGTCTCGGAGAGGTGGGGGGCCCAGCGACGGAACACCATTGCCCCGGCGGGCTCAGCCCTGCAGGCTGGAAGTCTGGGGGAAACTCGGTCCCCTTTGCTAGTGCAACCAGCGCCCAGGGACAAGAGAAAAGCGCGCGCCATTTGTAGCGGTCTCGGAAAGGCGGAGGGCCCAGCGAGGGAACACCATCGCCCCGGCGGGCTCAGCCCTGCAGGCTGGAAGTCCTGGGGAACTTCGGTCCCCTTCACTAATGACAGACAGAAGAGAGCAACCACGCTGGAACTTTATACAGAAAACAATAGCGTCCCATTCATTCCTACCTACAAAAAAAGCGGCACGGCTTTAGTGGAGCAACAGCGACACCTACAGCACGCGTAGAGAATCCACTCCAGGTGGGCTTTTTTTTTTTTTGCTCCTCTGTTTTATTTCTTGCCCTTTTTTTTCTTTTTTCACCTTCCTTTTCTTTCATTTCTTTCTCTCTTCTTTCTCTCTTTCCTTTCTCTTCCTTTTTTTTTTGCTTGCTTGTTTTTTTTGGTGGTGCTTTTTTTTTGCTTTTTTTTTCTTTTCTTTTTAAACCTTAAAGAGCCCAGCTGACATACGTGGCACCTACCAGCGACCACTCCTGCCAACATGACAAGACAGAAGAATATGATACAAACAAAGATCACCAAGATTCAGAGCCCCTCTGAGAAGGAATCTGAAGAGATGGAAATGCAGCATCTTCCTGAAAAAGATTTCAGAATAAAAGTCATAACCATGCTGATGGATCTACAGAGAAATAGGCAAGAGCTAAGGCAGGAAGTGAGGGAAGTCAGGAAAGATAATGCAGAAATGAGACAAGCCATCAACGGGCTCAGCAGCAGACTGAACAAGATACAAGACACTGTTAATGCAATAGAAATCAGAGAAAAGGAATACAGAGCAGCTGAGGCAGAGAGATAAAAGGATCTCTAGGAATGAAAGAATATTAAGAGAACTGTGTGACCAATGCAAAAGGAACAATATTCGCACTATAGGAGTACCAGAGGAAGAAGAGAGAGAAAAAGGGATAGAAAGTGTCTTTGAAGAAATAATTGCTGAAAACTTCCCCATGCTGGGGAAGGAAATAGTCTCACAGTCCATGGAAGCCCACAGATCTCCTAACACAAGGGACCCCAGGAAGACAACACCAAGACACATAATAATTAAAATGGCAAAGATCAAAGATAAGGACAGAGTATTAAAGGCAGCTAGAGAAAGAAAAAAGATCACCTTCAAAGGAAAACCCATCAGACTAACATCAGACTTCTCAACAGAAACCTTACAGGCTAGAAGAGAATGGCATGATATATTTAACGCAATGAAACAGAAGGGCCTCGAACCAAGAATATTGTATCCAGCACGATTATCATTTAAATATGACGGAGGGATTAAACAATTTCCAGACAAGCAAAAGCTGAGAGAATTTGCCTCCCATAAACCACCTCTACAGGACATCTTAAAGGAACTGCTCTAGAGGGAAGCACTCCTAAGGCTAAAAAGCTGTCACCAGAGAAAATAAAATCATAGCAAAGAAAGCAGACCATCCAAAACTAACTAAAGGCAAAGAATAAAACACCTAGTATATAAAGAATGGAGGAGGAAGAATAAGAAGGGAGAGAAATAAAGAAACATCAGACTGTGTTTACAATAACTTAACAAGAAAGTTAAGTTAGATTGTTAGATAGTAAAGAAGCAACCCTTGAACCCTTGGTAACCATGAATCTAAAGCCAGCAATGGCAATAAGTACATATCTTTCAATAATCACCCTAAATGTAAATGGACTGAATGCACCAATCAAAAGACACAGAGTAACAGAATGGATAAAAAAGCAAGACCCATCTATATGCTGCCTACAAGAAACTCACCTCAAACGCAAAGATATCCCCAGATTAAAAGTGAAGGGATGGAAAAAGATATTTCATGCAAATAACAAGGAGAAAAAAGCAGGTGTTGCAGTACTTGTATCAGACAAAATAGACTTCAAAACGAAGAAAGTAGCAAGAGATAAAGAAGGACATTACATAATGATAAAGGGGTCAATCCATCAAGAAGATATAACCATTTTAAATATATATGCACCCAACACAGGGGCGCCGGCATTTGTGAAACAAATACTAACAGAATTAAAGGAGGAAATAGACAGCAATGCATTCATCTTAGGTGACTTCAACACACCACTCACTCCAAGGGACAGATCAACCAGACAGAAAATAAGTAAAGACACAGAGGCACTGAACAACACACGAGAACAGATGGACCTAACAGACATCTACAGAACTCTACACCCAAAAGCAACGGGATACACATTCTTCTCAAGTGCACATGGAACATTTTCCAGAATAGACCACATACTAGGCCACAAAAAGAACCTCAGTAAAATCAAAAATATTGAAATTCTACCAACCAACTTCTCAGATCATAAAGGTATTAAACTAGAATTAAACTTTAGAAAGAAGACAAAAAGGCTCACAAATACATGGAGACTTAACAACATTCTCCTAATTAATCAATGGGTCAATGACCAAATCAAAACAGAAATCAAAGAGTATATGGAGACAAATGATAAGAAAAACACAAAGCCTCAGCTTCTATGGGACGCAGCAAAGGCAGTTCTAAGAGGAAAGTATATTGCAATCCAGGCCTATCTAAAGAAAGAACATTCCCAAATGAATAGTCGAAAGACACAATTACTGAAATTGGAAAAAGAAGAACAAATGAGGCCCAAAGTCACCAGAAGGAGGGACATAATAAAGATTAGAGAAGAAATAAATAAAATTGAGAAGAATAAAACAATAGAAAAAATCAATGAAACCAAGAGCTGGTTCTTTGAAAAAATAAACAAAATAGATAAACCCCTAGCCAGACTCATTAAGAGAAAAAGAGAATCTACACACATAAACAGAATCAGAAATGAGAAAGGAAAAATCACGACGGATCCCACAGAAATACAAAGAATTAGAAGAGAATATTATGAGAACCTATATGCTAACAAGCTGGAAAACCTAAAAGAAATGGACAACTTTTTAGAAAAATACAACCTTCCAAAACTGACCAAACAAGAAACAGAAAAACTAAACAGACCAATCACCAGCAACGAAATAGAAGCGGTAATCAAAAAACTACCCAAGAACAAAACCCCCGGACCAGATGGATTCACCTCTGAGTTCTACCAGACATATAGAGAAGAAATAACACCATTCTCCTTAAAGTTTTCCAAAAAATAGAAGAGGAGGGAATACTTCCAAACTCATTCTATGAAGCCAGCATCACTCTAATACCAAAACCAGGCAAAGACCTCACCAAAAAAGAAAACTATAGACCAATATCCCTGATGAACGTGGATGCAAAAATACTCAACAAAATATTAGCAAACCGAATTCAAAAATACATCAAGAGCATCATACACCATGATCAAGTGGGATTCATCCAAGGGATGCAAGGATGGTACAACATTCGAAGATCCATCAACATCATCCATCACATCAATAAAAAGAAGAACAAAAACCACATGATCATCTCCATAGATGCTGAAAAAGCATTTGACAAAATTCAGCATCCATTCATGATTTAAACTCTCAAGAAAATGGGTATAGAGGGCAAGTACCTCAACATCATAAAGGCCATATATGACAAACCCACAGCTAACATCATACTTAACGGCGAGAGGCTGAAAGCTTTTCATCTAAGATCGTGAACAAGACAGGGATGCCCACTCTCTCCACTGTTATTCAACATAGTATTGGAGGTCCTAGCCACGGCAATCAGAAAAAACAAAGACATACAAGGCATCCAGATTAGTAAAGAAGAAGTCAAATTGTCACTATTTGCAGATGACATGATATTGTACATAAAAAACCCTAAAGACTCCACTCAAAACTACTAGAATTAATATCTGAATTCAGCAAAGTTGCAGGATACAAAATTAACACACAGAAATCTGTTGCTTTCCTATACACTAACGATGAACTAACAGAAAGAGAAATCAGAAAAACAATTTCATTCACAATTGCATCAAAAAGAATAAAATACCTAGGAATAAACCTAATGAAGGAAGTGAAAGACCTATACTCTGAAAACTACAAGGCACTCCTAAGAGAAATTAAAGAGGACACTAACAAATGGAAATTCATCCCATGCTGTTCACTAGGTAGAATAAATATTGTCAAAATGGCTATACTACCTAAAGCAATCTACAGATTCAGCGCAATCCCTATCAAAATACCAACAGCTTTCTTCAATGAACTGGAACAAATAATTCTAAAATTCATATGGAACCACAAAAGACCCTGAATAGCCAAAGCAATCCTGAGAAGGAGGAATAAAATGGGGAATTACGCTCCCTGACTTCAAGCTCTACTACAAAGCCACAGTAATCAAGACAATTTGGTATTGGCACAAAAACAGACCCACAGACCAGTGGAACAGAATAGAAAATCCAAACAATAACCCAAACATATACAGTCAACTAATATTTGATAAAGGAGCCATGGATATACAATGCGGAGGTGACAGCCTCTTTAGCAGCTGGTGTTGGCAAAACTGGACAGCTACATGTAAGAGCATGAAACTGGACTATTGTCTAACCCCATACACAAAAGTCAACTCAGAATGGATCAAAGACGTGAATGTAAGTCATGAAACCATAAAACTTTTAAAAAAAACATAGGCAAAAATTTCTTAGACATAAACATGAGCGACTTCTTTATGAACATGTCTCCCCGGGCAAGGGAACAAAAGCAAAGATGAACAAGTGGGACTATATCAAGCCAAAAAGCTTCTGTACAGCAAAGGACACCATCAGTAGAACAAAAACACTTCCTACAGTATGGGAGAATACATTCATAAATGACGTATCCGATAAGGGGTTGACATCCAAAATATATAAAGAACTCACGCACCTTAACAAACAAAAAGCAAATAATCCAATTAAGAAATGGGCAGAGGACATGAATAGACACTTCTCCAAAGAAGAAACTCAGATGGCCAACAGGCACATGAAAAGATGCTCCACAATGCTAATCATCAGAGAAATGCAGATTAAAACCACAATGAGATATCACCTCACACCAGTGAGGATGGCCAACATCCAAAACACATACAACAACAAATGTTGGCAAGGATGTGGAGAAACGGGAACCCTCCTACACTGCTGGTGGGACTGCAAATTAGTTCGACCATTATGGAAAGCAGTATGGAGGTTCCTCAAAAAACTCAAAATAGAAATACCATTTGACCCAGGAATTCCACTCCTAGGAATTTACCCTAAAAATGCAGCAGCCCAGTTTGAAAAAGACAGATGCACCCCTATGTTTATTGCAGCACTATTTACAATAGCCAAGAAATGGAAGCAACCTAAGTGTCCATCAGTAGATGAACGGATAAAGAAGATGTGGTACATATACACAATGGAATATTATTCAGCCATAAGAAGAAAACAAATCCTACCATTTGCAACAACATGGATGGAGCTAGAGGGTATTATGCTCAGTGAAATAAGCCAAGCCGAAAAAGACAAGTACCAAATGATTTCACTCATATGTGGAGTATAAGAAAAAAGAAAAAAACTGAAGGAACAAAACAGCAGCAGACTCACAGAACCCAGGAACGGACTAATAGTTACCAAAGGGAAAGGGACTGGGGAGGATGGGTGGGAAGGGAGGGACAAGGGGGAAAAAGGGGCATTATGATTAGCAGATGTAATGTTGGGGGGGCACAGGAAGGGCTGTACAACTCAGAGAAGACAAGTAGTTACTCTATAGCATCTCACTACACTGAAGGACAGTGACTATAAGGGGGCTGCTGGGGGGGATCTGATGAGGGGGGTAGTTTAATCACCATAATATTGCACATGTAATTGTAGATTAATGATACCAAAATAAATGATTTAAAAAAAACATGTGATCATCTCCACAGATGCTGAAAAAGCATTTGACAAAATTCAACATACATTCATGATAAAAACTCTCTACAAAATGGTTATAGAGGACAAGTAACTCAACTTTAAAAAGGCCATATATGACAAACCCACAGCCAACATTATACTTAATAGCGAGAAGTTGAAAGCTTTTCCTCTAAGATCGGGAACAAGACAAGGATGCCCACTCTCCCCACTTTTATTCAACATAGTTCTGGAGGTCCGAGCTACGGCAATCAGACAACACAAAAAAATAAAAATAAAGGGCACCCAGATTGGTAAGGAAGAACTCAAACTGTCCCTGTTTGCAGATGACATGACAGTGTACATAAAAAACCCTAAAGAATCCACTCTAAAACTACTAGATCTAATATCTGAATTCAGCAAAGTTGCAGGATACAAAATTAATACACAGAAATCTGTTGCATTCCTATACACTAACGATGAACTAGCAGAAAGAGAAATCAGGAAAACAATTCCATTCACAATTTCATCAAAAAGAATAAAATACCTAGGAATAAACCTAACGAAGGAAGTGAAACTTATACTCTGAAAACTACAAGACACTCATGAGAGAAATTAAAGAAGATACCAATAAATGGAAACACATCCTGTGCTCACGGATAGGAAGAATTAATATTGTCAAAATGGCTCTCCTGCCTAAAGCAACCTACAGATTCAATGCAATCCCTATCAAAATACCAACAGCATTCTTCAATGAACTAGAGCAAATACTTCTAAAATTCACATGGAACCACAAAAGACCCCGAATAGCCAAAGCAATTCTGGGAAGGAAGAATAAAGTGGGGGAATTATGCTCCCTGACTTCAAGCTCTACTACAAAGCCACAGTACTCAAGACAATTTGGTACTGGCACAAGAACAGACCCTTAGACCAATGGAACAGACTAGAGAGCCCTCATATAACCCCAAACATATATGGTCAATTAGTATATGATAAAGGAGCCATGGACATACAATGGGAAATGACAGCCTCTTCAACAACTGGTGTTGGCAAAACCGGACAGCTACATGTAAGAGAATGAAACTGGATTATTGTCTAACCCCATACACAAAAGTAAACTAGAAATGGATGAAAGACCTGAATGTAAGTATTAAACCATAAAACTCTTAGAAAGATGCATAGGCAAAAATCTCTTGGACATAAATATGAGCAACTTCTTCATGAACATATCTCCCCGGGCAAGGGAAACAAAACAAAAATGAACAAGTGGGACTATATCAAACTAAAAAGCTTCTGTATAGCAAAGGACACCATCAATAGAATAAAAAGACATCCTATGGTACAGGAGAATATATTTATAAATGACATATCCGATAAAGGGTTGACATCCAAATTATATAAAGAGCTCATGCACCTCAACAAACAAAAAGCAAATAAGCCAATTAAAAAATGGGCACAGGAGCTGAACAGACACTTCTCCAAAGAAGAAATTCAGATGGCCAAGAGGCACATGAAAACATGACCCACATCACTAATCATCAGAGAAATGCAAATTAAAACCACAATGAGATATCACCTCACACCAGTAAAGATGGCCACCAACCAAAAGTCAAACAACAACAAATGTTGGCGAGGATGTGGAGAAACGGGAACCCTCCTACACTGGTGATGGGAATGTAAATTAGTTCAACCTTTGTGAAAAGCAGTATGGAGGTTCCTAAAAAACTCATAATAGAAATACCATTTGACCAAGAAATTCCAGTCCTAGGAATTTACCCTAAGAATGCAGCAGCCCAGTTTGAGAAAGACATATGCACCTCTATGTTTATCGCAGCACTATTTAAATAGCGAAGAAATGGAAGCAACCTAAGTGTCCATCAGTAGATGAGTGGATAAAGAAGATCTGGTACATATACACTATGGAATATTATTCAGGCATAAGAAGAAAACAGGTCCTACCATTTGCAACAACATGGATGGAGCTAGAGGATATTAAGCTCAGTGAAATAAGCCAGGCGGAGAAAGAGAAGTATCAAATGATTTCACTCATCTGTGGAGTGTAAGAACAAAGAAAAAACTGAAGGAACAAAACAGCAGCAGACTCACAGATCCCAATAGTGGACTAACAGTTACCAAAGGGAAAGGATCTGGGGAAGATGGGTGGGAAAGGAGGGATAAGGGGGAAAAAGGGGTATTATGATTAGCACACATAACGTAGTGGTGGGGGGAATGCGGGGAAGGCAATATAACACAGAGAAGACAAGTAGTGATTCTATAGCATCTTAGTACGCTGATGGACAGTGACTGTAATGGGGTATGTGGTGCTGACTTGATAATAGGAGGAGTCTAGTAACCATAATATTGCACATGTAACTGTACATTAATAATAGCAAAATTTAAAAAATGAGTAAAGGATCTGGAGACATTTTTCCAAAGACATACAGATGGCTAACACATACATGCAAAGGTACTTAACATCACTAATTATCAGAGAAACACACATCAAAACCACAATGAGATACGACCTCAAACCTGTTAGAATGGCTATTACCAAAAAGACTAGAAATAACAAGCGCTGGGGAGGATGTGGAGAAAAGGGTACCCTCGTATACTGTTGGAAGGAAGGTTAATTGGGCAACCATTATGGGAAACAGTATGGAGACTTCTCAAAAAATTTAAAATGGTACTGTATGATGAACCAGTTCCACTCCTGAGCATACATCCAAAGGAAACAAAAACACTAACTCAAAAAGATATATGCACTGCTATGTACATTACAGCATTATTTATAATAGCCAAGACATGGAAGCAACTTAAGTATCCATGGGTGGATGAATGGATAAAGAAGATGTAAGGTGTGATACACACACACACACACACACACACACAGAGAAAGGAATATTATTCAACCATAAAAAAAAAATCTTACCATTTTTCCTAACAAGGATGGACCTTGAGGGCATCACAGTGAATGAAATGAATCAGAGAAAGATAAATACCATATGATCTCATTTATACGTGGAATCTAAAAAAAAACAACAACCAACAAACAAAAAGTCCCAGATACAGAGGACAGATTGGTGGTTGCCAGAGGTGGGGGTGATGGGTGGGCAAAATGGGTGAAGGGGGTCAACAGGTACAAACTTCCAGTGGTAAAATAAACAGGGTATGTGTACATGATATATGACACGATGATTAGAGTTACTACTACTGTGTTGTATATTTGAAAGTTGCTAAGAGAGATCTTAAAAGTTCTCATCACACAAAATAAATGTGTAACTGTGGTGATGGATGTTAACTAGACTGTGGTGATCATTTTGCGATATATACATATGTCAAATCATTACATTGTACACCTGAAACTAATATAAAGCTGTATGTCAATTATAGGTTAATTTTTAAAAAAACAGGGATGTTTAGCTTCTTTCTACTATTCTAAGCTAGAATGCAGTATGGTTCACTGAAAGAAGTTTCTGGAGTCTAGCAGAAACATTTTCAAATCTTGAATCTTCAGCATATGACCTCAGGCAAATTAATGAATCCCACTCAGCTTTTGGTTCTTCAACTACAACATGAGGTAAGTATCCTCTACACATAGGCAGTTGTGAGGATTTACAAAATAACCCATGCAAAGTACCTGACAAAAACTAGGTACTCAAAACCTCTTGCTCATGTACTCCTGGGAAGGAGGATAAACTGTAACACCAGCCCAGTATGATGTCAACCTGACAGGAACTCTAGGCATGGACAAGGGTCCACAGTGGGCTAAGGTCAGTCCAGTTTGAATTCTCAAAATGGAGAGGGCTGGTTTCAAGTCTGCTAGAGGGCAGTTGTAAAATGTAATCTTTGGTTAGCCCCCAGGGGCTGTGAAATACTGTCATTCAAAGAGTAGGTGGCACAGGTAGGTAGCCTGAGATCTTCCAGAGTGGCTGTAAACCAAAACCCAGCTGGCCTAAGAATGCTGGACAAGTGTGTCTGTCCTGATTAACTAGTTATTACTATTTTTATCTGCTAAACCTGCCCTGGGCAGGGCCCATTCCTGGCTTTTAACTTGGAAGGTCAGGTTTGACTTTGAACCAGTTGGCCTGGAGTTTGGTGTTTTGTGTCACAAACTGGATTCCCAGCTTTACCCAGCCCTCCTGGAGTGACGCTGTCTTAAGAATTTCTCAGCATGTAAACATAGCTTTCCAAAAGCAGGCCTTTGAAAAAGCTTCCAGTGTCAATATTGTTTATTATGAAATAATCCTATCTTATTAGCAGCTCAAGAGGCTGTATTCAGGGCAAAAAGATGCAACAATGTTTTCCTTAACTATGATAAAATTGCAAAGGAAGAGGGACTTTCAGAGGAATAAGGAAATAGATTTGTTTTGATATTTGGAATGATATGGGAAAAAGACAGGAATGTCTGATCCCAGGCATCAGGATTGGCAGCTCCTCTCTGAAACAGTCTGCAGGTGCTGGATCGCTTGGGCAAGGCTGAAGCAGCCATCTTCAAGGAAGTTGCCAAAGGCTACTGGACGTCTTAACACTTGCAGCTTTCTTTCTTTACCTAAAGGTTTCCCGTAAACACCCTGGTCTCCCTAGCACTTGGAAACATTCACAGACAGGAGGAGCTAGGTGACAGCTAAGGGACTTCCCAGCCAAAGCCCCTGTCCAGACCATGATTTTTCAGAGGACCAGGCTGTCTCTGAGGCCCAGCACCAGAACAACAAAGATCTCTGATGAACAGAAGCTCTACCAGGACTTTAAGTTCCAATACGCAGAAGTGTGGTTTTTCTCCTGACATCTTTCTAAAATGTTACTGCTTTCCTCCTGCTTCTCCATCCTAGGACCCTAGAGTTGAGTCTGCCTTCCAGGTCTCAGAATCATCATCCAAAACATAAACTACTGAACAGTACAACGTGTACAGGTGCTACTGAGGGCAAAGAGTCGGGCTTTTCCTATTCTCCTCCAGGTGGCAATGACCTTAAATTCTACTCTTTTTCATAGTTTTTCTCTACCTTCTCTGGTCAGCCTCTACTAGACTGTGCCACATGTCAGCACCTTCTGGAAGTGCTTCTAATCTGCTGTTTCTTTTCTGGTATTGTCTGGAAAAACACGTAAGCTGATATAATTATCCCTCAAACAAGAGCATACAGGTATAGGAAAATATGGGGGTTCTTACAAATAAGGGGAATGTGTTTTAGGGGGCAAGGAGTTTTATTTATTCCCAGGGCCCAGAACAGTGCACTGAACAGCACCTGGCACTTGTAAGCACACAATAAATATCTACTGAATGAAAGGGGCAAACATTCATTTGTTCTCAACCCAAAACACAATTAGAAAATCTCAACTATGTCAATTACTTCAGGCCCATTGAGAAGTAGAAGGAAGGGGGTCTGTCCTGACCCTAGGGTACCTGACCACTATTTCACAATTTTCCCTTCTACGAGCTAACACCTCCTCTTGAGAAACCAAGTCTGGAAAAGGGAAATCACTATAGCAGCATGCCAGGAGAACAACAGTGGGAACTAAATGTTATCCCCCAGAGCCCACATCACAGTGGGGAAGAACGAATCATGAACTGGTAGCCACCTAGCCCTTCCCAGAAGCTCCATAACTGGTTCTGCCACTTGCAGCAACCTGAACTCAGAGCAGGGAACGGGGCTAGGAGGTGGGTTTCCTGCCATCTCCATGGGACTTGTGCCAGGCAGGAAGCTAGGCCTCAGACAATCCACCTGCCTCCAGTTTCACCTCTTGAGAGGAACGAATTTGACTCACCCAAAAAAGCACTGCACTAAGGGGTCCAATAAATATAAAACAGCCATCAGCAACTTAAAGGAAAAGTGCCCTACAAAGAAGAGATCGTCATTTTTTTAAACACTGCCGTCCTTTCTTATAATAAAACTTGAAACCAGGTAAGTAAGTGGTACAAGCAATTAGGCCCAGCTCTCAAAAGCCAGCCTCACAGGTCAGACTCAGATACAGAGGACATATGCTGGCTGCTCTTCGCGACAATGGGTACTAAATTAACAAACTATCCCAGTGAATCCGCTAGAAAGCCATTACCAGGCCTGGTTCCAGGCATAGAAACAATGAGTAATCGAAGACATTTCTCCCCAAGCCTGGAAGAGGCAGACATCTTATCCTTAACATTAGCTAAAACACCAGAGGCTATGTGACTGCCTGATGTCACAGGCAGGAAGTAAACACAGAGCTCTGGGCCTCTATATAGAAGGCCTTTCTGCCTGAAATGCTGGTCCCTTTCATCCCTTACAGCCTGTGGCCCGCGGTGCACAGCACTAAGGCTCAGCACAAGCAGGGGGCCGGCCACACCCCAGACCAGCCCCCTCAGCTCAATGCTCCCAAAATGTGGGCCTCCTGGTGGTACTGAGATGACTCTAACAGAAACTCACACCAACATCTCTCGGAGGATGCTAGCCCAGGCCCATGATCCAGAATTAGGACAGCACCCTGTAGAGCCCAGAACTGGGACCGACCGGGTACAGGGCCTGACCTCCTTTCACCAAATATTGCCCTATGGACCCTGTGGTTCTGGGTCCTCAGCCCAACCTGAGGTCACTCTTCAGCTCCTCCTAAACCTTGGGCTCTCCCCTCTGGGTCTCCCCTTCCCTTTGCCCTCCCAGCACTCCCTCTAAGCCGTCAACCACTGCCCTGCCCTCCTTCTCAGCCCACCTCTCCCCAGACCAGCTCCCCACCTGGAGCTCAGTCCCCAGCCCTCCTGCTCCTCAGACACCCCCTTCTTTCAATCCCCATCTCCTCCCTCCCACCTTACCCTAAGCACCGCTATGTCATACTCACATGCCAAAATCTTTGTCTACCTTCTCTCAGGTTGTAGACTCCCACCTCTCAGACCTGTCAGATATCCCAGGTCTGGCTGTCCCTCACCTTTCTCCACTGCCTGCTGTCACCCTCCACCCCTGGAGACTTGGGGCCCCAGGCCCAGAGCCACTTTCCCTGCCCACACTCTGCCCTCTCCCAGGACCCAGAACTCTTTCTCTTTGGGTCATGGTACTTCCTACATCTCATTCATTTATTTTTTCCCTTAATGCACTGGATTCTCTTAAAAGCAAAATTTGTATCAGCAAAAAGAATTGAGCTGATTTAAAGAAAAATAATAGTAACTAAATAACAGTACTCAGGAGCACCTGAACACAGGGCATGCAGCCAGGCAGGCAGGGGTACTCTGAATGCTGCCTCGCTGAGACGGCGAGACGGCGACTGCACTGCAGGAGTAGTGACACACTTTAATGGACTTCCTCAGGCTGTCCAGATCACTCAGTGCCTGTCAGGCCCGCCCACATTGGGCAGCTTTACTCAGAGTCAATCTCCATCTTTGTCACCGATGGAGTCATGAGGCTCTCCGGGGTCCCAAGACCCGTCACTTGTTGCCCCAATTGCTCCTGAAGTGTGGGTCAGGGAAGAAGTGCTGAAAAAGGAGTAGAAATTCAGGTTTGGGCATTTACCAGGCACCTCGTAGTGGGCGATTATATTCTTTCAGTCTTAGTTTTCTCATCTATAAGTTGGAATTCATAGTCCTTGCCTACCTCACGGGCTTGTCTTAAAGATCACATCAAATGAGATAATTTATGTGAAAGCACTTTAGCATCATTTAAGTATGAGGTATTATCTTGAATGCTAATGAATAGCTTATAGCTTACAAACACAAGGAATCATTCCTTTTGACTTAACAGGCAACCAAGTAACTCCAAAAATTCAGAGCTTGAGCCAGACAATGAAACCCAGGAATGAGTTAACTAGATGCCAAGAAGACTTGGGGGCCTGGTCTAGCTACCAGTCCCGCCCAGTACTGGTCGGGCCCTTGGTGAACGAACAACTGCCATCAAGTGAAACCAGGCTCGGTACCCAACCTCGAGGCCGCCTCAGAGCTTGGTCTGGAGGTAAGAGGCTTTGGGAAAGGTTCCAAGTGGAGATAGTGGACTGAGTCGGGCACACCCTAAACCCAGATAGAGTCCCCTGATGCCCAGAGAATCAATTCCAACCACCTAGAGCCTGGAGAAGACACCACACTTTTCAGATTTATCTCCTGCCACATCTTCAACAAACCCTAGGCAATGCCCCCTTCCTTGTCCTGCCAGGCACTTTCACTTCTACACCTATCAGTCCATGTTGTTCCTGCAAGCCCTTCTCTGTGCTCAACATGCACTCTTTTTAATTCTGTAAGAAACAATGTTCGTGCACCACAATCTAGAGTATCACAGAAATACAAAGTTTAACTAAAGGTATTACCTAGCATACAGGTAAAATAGCCTTGTCCTTAAAGTAATTATATGCTATAATACAACTCACTTCCTGCAAATGTCAATATTAAGTGTCCTTGGTAGTCTTCCTGGCAGTCAGACTTAAAATTTGAGTCTTGAAAGAGTTGATCAAAATGCATTCTCCAGCTTCATCCAGTAACAACTTCCAAGACACACTGTGTTACAGACTCTCCAAGGGGCTTCGAATGAAATGTGAGACTGTTATGGACAGAACGACATGTCGGTTGCACAGGCAAAGAAGGAATATTAAACTGAGGTCCCAGTCTGGGCCCTACACTCACTTACTCAGGGATCTCAAGCAAGTTCCATAACCCGTCTGGACCTCTATCCTCCTGTCTACAACATGAAGAGAATAAAGGACCACGATGATCCCTTCTAATAACCCTGCTGCAATATAGTCTTTATGCCACTCAAGGTCTTGTACGAAAACACCTCCTCAGGGAAGTCTTCCCTGATCCTGCCAATCATATGAATCATGTCTTCCTCTTTAGCCCTACAGCATTTTCCTTAAATACTGTTGTTGAACCTCTTTCATCCTGCCTCAGAACTCATTGCTCACTATACTGTGTGACCTATCAGAGAGCAGAAGGGATGTCTTACTCAGCTATAAAGTCCCACCATGCCCACACACTACCTTGTCCATGGTGATATACTCCATTCACTTGTAGATTTGAACTGAACAGTGAACTCTTCTGATCCTCAATTTTGTTCTGTTTCCCCAACTCCTTTCTATCCTGACCATTTCAAGAATCACTAGTGTAGTTAGGTCAACCAGCGCTGGAATGGGAGAGGGGGTAGGGGAGAGGGCAACCTCAGACATGAGCCATGGGAGCTGTGGGTAATGCTAACATTTCCAGTGCATGGAAGGTGGGACAGCAATGATCACAAGCAGGAGCTAACATGCAGGAAGTGTTCACTCTGTGCCAGGCACCGTGCTAAGTGTCTTACCTGATCAAGCCTCACAACAGTGCTACCAACAAGGGCCTGCCATGATTCCCATTTTACAGATGAGAAGCCAAGGCACACAGAGGTTAAATATTTGCTCAAGATCACAAACTAGGTTAATCATGGAGCTAATATGCAGGCAGCTGGACTCCAAAGTCCATTTTCTTAACTATCAGTGCTAAGAAGCCAAAGGAATTATAAAGGTGCAGTCACAATTCCCAACATTGCTCAATGCTCTGAATTTTTATTTCCATCCATTCTCAACACATGGCAGATGTAAGAAGCAACAATTTTTGGCCTTACTTGTTAAGATTAGTTATAACAAGTATTTTCTACACCAAGTCACACACTCTAGGGAATCATCTGATTGGAAAACATCAAATTCCAAAATTGTCAACTTTAACTTCTACATTTCACAATGATACACCGCAGGAACAAGACATGGAGAAGCTGGTAACAGATGAGATGGGGCGACGCTACAGGGAGCCCTCTCTTCACATTTGTATACCTAGCAACGGGCTCTGAGGCTGGCACACAGAAGGCACTTAACATAAGTTTGTGAAGTCAAATACTGTTTTGGGGAAATGTTTCTCCTCTCCTCTAAAACACGCACAGTGAAAGGGAAATGAAACAAAAAAGCAGCAGGGAGAACACTGTAAAGTTGAATTTAATAAATGTCCAGTGTGGGCCTGCTCTGGCCAAAGCACGAGGCATGCAACACACTGTCTGCAAGAGTCAGGGTGGGCGCTACAAACTGAGCGATGAGTGGTCTCCTACCTACCCAGTGGGAGTATAAGTCAGTACCAGCTTTCTGAAAGACAATTTTGAAAAAGCTTCTAAGTATATTTTATTTTGGGCTAATAATTTCACTTTGTCACAAATTATTACTGCTTAAGAAAATAATAATGCATATTCATCCAATCATTCAACAGGATTTATTGAGCACATATCAAGGGCTAGACATTATTCTAGGTGCTAGGGACGTAGCAGAAGTCCCTTCCTTCTGAATCTTTTACATTCTAACTGGAGATCAATGGTAAGCAAGAGGGTGCAACCCAATGTGTAGCACTGAGATGTACTAATACACAGCAGAGGAAAGGTGCTGGGGCAGCAAACTGAATACGTGGTCAGGAAAATCTGAGTAAGGCATCAGAGTGGGATACACAACTTCTGGGAGAAGAATGTGCTCAGCAGAAGGAGTAGCAAGTGTAAAGGCTCTAAAGCAGGAATGTGTCTGGGGAGCTTGAAAAAAATACCACCAGAGACCCCTCTCACACCCATCAGAAGGATCATTATGCTAAAGCCAGAAAATAACAAGTGCTGAAGAGGAAGTAAAGAAATTGGAACCCTTGTGCACTGCTGGTGGGAACGTGCAATGGTGTGGCTGCCACGGTAGGCAGCATGGCAGCTCCTCAAAGCATTAAACACACCGTGGTCATATGATCCAGCAATTCCACTTCTGCATATACATTCAAAAGAACTGAAAGCAGGGCTTTAACGGACATTTGTACACTTAATGTTCACAGTAGCATTAATCACAAGAGCCAAAAGGTAGAAACCAGAGAGCTGGATTCAAGATGGCGGCATGAGAGGTGAGACAGAGAATTCCTCCCAAAGCCACATGTAGTGTGAAAATATAGTTAATATAACTAGCTCTAAAACAGCAACAGGAAAGAAGGCTGCACGAGACTGCATACAGACCACACAAACAGAGCAGACCTCACGAAACAGGGTAACGTACGAGAGCCTTAATCCAGCGGGACCCGAGCCCTTCCCCCACCTCAGCTCACTGGTGGGAGGAAGAGAAACGGAGCAGAGAAGGGGTGGAAGCCTAAGACTACTGAACACCCAACCGTGAAGGCCTGCTTTACATTGTGTGGTGCTCTGGAGGTTGGTGGGATTGGGGAGTTGGGACAGGCAGAGTGCCTGAGAGACTGAGATTCCGGCCATTTGTGGAGGACAGGCATCCACATCGGGCTGCTCTGGGACAAAGGATAGATGGGTGATCTGACAGGCTTCCTAGCAGCGAGAGAGCTGCTGAAGGGGCGGGATTTGCACAGAGCTTACTAAGCAGGAGAAGGGATAGGTGGACAAGGTTGTCTGGGCACACTCTGCCCAACAGGTTAGGAACTTTGAGGAGCTTCAGGTGCTCCATCCCTCTGACTGCCTACTCAGCTCCGAGGCCCCCCACTGTGACACGCAGCCTGCTGCACCTTCCTCCAGGCCTGCTGGCACCTGCTCGCAAACTGGCAGTCACTGCGGTGGTGTCAGGCCAGTCACAGGGAGGCCCCGCCTACAACAGCTAGAGACAACAAGCACAGAGGCTTACACCTGTGTGCTCGGCCCACTGGCTCTGATACTGGAGACAGGCACGGCAGCCGGAATCAGGAAACACCTCTTTCCTCCCCACAGGCATCAGTGTTGCTCCACTATGACTTTGAACCTCACTATAGGGGCTGAGCAGCTCCAGAGACAAAAGCTTCTGGGCACTAGAGGGCACCGCACAGAATTATGAAACGTCAAAGGAACCTGGTTCAGACCAAAATCTCACAAACCCCAGAAAAAGGGCCAAATGAAACAGAACTCACCAATCTTCCTGAAAGAGAGTTTAAAATAAAAATCATAAACATGCTCATGGAGGTACAGAAAAATATTCAAGAATCAGGGATGAATTTAAGATGGAGATTCAATCATTAAGAAATTCCATATCTGAGGGATCGGAGGAAGATGGCAGCATAAGCAGGGCAGCAGAAATCTCCTCCCAAAACCATATATATTTGTGAAAATACAACAAATACAACTATTCCTAAAAGAGAGACCAGAAGATATATTACAACAGCCAGGCTACAGCTATATCTGTGAGAACTCAGCGCCTCACGAAGCAGGTAAGATACAAATCCACGACCTGGCGGGAACTGAGCACTCCCCCACCCTAGCACACTGGCAGGAGGAAAAGAATCAGAGTGGGGAGGGAGTGGAAGCACAGGACTGCTAAATAACCAGCCCTGGTGATCTGCATCACGAGCACAGACACACAGCGCATGGTGTATTGGAGATTAGAGAAACAGAAGGGCAGGATCCAAGACGGAGACTGCGAGCGGGTCCCCATAGATGGCTCCCCTGGGACAAAAGAAAAGTGGGTGCTTTCTGAAAAATCTTAGAGACAAGGGCCCAACAGTGGAACAAAATCATCCCAACGCACTCAACCCAGCAGGCTGGGAATCTTGAGGAACTTCGGGCCCCCTAACTGGCTGCTGGGTAAAGCAGCCCCAAAGCCCCTCACAGGGATAAGCAGCCTGCCATTCGTTCCCCCCAGCCAACACTGCGGAGGATCAACCACAGCTGCGGAACAGCGAGAGTGGCCCCGCCCACAATAAGCACACAGAATCTCCTCCCAGCAGGCGCACAGCAAACCAGGAAGGGCCGCAATGAATCTCCTCCTGGTGGGCATGCAGCTAACTGGGAAGGGCTGCAGAAGCCAGAGCAAGGGCCAAAAGGCACCAAGGGGTGCAGAACAGACCCAGCGTCGCTGCAAACGCCCGCAGTGCTCTAGGCTAGCCTGAGGGTGGCCCCATCCACAGCAGTTTAGGGGATTATCCCAGAGATTGCCTCCCAGTGTGCAGGTAACTGGCACAGGCTGCGGAGAAGGGCAAGGAGAACAACAAGCAGGACGGGACTTTGTTCTCCAAGCTGACACACGTGGCACCTGCCTGCAAACACTTCTATCGCCATGAAAAGACAGAAGAATATGCTCCAGTCAAGACTCACCCAAACAACCCCTGAGACAGGGCTTGGTGGGATAGAATTAAACAATCTTCCTGAAAAAGAATTCAGAATAAAAGTCATAATCATGCTGATGGACCTACAGAGAAATATGCAAGAGCTAAGGGAGGAAGTCAGGAGAGAGATAACAGAAATGAAGAAATCGACTGATTGGCTGAAGAGCAGACTGGACGAGGTGCAATAGACTGTTAATGGAATAGAAATCAGAGAACAGGAGTACAGGGAAGCTGAGGCAGAGAGAGATAAAAGGATCTCTACGAATGGAAGAATATTAAGAGAACTGTGTGACCAATCCAAATGGAACAATATTCACATTATAGGAGTACCAGAAGAAGAAGAGAGAGAAAAAGGGATAGAAAGTGTCTTTGAAGACATAATTGAGGAGAACTTCCCCAGCTGGGAAAGGAAATAGTTTCTCAGACCATGGAAGCCCACAGATGTCCCAACAAAAGGGACCCAATGAGGACAACACCAAGACATATAATAATTAAAATGGCAAAGATCAAAGACAAGGACAGAGTATTAAAGAGAGCGAGAGAGAGAAAAAAGATCACCTACAAAGGAAAACCCATCAGGCTAACATCAGACTTCTCAACAGAAACCTTACAGGCCAGAAGAGAATGGCATGGTATATTTAATGCAATAAAACAGAAGGGCCTTGAACCAAGAATACTTTATCCAGCACGATTATCATTTAAATTTGAGGGAGGGACTAAACAATTCCCAGAGAAGCAAAAGTTGAGGGAATTTGCCTCCCACAAACCACCTCTACAGGATATCTTAAAGGGAATGCTCTAGATGAAAGCACTCCTAAGGCTAAAAAGATGTCACCAGAGAAAATAAATTCATAGCAAAGAAAGCAGGCCATCCAAATACAAACTAAAGGCAAAAATAAAATCAACGATGCATAAAAACAGTCAAAGGAACGAAAAAGAGTACAGAATAAAACACCTAATATATAAAGAATGGAGGAGGAAAAATAAGAAGGGAGAGAAATAAAGAATCATCAGACTGTGTATATAACAGATTAACAAGAGACTGAAGTTAGACTGTTAGATAGTAAAGAAGCTACCCTTGAACCTTTGGTAACCACAAATCTACAAGTCGGCAAAGGCAAAAAGTACATATCTATTGATAATCACCCAAAATGTAAATGGACTGAATGAACCAATCAAAAGACACAGAGTAACAGAATGGATAAAAAAGCAAGACCCATCTATATGCTGCTTACAAGAGACTCACCTCAAACCCAAAGATATACATGGACTAAAAGTGAAGGGATGAAAAAAGATATTTCATGCAAACAACAGGGAGAAAAAAGCAGATGTTGCAGTACTTTTATCAGGCAAAATAGACTTCAAAACGAAGAAAGTAGCAAGAGATAAAGAAGGACATTACATAAGGATAAAGGGGTCAGTCCAACAAGAGGATATAACCACTATAAATGTGCATGCCCCCAACACAGGAGAGCGACATATGTGAAACAAATACTAACAGAATTAAAGGAGGAAATAGACAGCAATGCATTCATTTTAGAGACTTCAACACACCACTCACTCCAAAGGACAGATCAACCAGACAGAAAATAAGTAAAGACACAGAGGCACTGAACAACACACGAGAACAGATGGACCTAACAGACATCTACAGAACTCTACACCCAAAAGCAGCAGGATACACATTCTTCTCAAGTGCACAAGGAACACTTTCCAGAATAGACCACATACTAGGCCACAAAAAGAACCTCAGTAAGTTAAAAAACATTGAAATTCTACCAACCAACTTCTCAGATCACAAAGGTATAAAACTAGAAATAAATTGTACAAAGAAAACAAAAAGGCTCACAAATACATGGAGGCTTAACAACATGCTCCTAAATAATCTATGGATCAACGACCAAATTAAAACAGAGATCCAACAATATATGGAGACAAATGACAACAACAACACAAAGCCCCAAGTTCTGTGGGACGCAGCAAAGGCAATTCTAAGAGGAAAGTGTATTGCAATCCAGGCCTATTTAAAGAAGGAAGAACAATCCCAAATCAATAGTCTAAAGTCACAATTATTGAAATTGGAAAAAGAAGAACAAATGAGGCCCAAAGTCATCAGAAGGACAGACATAATAAAGATTAGAGAAGAAATAAATAAAACTGAGGAGAATAAAACAAGAGAAAAAAATCAATGAAACACAGAGCTGGTTCTTTGAAAAAATAAACAAAGTAGACAAACCCCTAGCCAAACTTATTAAGAGAAAAAGAGAATCTACACACATAAACAGAACCAGAAATGAGAAAGGAAAAATCACGATGAACCCCACAGAAATACAAAGTATTATTAGAGAATTCTATGAAAATATATATGCTAACAAACTGGAAAACCTAGAAGAAATGGAAAACTTCTTAGAAATACAACCTCCCAAGACTGACCAAGCAAGAAACAGAAAACCTAAACAGACCAATAACCAGCAATGAAATTGATTTGGTAATCAGACAACTACCCAAGAACAAAACCTCCGGGCCACATGGATTCACAGCTGAATTTTATGAGACATACAGAGAAGAAACAATACCCATTCTCATTAAAGTTTTCCAAAAAACAGAAGAGTGGGGAATACTTCCAAACTCGTTCTATGAAGCCAGCATCACTGTAATACCAAAACCAGGCAAAGATCCCACCAAAAAAGAAAATTACAGACCAATATCCCTGAAGAACAAAGATGCAAAAATACTCAACAAAATATTAGCAAACCAAATTCAAAAATACATCAAGAGGATCATACACCATGATCAAGTGCGATTCATCTCAGGAATGCAAGGATGGTACAACATTTGAAAATCCATCAACATCATCCACCACATCAACAAAAAGAAGAACAAAAACCACATGATCGTCTCCATAGATGCTGAAAAAGCATTTAACAAAATTCAACATCCAATCATGATAAAAACTCTCAATAAAATGGGTATAGAGGGCCAGTACATCAACATAATAAAGGCCATATATGACAAACCCACAGTCAACATTATACTTAACAGCGAGAAGCTGAAAGCTTTTCCTTTAAGATCGGGAACAAGACACAGATGCCCACTCTCCCCACTTCTATTCAACATAGCACTGGAGGTCCTAGCCACAGCAATCAAACAACACAAAGAAATAAAAGGCATCAAGATTGTTAAGGAAAAAGTTAAACTGTCCCTGTTGGCAGATGACATGATACTGTACATAAAAAACCCTAAAGAATCCACTCGAAAACTATTAGATCTAATATCAGAATTCAGCAAAGTTTGCAGGATACAAAATCAACACACAGAAATCTATTGCTTTCCTATACACTAATGATGAGCTAACAGAAAGAGAAATCAGAAAAACAATTTCCATTCACAATTGCATCAACAAGAACAAAATACCTAGGAATAAGCCTAATGAAGGAAGTGAAAGATCTATACCCTGAAAAAATACAAGACACTCCTAAGAGAAATTAAAAAGGACATTAACAAATGGAAATTCATCCCACGCACTTGGCTAGGAAGAATAAATGTTGTTAAAATGGCTACACTACCTAAAGCAATCTACAGATTCAATGCAATCCCTATCAAAATACCAACAGCATTCTTCAGTGAACTGGAACAAATAATTCTAAAATTCATATGGAACCACCAAAGACCCCAAGTAGCCAAAGCAACCCTGAGAAGGAAGAATAAAACAGGGGGAATTACGCTCCCTGACTTCAAGCTCTACTACAAAGCCACAGTAATCAAGACAATTTGGTACTGGCACAAAAACAGACCCACAGACCAGTGGAACAGAATAGAGAGTCCAGACATTAACCCAAACATATATGGTCAATTAATATACAGTAAAGGAGCCATGGATATACAATGGAGAAATGACAGCCTCTTCAACAGCTAGTGTTGGCAAAATTGGACAGCTACATGTAAGAGAATGAAACTGGATTACCGTCTAACCCCATACACAAAAGTAAACTCAAAATGGATCAAAGACCTGAATGTAAGCCATGAAACCATAAAACTATTAGAAAAAAACATAGGCAAAAATCTCTTGGACATAAACATGAGCAACTTCTTCATGAACATATCTCCCCGGGCAAGGAAAACAAAAGCAAAAATGAACAAATGGGACTATATCAAGCTGAAAAGCTTCTGTACAGCAAAGGACACCATCAGTAGAACAAAAAGACACCCTACAGTATGGGAGAATATATTCATAAATGACGTATCTGATAAGGGGTTGACATCCAAAATACATAAAGAATTCACGTGCTTCAACAAACAAAAACCAAATAATCCAATTAAAAAATGGGCAGAGGATCTCTGAATAGACACTTCTCCAAAGAAGAAATTCAGATGGCCAACGGGCACATGAAAAGATGCTCCACATCACTAATCATCAGAGAAATGCAGATTAAAACCACAATGAGATACCACCTCACACCAGTGAGGATGGCCAACATCCAAAACACAAACAACAACGAATGTTGGCGAGGATGTGGAGAAAGGGGAACCCTCCTATACTGCTGGTGGGAATGCAAATTAGTTCAACCATTGTGGAAAGCAGTATGGAGGTTCCTCAAAAAACTCAAAATAGAAATACCATTTGACCCAGGAATTCCACTCCTAGGAATTTACCCTAAGAATGCAGCAGCCCAGTTTGAAAAAGACAGATGCACCCCTATGTTTATCGCAGCACTATTTACAATAGCCAAGAAATGGAAGCAACCTAAGTGTCCATCAGTAGATGAATGGATAAAGAAGATGTGGTACATATACACAATGGAATATTATTCAGCCATAAGAAGAAAACAAATCCTACCATTTGCAACAACATGGATGGAGCTAGAGGGTATTATGCTCAGTGAAATAAGCCAAGCCGAAAAAGACAAGTATCAAATGATTTCACTCATATGTGGAGTATAAGAACAAAGAAAAAAAAATGAAAGAACAAAACAGCGGCAGACTCACAGAACCCAAAAATGGACTAACAGATACCAAAAGAAAAGGGAAAGGGACAGGGGAGGGTGGGTGGGAAGGGAGAGACAAGGAATAAGAAGGGGCATTATGATTAGCAGACATAATGTAGGTGGGGGCATGGGGAGGGCTGTACAACTCAGAGATGACAAGTAGCAATTCTATAACATCTCACTACGCTGATGGATAGTGACTGCAATGGGGTATATACGGGGGACTTGATGATATGTGGAGTCTAGTAACCATAATGTTGCACATGTAATTGTAGATTAACGATACCAAAATAAATAAAAATAAATAAATAAATAAGAAAAAAAGAGATTCCATATCTGAAATGAAACATACAATGGAGGGATTTAAAAGCAGATTAGATGTAGTAGAAGAGATGGTAAATGGAATAGAAATTAGAGAAGAGGAATATAAAGAAGCTGAGGCACAGAAAGAGAAATGGATCTCTAAGAATGAAAGAATATTGAGAGAACTGTATGACCAATCCAAACAGAATGATATCCACATTATAGGGGAACCAGAAGAAGAAGAGAGAGAAAAAGTGTTATTGAGGAGGTAATTGCTGAAAACATCTGCAATCTGTGAAAGGAGATGGTCACTCAAGCCATGGAGGTGCACAGATCTCCCAACACAAGGGAGCCAAGGGAGACATATAACAAATAAAATGGCAAAGATCACGGATTAAGACAGACTTTTAAAAGCAGCTAGAGAGAGAAAAAAGATCATATACAAAGGAAAATCCATCAGATTATCAGATTTCCCAACAGAAACCTTACAGGCCAGAAGGGAGTGGCATGATATATTTAAAGCAATGTGGCAAGCAAAAGGGCTTCGAACCAAGAATACTCTATCCGGCAAGGTTATAATTTAAATTTGAAGGAGGGATTAAACAATTTACAGATAAGCAAACGCTGAGAGAATTACTTCCCACAAACCATCTCTACAGTGTATTTTGGAGGGACTGCTATAGATGGAAGTATTCCTAAGGCTAAATAGATGTCACCAGGGGAAATAAAACCAGAGCAAAGTAGAAAAATTAATTACTAAGCACATGCAAAATCAAATCAACTACCCCCAAAGTCAATCAAGGGATAGACAAAGAGTACAGAATATGATACCTAACATATAAAGAATAGAGGTGGAAGAAAAAGGAAGAAAAAAAAGAACCTTTAGCTTGTGTTTATAATAGCATACAAAGTGAGTTAAATTAGACTGTTAGATAGTAAGGGAATTACCCTTGAACCTTTGGTAAACACAAATCTAAAGCATGCAATGGCAATAAGTACAAAACTATAGATAATCACTCTAAATATAATTGCTCTGAATGCACCAATCAAAAGATAGAGAGTCACTGAAAGGATAAAAAAACAAGACCCATCTATATGCTGCCTACAAGAGACTCACTTCAAACCCAAAGACATACATAGTCTGAAAGTAAAGGGATGGAAAAAGATATTTCATGCAACTAATAGAAAGAAAAAAGCAGGAGTTGCAGTACTTATATCAGACAAATTAGACTTCAAAACAAAGAAAGTGACAAGAGACAAAGAAGGACATTACATAATGATAAAGGGGTCAGTCCAACAAGAGGATATAACTATTATAAATATGCACCCAACACAGGAACACCTACATATGTGAAACAAATACTAACAGAACTAAAGGGGGAAACAGAATGCAATGCATTCACTTTAGGAGACTTCAACACACCACTCACTGGAAAGGACAGATCAACCAGACAGAAAAGAAATAAAGAGACAGAGGCACTGAACAAAGTATTAGAAGAGATGGACCTAACAGACATCTACAGAACACTTCATCCAGAAGCTACAGGATACACATTCACCTCAAGTGCACATGGAACATTTTCAAGAATAGATAATATCCTGGCCACAAAAAGAGCCTCATTAAATTCAAAAAGATTGAAATTCTACCAACCAGCTTCTCAGATCACAAAGGTATGAAACTAGAAATAAATTACACGAAGAAAACAAAAAGCTCACAAACGCATGGAGGCTTAATAACACGCGCCTAAATAGTGAATGGATCAATGACGAGATAAAAACAGAGATCAAGCAATATATGGAGAGAAATGACAATAATAATTCAACACCGCTAAATCTGTGGGATGCAGCGAAGGCTTTGCTAAGAGGGAAACATATTGCAATAAAGGCCTATCTCAGGAAAGAACAATCCCATATGAACAGCCGAAACTAACAACGAACAAAACAAGAAAAGGAAGAACAAATGAGGCCCAAAGTCAGTAGAAGGCGGGACATAATAAAGATTAGAGAAGAAATAAATAAAATTGAGAAGAATAAAACAATACAAAGAATCAATGAAAGCAGGAGCTACTTCTTTGAGAAAATAAACAAAATAGATAAACCTCGGGACAGGCCTATCAAGAAAAAAAGAGAGTCTACACACATAAACAGAATCAGAAATTAGAATGGAAAAATCACTACGGACACCACAGGAATACAAAGAATTATTAGAGAATTCTATGAAAAATTATATGGTAACAAACTGGATAACCTAGAAGAAATGGACAACTTTCTAGAAAAATACAACCTGACCCAGGAAGAAACAGAATATCTGCATAGACCAATTACCAGCAAGGATATTGAATTAGTAATCAAAAACCTACCTAAGAACAAAATGCCTGAACCAGATGGTTTCACTGCTGAATTTTATCAAACATTTAGTGAAGACCTAATATGCATCCTCCTTAAAGTTTTCCAAAAAGTAAAAGAGGAGGCAATACTCCCAAACTCATTCTACGAGGCCAACATCACTCTAATACCAAAATCAGGCAAAGACACCACAATAAAAGAAAATGACAGGCCAATATACCTGATGAACATAGATGCAAAAATACTCAACAAAATATTAGCAAACCGAATTCAAAAATACATCAAAAAGATCATCCATCATGATCAAGTGGGATTCATCCCAGGGATGCAAGGATGGTACTACATTTGAAAATCCATCAACATCATCCACCACATCAACAAAAAGAAGGACAAAAACCACACGATCATCTCCATAGATGCTGAAAAAGCATTTGACAAATTTCAACATCCATTCATGATAAAAAAACCTCTCAACAAAATGGGTATAGAGGGCAAGTACCTCAACAGAATAAAGGCCATATATGACAAACCCACAGCCAACATTATACTTAACAGTGAGAAGCTGAAAGCTTTTCCTTTAAGATAAGGAACAAGACACGGATGCCCTCTCTCCCCACTTCTATTCAACATAGTACTGGAGGTCCTAGCCCCGGAAATCAGACAACACAAAGAAATAAAAGGCATCCAGATTGGCAAGGAAGAAGTTAAACTGTCCCTGTTTGCAAATGACATGATACTCTACACAAAAAACTCTAAAAAATCCACTCCAAAACTACTAGATCCAATATCGGAATTCAGCAAAGTTGCGGGATACAAAATTAATACACAGAAATCTGTGGCATTCCTATACACTAACAATGAACTAGCAGAGAGAAAAATCAGGAAAACAATTCCATTCACAGTTGCATCAAGAAGAATAAAAGCTAGGAATAAACCTAACCAAGGAAGTGAAAGACCTATACTCTGAAAAATACAAGACACTCATGAGAGAAATTAAAGACGATACTAATAAATGGACACATCTGGTGCATATGGATAGGAAGAATTAATATTGTCAAAATGGCCATCCTGCCTAAAGCAATCTACAGATTCAATGCAATTCCTATCAGAATACCAACTGCATTCTTCAACGAACTAGAGAAAATCATTCTAAAATTCATATGGAACCAAAAAAGACCCTGGATAGCCAAAGCAATCCTAAGAAGGAAGAATAAAGCTGGGGGGATTATGCTCCCCAACTTCAAGCACTATTACAAGCCACAGTACTCAAGACAATTTGGTACAGGCACAAGAACAGGCCCATAGACCAATGAACAGAGTACAGAGCCCTTATATAAACCTAACCATATATAGTCAAATAATATATGATAAAGGAGGCATGGACATACAATGGGGAAATGACAGCCTCTTAAACAGCTGGTGTTGGCAAAACTGGACAGCTACATGCAAGAGAATGAAACTGGATAATTGTTTAACCCCATACACAAAATTAAACTCAAAATGGACAAGGACCTGAATGTAAGTCATGAAACCATAAAACTCTTAGAAGACAGCATAGGCTAAAGTCTCCTGAATATAAGCATGACCAACTTCTTCCTGAATGCATCTCCTCAAGCAAGGGAAACAAAAGCAAAAATGAACTCATGGGACTACATTAAACTAAAAAGTTTCTGTACAGCAAAGGACACCATCCACAGAACAAAAAGGCATCCGACAGTATGGGAGAATATATTTGTAAATGACATATCCGACAAGGGGTTAACATCCAAAATATATAAAGAATTTACACGCCTCAACACCCAAAAAGCAAATAATCTGATTAAAAAATGGGCAGAGGATATAAAGAGACAGTTCTCCAAAGAAGAAATTCAGATGGCCAAAATGCACATGAAAAGATGCTCCACATCACTAATCATCAAGGAAATGCAAATTAAAACCAAAATGATATATCACCTCACACTAGTGAGGATGGCCAGCATCCAAAAGACAAAGAACAACAAATGCTGACGAGGATGCGGAGAAAGGGGAACCCTCCTACACTGTTGGTGGGAATGTAAGCTAGTTCAACCATTGTGGAAAGGAATATGGAGGTTCCTCAAAAAACTAAAAATACAAATACTGTTTGACCCGGGAATCCCACTCCTTGGAATTTACCCAAAGAATACAACTTCTCAGATTCAAAAAGACATATGCACCCCTATGTTTACTGCAGCACTTTTTACAACAGCCAAGATACAGAAGCAACCTAAATGTCCATCAGCAGATGAATGGATAAAGAAGATGTGGTACATATACACAATGGAATACTATTCAGCCATAAGAAAGAAACAAATCCTACCATTTGCACCAGCATGTTTGGAGCTGGAGGATATTATGCTCAGTGAAATAAGCCAGGCAGAGAAAGACAAGTGCCAAATGATTTCCCTCATTTGTGGAGTATAACAACGAAGCAAAACTGAAGGAACAAAATAGCAGCAGACTCAGAGGCTTCAAGAAGGAACTAGTGGTTACCAAAGGGGAGGAGTGTGGGAGGGCGGGTGGGAGAAGGGGATTGAGGGGTATTTTATTTAGTACACATGGTGTGGGGGATCACGGGGAAAACAGTGTAGCACAGAGAAGGCAAACAATGAATCTGTGGCATCTTACTATAGCCAAGGACAGTGACTGGATTGGGGTATGGGTGGGGACTTGAAAATATGGGTAAATGTAGTAACCACATTGTTTTTTCACGTCAAGCCTTCATAAGAGTGTATAACAATAATACCTTAATAAAAAAATCATACACACAAAGAAAGAAATTACTACAAGAGTTAAAATAAAAATAACTTATCTTGGTCAGAAAAAAAAAAAAAGGCGGAAGAGTTGAACAGACACTTCTCCAAAGAAGAAATTCAGATGGCCAACAGGCACATGAAAAGATGCTGCACATCACTAATCATCAGAGAAATGTAAATTAAAACCACAATGAGATATCACCTCATACCAGTTAGGATGGCCAACATTCAAAAGACAAACAACAACAAATGCTGGTGAGGATGTGAACAAATGGGAACCCTCCTACACTGCTGGTGGGAATGTAAATTAGTTCAACGATTGTGAAAGCAGTATGAGGTTCCTCAAAAAACTCAAAATAGAAATACCATTTGACCCAGGAATTCCACTCATAGGAATTTATCCTAAGAATGCAGCAGCCCAGTTTGAAAAAGATATATGCACCCCTATGTTTATCGCAACACTATTTACAATAGCCAAGAAATGGAAACAACCTAAGTGTCCATCAGCAGATGAATGGATAAAGAAGGTGGGATACATATACACAATGGAATATTATTCAGCCATAAGAAGAAAACAAATCCTACCATTTGCAACAACATCAATGGAACTAGAGTATATTATGCTCAGTGAAATAAGCCAGACAGAGTAAGACAAGTACCAAATGATTTCAGTCATCTGTGGAGTATAAGAACAAAGAAAAAACTGAAGGAACAAAACAGCAGCAGACTCATAGAACCCAAGAATGGACTGACAGTTACCAAAGGGAAAGGGATTGGGGAGGATGGGTTGAAAGAGAGGGTTAAGGGGAAAAAGGGTATTATGATTAGCACACATAATGTAGGGAAGGGGACACAGGGAAGGCAGAATAACACAGAGAAGACAAGTAGTGACTGTATAGCATCTTACTACGCTGATGGACAGTGACTGTAACAGGGTATGTGGTGGGGACTTGATAATAGGGGGAGTCTAGTAACCATAATATTGTTCATGTAATTGTACATTAATGATAGCAAAATAATTTTTAAAAAAAGGTAGAAACCATTCCAATGTTTATCAAAAGACAACTGGATAAGCAAAATGTTGATACATACATTCAATGACACATTATTCAAACTTAAAAAGGAAGATAATTCTGACACATGCAACAACATGGATAAACCCTGAAAACATATGTTTAGTGAAATAAGCCAGACACTAAAGGAAAAATATTATATGGTATTTGTACATTCACTTATACAAGGTACATGGAATAAGTTCATAGAGGAATAAAGTAGAATAGTAGTTATCATGGGCTCCAGAAAGAAGGGAATGAGCAGTTAGTGCTTAATAGTATGGAATTTCATTTTGGGATGATAGAAAAGTTCCAAAGATGGATAGTGATGATGGTAGCACAACAAGGGGAATGTACTTAATGCTACTGAACTGTGCACTCAAGAAGGGTTAAAATGATAAATTTTGTTATATCTATTTTAGCATAATTTTTTCTCTCTTCTTTTTTCTCTTTAAGGCATCATTGATATATAATCTTATGATGGTTTCACATGAGCAACATTGTGGTTTCAACATTCATCCACATTATCAAGTCCCTCCCCCCAGCGCCATTGCAGTCACTTATATATCAGTGTAGTAAGATTATTTTAGTAAAATTAAAAAAATATCACAGGACTGATGTGGCTGGAACCCAGTGAGCAAGGGGAGAATGGTGTGGAACCAGCAGGAGAGGCAGTGAGGGTCCCATGAGGCCAGGGAATGCCTTCAGGTTTCATTCTAAGGATGATGAGAGCCACTGGGGAAGAAGAGGCATATTCTGATTTACATTCTAAAGACTGACTCTGGTTGCTATGTGAGCAGGCTCCAGAGGGCAAGAACAGAACTGGGAGAAGGGTTAGGAGGCCACTGCAGTCGCCCAAGTAATTCCTGAGATTACTTCAGAGTCTCTTGAGTTTGCAAATGGTATTGATTCATAACCCACTCTTCATCTTGGCAGGCCCGAGGGCCTCCCCTGGCCCAGGAGTGAGTGAGTGAGAGGGTGTGTGTGGGCACAGGCATGTGTACACGAGCATGTGAGAATCTGGGGCTCAAACATCCAAAACACAAACAACAACAAATGTTGGCGAGGATGTGGAGAAAAGGGAACCCTCCTACACTGCTGGTGGGACTGCAAATTAGTTCAACCATTGTGGAAAGCAGTATGGAGGTTCCTCAAAAAACTCAAAATAGAAATACCATTTGACCCAGGAATTCCACTCCTAGGAATTTACCCTAAGAATGCAGCAGCCCAATTTGAAAAGGACAGATGCACCCCTATGTTTATTGCAGCACTATTTACAATAGCCAAGAAATGGAAGCAACCTAAGTGTCCATCAGTAGATGAATGGATAAAGAAGATGTGGTACATATACACAATGGAATATTATTCAGCCATAAGAAGAAAACAAATCCTACCATTTGCAACAACATGGATGGAGCTAGAGGGTATTATGCTCAGTGAAATAAGCCAAGCCGAAAAAGACAAGTATCAAATGATTTCACTCATATGTGGAGTATAAAACAAAGAAAAAAACTGAAGGAACAAAACAGCAGCAGACTCACAGAACCCAAGAACGGACTAATAGTTACCAAAGGGAAAGGGACTGGGGAAAATGGGTGGGAAGGGAGGGATAAGAGGGAAAAAGGGGCATTACGACTAGCAGATGTAATGTTGGGGGGGCACGGGGAGGGCAGTACAACTCAGAGAAGACAAGTAGTGATTCTATAGCATCTCACTACGCTGATGGACAGTGACTGTAATGGGTTTGGTGGGGGGGACCTGATGAAGGGGTAGTTTAATAATCGTAATATTGCACATGTAATTGTAAATTAATGATAATAAAATAAATTATATTAAAAAAAAAAAAAGAATCTGGGGCTCACTGCTTTTGGTTCTAGCAGGGGACTGCATACCCCGGGACGTGATCCTCTCACCAGGAGCCCTTCAACACCAAACCCCAGTCCTCAACTCAAGGCTTTCCTACAAGACAACCCTTTGCCCTGCCTGTCTCCTCTAGGCCTGGATAGGGAACAAAAATGTCTACTTTTCGGAACTGCTAATACTTGAAATTCCCATGAATGGTGGTGTTTGGCCTACTTTTGGGGCTCCCAGGTTGTTGTGATAAGAGAAAAAAACATTTGCAGAAGGGCTAGTTCCACATACAGAAGGTGGAGTTGAGGGTGCCCCTAACTCTAGCAGGTACAGGCAAACTTTTTCAGAAAAGGGCCAGATAGTAAAAGTCTTAGGGGACCACATGGTCTTTGTCACACGTTCTTCTTTGTTTTTGTTTTGTTTTGGTTGTGTTTGTTTTTATTGTAAAATATGTATAACATAAAATACACAAAACATTAAATTTACCATTGTTACCACTTTTAAGTGTAAGTTCTGTAGCATTAAGAACATTCACATAATTGTGCAACCATTAACCACCATCGGTCTCCAGAACTTTTTTCATCTTGTAAAACTGACTCTGTACCAGTTAAACACTAACTCATTCCACTCCTACCTTCTAGTCCCTCACAATTACCATTCTACTTTCTTTCTCTATGAATATGACCACCCTAGGAACCTCTTATAAAAGGAGTCATAATATCTGTCTTTCTGTGACTGGCTTATTTCTCTTAGCATCATGTCTGCAAGTTACATCCATGTCGTAGCATGTGTCAGAATCTCCTTCCATTTTAAAACTGAGTAAATGTATACACCACATTTTGTTTATCTACTCATCCGTCAATGACCACGTGGGTTACTTCCACCTTTTGACTATCGTGAATAATGTAACTATGAATAAGGGTGTTCGAGTCCCTGCTTTCAATTCTTTGGGCATATACTCCGAAATGAAATCACTGAACCATATGGTAATTCTAATTTTTTGAGGAATTGCCATACTGTTTTCCACAGCAGCTGTACCACTGGCAGTGCACAGGATTCCAATTTCTCCACATCTTTGCCAACTCTGGTTACTTCCTGTGTTTTGTTTTGTTTTGAATAGCAGTCATCCTAATGGGTGTGAAGTGTGTCTCACTGTGGTTTTGATTTGCATTTTTCTGACTAATGATATCGAGCATTTTTTCATGTACTTATTGGCCATTTGTATATCTTCTCTGAAGAAATGTCTAAAGTCCTTTGCCCACTTTTTAATGGATTTGTCTTTTTATTGTTGTGTTTGCTTTTCACAATCCTTTACACATAGCTCATAGGCCATTAAAAAAACAGGTCATGGGCCATTTGACCCCAAAGCTAGAGATTATCCAACTCCCTCAATTTACTTCTGAGGACAGTTACACCCTGAGAGAGACAGTCACTACCCCAGGTCCCCTGATTCTCTCAAGTCAAGTTGTTACAGTGGTCTCTGTAGCCACTACTTCATTCATTCAACAAATATTTATTGAGAGCCTACTCTGTGCTAGTACAGGGAAAGGACTTCTATAGAAGTGAATGGACCACATCTGCTCCTCAAAGCAAGGAGTACAGAGAGGAGTAAGGCATGAGACAAATAATCACACAAATGAATACATAACTGGAAACTGATGTAAGCCCTGGAAAGGAGGGGAGGACCCGCTTTGATGAAAGAGAGCAACAGGCAAGGCTTCTCTCAAGAAATGCCATTTAACCTGAGTTCTGAAAGATAAGTAAAGTAACCCAGGTTAACAGTAGGAGAGGAAGCACAGCCCTGGCAAGTGGGAAAGCATGTATGAAGAACTAAGAAATTCTATTCAGTATTTGATTAAAAGCGCACCAGGGCTTTTAGAGAGTATCAAGATCATTCCATTTTCTGTGAGAAGAATAGGTTGGAGGGGCACAACAGGTCAGAAGAGAATAGGGTGGGAGGAGGGAAACAAGTTGGCAGGCTACTCTAATTGCTCAGATGGACGTTGGTGGGGACATAGGCTGGCATAGTAGTAGTAGAGATGGAGATAAGTGAACAAGTTTGAGAATTATTTAGGAGATTGACTCATTAAGAACTAGCGACATACTGGATGGCAAGAGTGAGAGGATAGGGAGGTATCAAGAAAGACTCCAGGTATCCTTGATGAATACAGATGCAAAAATACTCAACAAAATATTAGCAAACCAAATTCAAAAATACATCAAGAGGATCATACACCATGATCAAGTGGGATTCATCCCAGGGATGCAAGGATGGTACAACATTCGAAAATCCATCAACATCATCCACCACATCAACAAAAAGAAGGACAAAAACCACATGATCATCTCCATAGATGCTGAAAAAGCATTTGACAAAATTCAACATCCATTCATGATAAAAACTCAATAAAATGGGTATAGAAGGCAAGTACATCAACATCATAAAGGTCATATATGACAAACCTACAGCCAACATCATACTTAACAGCAAGAAGCTGAAAGCTTTTCACCTAAGATCGGGAACAAGACAGGGATGCCTACTCTCCCCACTTTTATTCAACATAGTACTGGAGGTCCTAGCCACAGCAATCAGACAAAACAAAGAAATACAAGACATTCAGATTCATAAAGAAGAAGTCAAACTGTCACTATTTACAGATGACATGATATTGTACATAAAAAACCCGAAAGACTCTACTCCAAAACTACTAGAACTAATATCTGAATTCAGCAAAGTTGCAGGATACAAAATTAATACACAGAAATCTGTTGCTTTCCTATACACAAACGATGAACTACCAGAAAGAGAAATCAGGAAAACAATTTCCATTCACAATTGCATCAAAAAGAATAAAATACCTAGGAATAAACCTAACCAAGAAAGTGAAAGACCTATACCCTGAAAACTACAAGACACTCTTAAGAGAAATTAAAGAGGACACTAACAAATAGAAACTCATCCCATTCTTTGGGTAGGAAGAATTAATATCGTCAAAATGGCCATCCTGCCTAAAGCAATCTACAGAGTCAATGCAATCCCTATCAAAATACCAACAGCATTATTCCATGAACTGGAACAAATAGTTCTAAAATTCATATGGAACCACAAAAGACCCTGAATAGCCAAAGCAAACCATGAGAAGGAAGAATAAAGCAGGGGGAATCTCGCTTCCCAACTTCAAGCTCTACTACAAAGCCACAGTAATCAAGACAATTTGGTACTGGCACAAAAACAGACCCACAGACCAGTGGAACAGAACAGAGAGTCCAGATATTAACCCAAACATATATGGTCAATTAATATATGATAAAGGAGCCATGGATATACAATGGGGAAATGACAGCCTCTTCAACAGCTGGTGTTGGGAAAACTGGACAGCTACATGTAAGAGAATGAAACTGGATTATTGTCTAACCTCATACACAAAAGTAAATTCGAATTGTATCAAAGACCTGAATGTAAGTCATGAAATCATAAAACTCTTAGACAAAAACATAGGCAAAAATCTCTTGGACATAAACATGAGCAACTTCTTCATGAACATATCTCCCCGGGCAAGGGAAACAAAAGCAAAAATGAATAAGTGGGACTATATCAAGCTGAAAAGCTTCTGTACAGCAAAGGACACCATCAATAGAACAAAAAGGCATCCTACAGTATGGTAGAATATATTCATAAATGACATCCAAAATATATAAAGAGCTCACGCACCTCAACAAACAAAAAGCAAATAATCCAATTAAAAAATGGGCAGAGGATCTGAACAGACACTTCTCCAAAGAAGAAATTCAGATGGCCAACGGGCACATGAAAAGATGCTCCACATAACTAATCATCAGAGAAATGCAGATTAAAACCACAATGAGATATCATCTCACACCAGTAAGGATGGCCACCATCCAAAAGACTAAGAACAACAAATGTTGACAAGGATGTGGAGAAAGGGGGATCCTCCTACACTGCTGGTGGGAATGTGAATTAGTTCAACCATTGTGGAAAGCAGTATGGAGGTTCCTGAAAAAACTCAAAATAGAAATACCATTTGACCCAGAAATCCCACTCATAGGAATTTACCCTAAGAATGCAGCAGCCCAGTTTGAAAAAGACATATGCACCGCTATGTTTATTGCAGCACTATTTACAATAGCCAAGACATGGAAGCAACCTAGGTGTCCATCAGTAGATGGATGGATAAAGAAGATGTGGTACATATACAAAATGGAATATTATTCAGCCATAAGAAGAAAATAAATCCTACTATTTGCAACAACAAGGATGGAGCTAGAGGGAATTATACTCAGTGAAATAAGCCAGGCAGAGAAAGACAAGTATTAAATGATTTCACTCAACTGTGGAGTGTAAGAACAAAGAAAAAACTGAAGGAACAGAAGGGCAGCAGACTCACAGAACCCAAGAATGGACTACCAGTTACCAAAGGGAAAGGGACTGTGGAGAGTGGGTTGGAAGGGAGGGATAAGGGGGAAAAAGGGGCCGGGGCCTTATGATTAGCAGACATAATGTGGGTAGGGGGCGCCACGGGGAAGGCTGTACAACACAAGACAAGACAAGTAGTGATTCTATAGCATCTTACTGCACTGATGGACAGTGACTGTAACAGGGTATGTGGTGGGGACTTGATAACGGAGGGGCATCTAGTATCCATAATGTTGCTCATATAATTGTAGATTAATGATACCAAAATTTAAAAAAAGAAAAGAAAATCTCCAAGTTCCTAGCTTGAGTGGATAAATGATGATGACATTTAATGAGATGGATTAGTTCAAGGAAGGAATAGGATTGGAGAGAGAAGTTCAAGAATACAATTTTGGACATAGTAAGATTTAGAGCCCTGTGCAGCACAATGGAGAGATCCGGTAGACAGAAAGATATGCACATTTGGGATTCAGAAAAATGGTCTGAAGGAAAGTTAAATTGCGGATCATCTCTACCACTGAGCTGTATGGTGTTGGACAGGGCCAGAGGGACACTGGAAGGGGCACCAACCTGGGCTGGGCCTCAGGGGATCTGGATTCTAGTCCCAATTCTGTCATAAACCACCCTCTCTGAGTTCACGGGCACCATCAGGAACACAAGGAGGCTGCCCTAGATCAGGGCTTCCCTAACCTTTACTGGGGCAAGAATAACCTCCTCTCCTCAAAACTGAACAAAAAATATTACATATGATTTCAGGGATTAATTCAGTTCTTGGAGGCTTTCTGTGGACCCCAAAGTAAGAACTCCTAGACTCTACGACCAGACAACCAAAGTTTAGGAGGCCTTCCTTGTATATACTTTATCCATCTGTTGGCCCTCCAAGTGCCCCTAGAGAATATGACAGGCACTGAACAAAGGACAGGGGACGCAGGACTTAGGTCTCCCTTGTTCTCCACCAAAATGTATCCATTACCATGAAGCTAGCCAGTGTTTCCAAAGGCTCAATCTACTTTCCAAGGCTTATCTTCTATCACCCTTTCTTTTTGGCATATACTCCACAAACTGGACCATACACATTCTTCCCTTTCTCAGAATACTTCCCTCCATCTACACAGAGCCAAACTCTGCCCATTCCACAGGCTTCAAATGCCTTCTCTATTTCCCCCACCGCTTCTTCCAAACCAGAAGCAACCCCAGCCAACTCTGCACATCCACAGCACTTTGTCTGTATCCCTCTTAAGGAACTTCCCATGTTCTCCCTGGTATTATAGTTGCGCCTCCCCTACTAACGGAGACGAGCAGCACCTGGCACCCTTTGTAAACTTCTCATGGATCCCTTACCTCAACTGAGTGAAAATTAGATTCCAAACACACTGACCTGCTTAGACCTTGGTCCCTTGCCTAGACAGCACCACCTGATTCCATTCCACCCCCTCACATCCATTCTGCACACTGATGTTGCACATTTCCTTTAAGATCTGATTGTCAAATGCAAAATTAAATTAACTATCCCCAAAGTCAATCAACGGATAGACAAACAGTACAGAATATGATACCTAATATACAAAGAATGGAATAGAAAGAAAAAGGAGGAGGAAACAAACAAACAAACAAAAAAAGAAGTTTTAGATTGTATTTGTAATAGCATATTAAGTTAGTTGTTAGACTTTTAGATAGTAGGGAAGTTAACCTTGAACCTTTGGTAACCACGAATCTGAAGCCTGCAATGCCAATAAGTACATACCTATCCATAATCACCCTAAATGTAAATGGACTGAATGCACCAGTCAAAAGACATAGAGTAACTGAATGGATAAAAAGCAAGACTCATCTATATGCTGCCTTCAAGAGACTCACTTTAAACCCAAAGACAAACACAGACTAAAAGTGAAGGGATGGAAAAAGATATTTCATGCAAACAACAAGGAGAAAAAAGCAGGTGTTGCAGTACTTGTATCAGACGAAGAAAGTAGCAAGAGATAAAGAAGGACATTAAATAATGATAAAGGGGTCAGTCCAACAAGAAGATATAACAATTATAAATATATATGCACCCAACACAGGAGCGCCAGCATATGTGAAACAAATACTAACAGAATTAAAGGAGGAAATAGACAGCAATGCATTCATTTTAGGAGACTTCAACACACCACTCACTCCAAAGGACAGATCAACCAGAGAATAAGTAAAGACACAGAGGCACTGAACAACACACTAGAACAGATGGACCTAACAGATATCTACAGAACTCTGCACCCAAAAGCAGCAGGATACACATTCTTCTCAAGTGCACATGGAACATTTTCCAGAATAGACCACATAGTGGCCACAAAAAGAACCTCAGTAATTTCAAAAATATTGAAATCCTACCAACCAACTTCTCAGATCACAAAGGTATAAAACTAGAAATAAATTTTAGAAAGAAATCAAAAAGGCTCGCAAATACATGGAGACTTAACAACATTCTCCTAACTAATCAGTGGGTTAACGACCAAATCAAAACAGAAATGAAAGAATATATGGAGACTAATGACAACAACAACACAAAGCCACAGCTTCTGTGGGACGCAGCAAAGGCAGTTCTAAGAGGAAAGTATATTGCAATCCAGGCCTATTTAAAGAAGGAAGAACATTCCCAAATGAATAGTCTAAAGACACAATTACTGAAATTGGAAAAAGAAGAACAAATGAGACCCAAAGTCACCAGAAGGGGGGACATAATAAAGATCAGAGAAGAAATAAATAAAATTGAGAAGAACAAAGCAATAGAAAAAAATCAATGAAACCAAGAGCTGGTTCTTTGAAAAAATAAACAAAATAGATAAACCCCTAGCCAGACTCATTAAGAGAAAAAGAGAATCTACACACATAAACACAATCAGAAATGAGAAAGGAAAAATCACAACGGACCCCACAGGAATACAAAGAATCATAAGAGAATATTATGAGAATCTATATGCTAACAAGCTGGAAAACATAGAAGAAATGGACAACTTCTTAGAAAAATACAACCTTCCAAGATGACCAGCAAGAAACAGAAAAACTAAACAGACCAATCACCAGCAATGAAATTCAATCAGTAATCAAAAACCTACCCAAGAACAAAACCGCCGGACAAGATGGATTCACCTCTGAATTCTACCAGACATATAGAGAAGAAATAACACCCATTCTCCTTAAAGTTTTTCAAAAAATAGAAGAGGAGGGAATACTTCCAAACTCATTCTATGAAGCCAGCATCACTCTAATACCAAAACCTGGCAAAGACCTCACCAAAAAAGAAAATTACAGACCAATATCCCTGATGAACGTAGATGCAAAAATACTCAACAAAATATTAGCAAACCGAATTCAAAAATACATCAAGAGGATCATACACCATGATCAAGTGGGATTCATCCCAGGGATGCAAGGATGGTACAACATTCGAAAATCCATCAACATCATCCACCACATCAACAAAAAGAAGAACAAAAACCACATGATCATCTCCATAGATGCTGAAAAAGCATTTGACAAAATTCAGCATCCATTCCTGATTAAAACTCTCAACAAAATGGGTATAGACGGCAAGTACCTCAACATCATAAAGGCCATATATGACAAACCCACAGCTAACATCATACTTAACAGCGAGAGCTAAAAGCTTTTCATCTAAGATCGGGAACAAGACAGGGATGCCCACTCTCTCCACTGTTATTCAACATAGTACTGGAGGTCCTAGCCACAGCAATCAGACAAAACAAAGACATACAAGGCATCCAGATTGGTAAAGAAGAAGTCAAATTGTCACTATTTGCAGATGACATGATACTGTACATAAAAAACCCTAAAGACTCCATTCCAAAACTACTAGAACTAATATCTGAATTCAGCAAAGTTGCAGGATACAAAATTAACACACAGAAATCTGTTGCTTTCCTATACACTAATGATGAACTAACAGAAAGAGAAATCAGAAAAACAATTCCATTCACAATTGCATCAAAAAGAATAAAATACCTAGGAATAAACCTAACGAAGGAAGTGAAAGACCTGTACTCTGAAAACTACAAGACACTCCTAAGAGAAATTAAAGAGGACACTAACAAATGGAAATGCATCCCATGCTCTTGGCTAGGAAGAATAAATATTGTCAAAATGGCTATACTACCTAAAGCAATCTACAGGTTCAACGCAATCCCTATCAAACTATCAACAGCTTTCTTCAATGAACTGGAACAAATAATTCTAAAATTCATATGGAACCACAAAAGACCCTGAATAGCCAAAGCAATCCTGAGAAGGAGGAATAAAACAGGGGGAATTACGCTCCCTGACTTCAAGCTCTACTACAAAGCCACAGAAATCAAGACAATTTGGTATTGGCACAAAAACAGACCCACAGACCAGTGGAACAGAATAGAAAATCCAAACATTAACCCAAACATATACAGTCAATTAATATTTGATAAAGAAGCCTTGGATATACAATGGGGAGACAACAACCTCATCAGCACCTGGTTTTGGAAAAACTGGACAGTTACATGTAAGAGAATGAAACTGGACTACTGTCTAACCCCATACACAAAGGTAAACTCAAGGTGGATCAAAGACATGAATGCAAGTCATGAAACCATAAAACTCTTAGGAAAAAACATAGGCAAAAATCTCTTAGACATAAACATGACCGACTTCTTCATGAACCTATCTCCCCGGGCAAGGAAAACAAAAGCAACAATGAACAAGTGGGACTATATCAAGCTGAAAAGCTTCTGTACAGCAAAGGACACCATCAGTAGAACAAAAACGCTTCCTACAGTATGGGAGAATATATTCATAAATGACGTATCCGATAAGGGGTTGACATCCAAAATATATACTCATGCACCTTAACAAACAAAAAGCAAATAATCCAATTAAGAAATGGGCAGAGGACATGAATAGACGCTTCACTAAAGAAGAAATTCAGATGGCCAACAGGCACATGAAAAGATGCTCCACATCGCTAATCATCAGAGAAATGCAGATTAAAACCACAATGAGATATGACCTCACACCAGTGAAGATGGCCAACATCCAAAACACAAACAACAACAAATGCTGGCGAGGATATAGTGAAAAGGGAACCCTCCTACACTGCTGGTGGGACTGCAAATTAGTTCAACCATTGTGGAAAGCAGTATGGAGGTTCCTCAAAAAACTCAAAATAGAAATACCATTTGACCCAGGAATTCCAATCCTAGGAATTTACCCTAAGAATGCAGCAGCCCAGTTTGAAAAAGACAGATGCACCCCTATGTTTATCGCAGCACTATCTACAATAGCCAAGAAATGGAAGCAACCTAAGTGTCCATCAGTAGATGAATGGATAAAGAAGAGGTGGTACATATACACAATGGAATATTATTCAGCCATAAGAAGAAAACAAATCCTACCATTTGCAACAACATGGATGGAGCTAGAGGGTATTATGCTCAGTGAAATAAGCCAAGCCGAAAAACACAAGTATCAAATGATTTCACTCATATGTGGAGTATAAGAACAAAGAAAAAAACTGAAGGAACAAAACAGCAGCAGACTCACAGAACCCAAGAACGGACTAATAGTTACCAAAGGGAAAGGGACTGGGGAAGATGGGTGGGAAGGGAGGGATAAGAGGGAAAAGGGGGCATTATGATTAGCAGATGTAATGTTGGGGGGGCATGGGGAGGGCTGTACAACTCAAGAGAAGACAAGTAGTGATTCTATAGCATCTCACTACGCTGATGGACAGTGACTGTAATGGGGTTGGTGGGGGGGACCTGATGAAGTGGTTAGTTTAATAATCATAATATTGCACATGTAATTGTAGATTAATGATCCAAAATAAATTATTTAAACAAAAGATCTGATTGTCACTTCCCTAATATACACATCAATGGCTCCCGATTGCCTTCCTTAGTTTCCCAACTTAAGAACTCTAACACACTAACTGGATTTGGTGTGAACTGTCCAACGTAATTTCTCACTATTAATGAAGTATAGATTAAACAATTTATGAACGTATAGCACTGAGAATAATGTCCAGCACATAGTAAGCATTATATAGGTGTTAGGCATCATTTATATTTAAGTTCTAAGACTTGTAAGATAGGTGTAGCAATGTTTTGGTGCTCTGCCCAGATCCCCATGACCCATTTCTTATTTCTGCTTTAGCTTCAGGTGACAGTTCTATGCAGGCTGACAGCATCTCTCCTCAAGGGCCCTGTAGGTCTCCCTGCCTTTCTGCCCCAGAACTTCCTCTTCTCAAAAGCTCACTTAACCTATGAACAGGGCAAACTGGTAGTACAGGGGCATTTGTAGACATTAATTTTCATCTAATAAATTATGTGCCTCCCCTTCCTACATTGCTACAACCACCACCACGGTCCATGGGAAGATAACAAAATCTTTTAATTACAGCTTGACTAGTGTCCAACTTCTTGGCGTCTTTATTAACTCCCTTCCACGGAGCTTGAGGCCATCTGCCTTATCCTTCTGCTTGTGGCCCACTAACACATGTCGAGAGGATAACACCCAAACATCTGCAGCCTGAAAAGGGTCAATGGGCTGGGGTGAAAAAGAAAACAGATGGCAAAGTCACAGGTCACACTGCCAAGGAGGAGACGAAATGGGAGCGTAGGAGACTTGAGACCTAGACTTTCTTCCTCCCTGGTCTCTAAGCGGAGTTAAGTAAGCCTTCAGGAGAGACCGGAAGAAGTACCTCAAGCCACAGTCAAGACAAGCGGACTCAGAGGCTGACACTACGCAGGCGCAAGGAGGCGGCTAGGTTCCCTCCCAGGCTCACCGCGCGGCACCACCTAGACAAGGGCCACAGCGACAGCACAGGGCCCCGCGCGAGGGGCCTCCCTTCTGTGCCCTCCTTTTCTTCTCGAGGCCCTAGAAGATCCAGGAAAGGTCTGGGAGGCTGTCTTCTCAGACCGTCAGGCCGCCCACACCCCCTTCGCCTCGGGTCCGACCGAACGTGGAGGGCGGGTACCAGCTGCGGGCGAGGCGCCAAGACAGGAAAGGACGCCAGGCCGCTCGAGATCGGCCATCCTCGTAGCCACTCTCACCTCTTTGTCCGCCGCCTTCTCCTCGATACCAAGCAGCGCGTACAGGTCCATCTGTAAGAGCTCTTTGGTCACCGCCATTTTTCCAAGCCTAACTGGATTCGTACTACAACTCCCAAGAGTCTATGCGTGGGAGGGGATTCACGGGGTCTGACGGCTCCCAGAGAGCTGAATGGCGCTTAGCCCTCTGGGAAATGTCGTGTTCTGGTCAGGCTTGACGGCCTTCCGGGATGTGGGCAGTTCTGAATGAACTACGACTCCCATGAGGCTCCGCGGCCACGGCGGCCGCTCTCCGGCCCGGGGGGCAGGGAGAGATTTCCCTGTCAGAGGCTCTAGCGGACCGGCTCGAGTGGGCGTACGGGGCAGGGGCGGGACTGGGTGAAGGTCCAAGGGGCTGTGAACCTGGGCGGCGAGATTTGAACTCTGCCGACCCTGCCACGCCAGCCCTAGAACCAGGATGGAGAGTAGGTGCTACAGCTGCGCTGTCAAGTTCACTCTCTTCAAGAAGGAGGTGAGCCTTCTCTCCCCGGGAGCTAAAGGGCCAGGGAACACACGGAGTAGAGGGAAAAGCACAGGGCTTGCTTTTATTTTATTTACTTTCAGCCATGTGTTTTTGATGAAGTCAGGCTCAGGTTCCATTTTTGTAAAATGGGGCTAACGCTCCCTTGTTTTCCGAGTTGGTGTAAGAATACAGTGTGGTGCTGGAGGTGAAATTTCCCTATAAACCGTAAAGCTCATTGCTGTTGTTTTTGGAACGCTAGGCTTTTCTGTCCACGTGTAGGATCCGGCTCTCTCCGTTCCTCCACTCTGCTCCTCCGCAGCCCGGTCTTAGTACCCCGTTCCCCTCCCCATCACATCATGCGCGGTACTCTCTGTGTTCTGAAACCTCCAGCATCACGCAGCCTGCCCGTCCCTGGTTTCTTGAATTCGATTACCGCCCCCCTTTCTCTCCCCAGGGCACCATGACAAAGACGCTCTTGTCTTTAGCACAGACCCACCAACTTACCTTAGTAAACTGCAGGTTTCGTCTACGTACCTCAGCTAGTAACCAGAAGCTAGTAACCAGATAGGATGGATGATGAATAGAGGGTAGGGAGCCAGATCCGTGTTGGAAACCTGGTTTTGAAGTCGGGTGGTCAGTGTTCAAATTTGAGCTCAGCTGTCTTATTCACAGGTTGACCTTGGTTTGAACAAGTCATGTAACCTCTCTGACCACATCAAAAATAAGAATAATAATGGTGGCCGTCAAGATTAAGTAAAATAGTGTGCATAAATTGTGAGGATTAAATCAGATGATGAATGTTAAGTAATGAGATTAGTGCCTGGCACACAGTAAGTACTAAATGGAGGCCATTGTTAATCATCCCATCCTGAAGCCAAGCTTTCTTCCATCTCTGCTTGAGTAGAGAAGACAGGGGCTCTGCGTCCTCTCCGAGTTCCCTTTATTGAAGAGTGATCTGAAGCATGGGGCTAGGTCAGGGAATTGAAGACAGAAAGCATGGGAATTTGCTGAAGCTCTACTTGATTTGAATAAAAGACTGGAGCTGAGGAATTGCTTTACTTCCCATCCCTGTCTCTCCTTGGGGCTTAGGGGCCCACTCCTCATCCTCCTCCTTCCTAGCTTCTGGTCATAACTTCAGTGTCTTCTCTGTGTGTGTAGAGAGTCCCAGAGAAGAGCCTGCAGGGTGGGTGAGAGGTGAATCCCCCTGCTTCATGTTTCTTGTAGTATGGCTGTAAGAATTGTGGCCGGGCCTTCTGTTCCGGCTGCCTTGGCTTCAGTGCAGTGGTGCCCCGGGCTGGGAACACCCGACAGAAAGTCTGCAAGCAGTGCCATGAGGTCCTGACCAGGTAAGAAATCACCATGGGTGAGGGTTCAGCCAAGCATGGAAGCTTTTGCAGCCTTACACTTTGTAGCTACAGCTCAGCCCAGGAAATGTTTGGGGTAGGGGGTGCTGAGTAGCAGATGACAGGACTTCTGACACCAGATTTCTTCTCTATAGAGGATCTTCTTCTGCCAATGCCTCCAAATGGTCACCACCCCAGAACTATAAAAAGTAAGTGCTGAAGGGACAGAAACAAATGGAAATGGCGAAAGGAAGGTAGTCATAGGGTAGAACTCTCTTACCAGCCTCTAGGTCACATGAGCACACGATCAGGAGCTCCTGACTGCCATTTTAGGCTCATAAACAGCTTATTAGCCCTCTCCCCAGAAAAGGTTCTTGATAGGGCTGGCCCTCTCAGCTAGACCCTCTGGCTGGTCATCTGGGTTGGGTTACAGGGCAACATGAGCAAGAGCCGCAGAAGATTGTCCATTGAAGGCCTCCCTAGATGCCTAGATTTGAATGGAAACACTGAATGGGTGCCTTCACCCCTCCCTACTACATTCTTCAAGAGCCTCTATCTCATATCACCTCAGGCGTGTGGCAGCCATGGAAACCAAACAGAAGCTCCACACTCCCCAGAGCCAGGGACAGACCCGGCAAGACCAAGTCATCGCTGAGCGCCTGGCGCGGCTCCGCCAGGAGAACAAGCCCAGTGAGTGGGGGCAGACAGGCTGGCCTAAAAGATACCATCCGAGGCTCTTGGGACTAGAATTCCTCTGGATCTTATAAGGCTTCCCCATGCCAATTACAGAGTCAGTGCCCTCACAGGCGGAGATAGAAGCCAGACTAGCTGCTCTGAGGGATGAACCCCAGGGTTCCATCCCTTCCACCCAGGAGATGGAGGCACGGCTTGCTGCATTGCAGGGCAAAGTTCTACCTTCTCAGAACCCCCAGCTGGTAAGTGCTGTGGCTTGGAAGAAAAGGAGGTCCTAGAACAAGGACCCAGCAGAAGCTCAGATACATGCATGCTTATGTCCTTTTCAGGAGTTGGTAAAGCCTCCCCCCCCGACCTCCTGAGCCTGCTCCCAGGCCGAGGAACAGGGACGAGCAGCAGGAGTGGGTGGGCAGGAAGGAATGCCCCCTCAGTCCTGTTGGGACTGCCAGGCCTGCCCATGTGGGCCCTGGACTAATCCCCTTTCACTGAGCTTTGGGAATTCCTCAGCATCCACTCCTGAGCTAGGCTGCTCTGGGTCTTGCAGGATGGCCTCGCCCTGCCCTCCTCACTGAGACTCCCTCCTCTGCACAGGCACACAGGCCGCCAGACACCAGGACCCAGGCCCAGCAAGCGCAGGATCTGCTGACACAGCTGGCGGCAGAGGTGGCTATTGATGAGAGCAGGGAAGCAGGCAGCCCAGGCAACTTCTCCACTTGGCTCCCCCAGGGACCTGCCCCCTCTCTTTCCCTAGGTGGGAGAGGCTCTGCTGCTCCCCCTCTGGGAGGCGAATATAAATCCGAGAACAATGAACATGGTAAGAGCCACTATTTAGTGAGCCATTATTCCAGTGGGAGCCCGTGTAAGCCTAGTGGATAAGCATGTGGGCTTTAGAATCAAACAGTGGATCTCCGTCCTGCCACTTACTAGCTGTGCGACCCTGGGCAAGTTACCTGACCTAAGTTCCACTTTCCTCATCTGTTAAGTGGAATTATGTGTGGTGAAATCTACCTAGTGGGGAAGTCATGAGGAGCCGATGAGAGCATCAAGTAAGGGCTTAGGACCCTGCCTGGCTTATAGTAAGTGCTCAGTGAATGTTCCCTGTGATGATGGTAAGGAGGAGGAAGAGGCCATTTAAATGTAATTAAAATTGAGTAACACTTAAAATTCAGCTCCTCAGAGGTACCATCCCCATGTGGCTCATGGGTGTCATCTTAGACAACACAAATATAGACTGTGATATGAAACGTTTCCATCATCATAAAACAGTCTACTGGACAGTGCTGTCCAAATACTTAGAGCAGTAATTCTCCACCAGGGATGATTTTTCCCTCCAGGGTCCATTTGGCAATGCCTGGAGACTTTCTGGTTGTCACAATTCAGAGAGTACCACTGGCCCCTAGTGAGCTGAGACTAAGGATGCTGCCGAACGTCGTACATGCACCGGACGCCCCCACAGCAAAGAATTACCCTGTCCGAGTGTCCAAGATAGAGAAACCCTGCCATAGAGACAGTCTCACTGAATATCCTCAGTAATCCTGAAGTACATACTGTTAGTATCCATATTTTATAAATGAGAGGCTGAGGCTGGTAAGCTTACAGAACTTGGCTGCAGCCACACAGCTATTAAGTGGTAGAACTGGGACTTGAGCCCAAAGCTGTCTGATTTCAAACCTCTTGCTCTGAAACTCTCTGAGCTAAAGGAGACCATGTTAGGGCCACACCCACTCTGGTAAAATTCTTCCCAACTAGTGACATATGAGACCTTAGCTTCCCTCATGTCCTGTCTGCCCTGTTCCCTGGAAATGCTAATTGTTGCCTGTAAGGCAGAGTCTGGCTGAACCTTGGCCTCCCCATATCCTGATCCATTAGGTTCTGATTCTCATACCATGGGACACCCACCCTAAGGGCAGCATGTTAAAAATATCAAGTAGTGGGGGATGGGGATGGTTGAAAAAAAATTTGTCTAAGGTTACTAGTTTTTTACATTTGGAAAGATGGAGGAAATACTCATTTTATTGTAATATAAACCAAGGAGCTAGTGCTGAACAAAAAGCTAATATCTATCATTTTTTTAAAAAGCTGAGAAATGGGCTCAGTGTCTTCTGATGAGAGGCCTTGGAATGTCTCTGCCTACCTGACTGCATTGCTCCTTCCAGCTGCCTCTCTGCACAACAACCTCCACCAGGGTGGCCCAGAGGGCCAGAGTGCTAATTCCAAGGGGAAGGCCACCTGGTCTCTGCAGGAGGAGGAGAGCAGGCTGCTGGCTGAGGCAGCAGTCCAGCTGCAGGAAGAGAACACAAGGCAGGAGCGGATCCTGGCCCTCGCCAAGCGCTTGGCCGTGCTGCGGGGACAGGACCCTGATAGAGGTAGAAGCTGGGGAACAGCTGCTCACTCATGTCCATTGGCAGACCCACCATGCCCACCCCCAGGCCAAACTCAGAATGGCTGTACTCCCTGTAGGCTGAGAAAGGCGCCGGGGGTCCTGTGCCTGGGGGTCTATCAGGCTCTGCTCAGAGCCATGAAGAAGGTACTGGGGCAAAGCACTGGTTGAGGAACAAGTAGCAACCATCAGGGGGCAGGGGACCCTTGGTTCCTGCAGGTGCAAAGCCTTCTGTTCCTGCCCCCCCCACCCCACCCCCACCCTACAAGGTGGGGCAGGGAAGAGCAGTGTCTGATCAGAGTGGCTGCAGAGGCAGCTCAGCTCCAGAACAAGTGCCACAGGAAACCAAAGCAGCTTCTGGGGGCGAGAGCATAGCCACTAAAGTGACCTCTCTCAGCCTCACTGCTCCCAAGCTCCCATCTCTCCCTTTTCAAGTGACCCTCCAGGATTATCACCTCCCAGACAGTGATGACGATGAGGATGAGGAAACAGCCATCCAGAGAGTCCTTCAGCAGGTTGGCCCTGCCCTACCTGACCACCTCTTGTCCTGTCCCTGCCTCACTGCCCCATCCCCCACCTGGCCCTGATCACCCTTCTCCTGCTCTGGGGCTGCGTGGCCAGTCACTCTGCAGCTCCTGTTCTAGCTGGGGCCCCACTGTCCCTGAGCCCCAGACCTCCCCCTGGCCCCTTGAGACGGGCTATCGGCAGCCACAGGCAACATGAGGGAGAGTGGGGGCCTAGGTCTGGTTCCAGAGCAGGGAGCTGTACCTCTTCGCCCTGTCCATAGCTCACTGAAGAAGCTGCCCTGGATGAAGCAAGTGGCCTTAATATCCCTGCGGAGCCAACTCTCCAACCCCAGGCCCACTCCTGCAGGGCAGACCCTGAGGTGAGAAAAGCCCCAAGCCGCTGCCCCAGTTCCCTCTCTGCCTGGCCAGCTGCTGCCGCACAGCCCCCATGCCCCATCCAGTACCTTACCTCCCCTGTTCATCTCCAGGCCCTGAAGGCCCAGGCCACAGCCCTCAAGCCTGAGGCTGAGGAAGAGGAGCTCCCCTGGTGCTGCATCTGCAATGAGGACGCCACCCTGCGCTGTGCTGGCTGTGATGGAGACCTCTATTGTGTCTGCTGCTTCCGGTGAGGGCAGGTAGAATGTTCTGTGGAACTGGGAGAGCTTGAGGTCCCTGTGATCCCTGATCTCGTGACCTGTATCTCTGCTCCACAGGGAAGGCCATGATGCTTTTGAACTTAAAGAGCACCAGGCATCTGCCTACAGTCCCCCGCATGCAGGCCAAGAGCACTGAGAAAACCCTGGTCCTCCCAGGAAGGCAATCCTATGGGCAGCTGCACAAGCTGGGGTGGCCACCTCTGAGCTCAGCCTCAGGGTGCCTGATGGGAGAGCATGTCAGGCTAGACTGCTCACAGAATGGCTCTTTCCTGAACTTCAGTGGCCCTGGAAGGAGGAAAGATTCTCCATTTGAGATGATGACTGGAGAAGCCAGAGGGAAAGCAGAAGTCAGGAGCCTCCAGCAGCAGCCCCAGGACTGGAAATGAGGCATGACACAGAAAGGCCATACTAACTCTAAGGATGAACCTTGAAACTTGCTCAAGGGCCCAGAGCCCTACCCAGTACTTAGTGGATCTAATAAAGTATGTTTGATTCCTTGAGCCCTGCACCTCTTATCTTTAGAACCCAGTGGGCCCTGAGCCAGAGACCTTGGAGAGATGGCAAGAGCAGAGTAGGCTTAAGTCCAGTCCTGTGCAGTGAGGAGAAAGGTTGAGCCAGCCTGCAAGCTTCTGCAGGTGGGACTGTTCCTGCTCTTCACGCAGTAGGCATGAATATTGGCTGAACCAAACTGTGCATCCTCCTCTGGGCAGCCCAGCTCAGCCCCTAGGCCTCACCATCGGATTTCTCAGCCTCTCTAGCACTCAGACACTGCATGCACAACGATTGCACACCCTGCTTCCTGCCGTACTCCCAAAGGATGCCACCTCCCAGGGCCCCCATCCCAACGTGTCTGCCATTCAGGCCCAGAGTGTGTTTCTGGCAACTCCTTCCTGACCTGACTCTTGGCCTCTCAGCCTGTACCCTTTATACCCCTCTGCTTAGCCCCTGTTTTTTCTCTTCCTGTCTGCAGCTGCTCAAGGAGGAGTCTTCAGCCTAAGGCCTCCTGAATCGTTTAAAGGGGAGGAAGGTGTAACCTTCCCGGATGCCCCCAGACCCAGCTAGGTTTTTCCTGTTAGCTTTCCTCTGGGATTCAAGGCTAGTCTCTGCTACTTGAGCTCCTGTTGTTGGAGGTGCCAGGAGGCTTTGTGTTGCGGCCAGGTGCCCCAGCTTGGCCTCTGGGCCTTGCTAGATTGTGATGTCTCTAGCAGAATTGTGACCTTCCTCTTAGAATTTCTGAGTCCTGTTTGGATGGATGGATGGATGGATGGGTGTGCGGCCATGGCCCAGTGACTCAGGATGGGCCCTCTGGTATACCGCTTTGCCCTCCCCCTCCCCCATCCCTCGGCACAGATATGCTCCACACTCCATTCAGCTGGGGCTCCTAAAGGTTTTATCCACTTGGCTGCCAAGGAAAGCACTGGGAAGCAGCCATGACTGGCTCCCAGAAAGCCCAGTGACAGGAACTAGCTGTGACTGCACATACACTAGGGGTGTCCAAATGTCCTTCCTTGTCCTCCATGTTCCTTGTCTGTGTCCCAAGGAGTTGTTTCTCTCTCAGCCCAAGATCCAGAGGTTCAAGGCAGGCCTGGCAGTGCTGAAGCTGTTGATGTTGGTCTCACAAGGCTTATTTCTGAGGCCGACTGAGTCTCCGGAGTTTCTTGAGTTGACTGAGCAGCTCAGAGATAAAAGGCTGAAAAAGAAACAAGCGTGAGATCAAGACATGGAGTCACACCCACCCACCACACTGCCCTCCCTGATCTCCCCCCATTCTACCTCCCCAAAGCTGGGGAAGGGGAGCAGGACCTTGGGCTAAGCCTTCCTTTCAAATCCTCCCCTTCATTAGCTTCCTCCCCAGTGGACCTACTCTTAACCCCAGACCAGTAGAACATCTCTTACCTCTGTGGGGCGAGGGCAGTTTTGGAGAATAGCCTGGGTAGAAGAGAGCAGAGAGTGGGTTCCTGAGCTATAACACTTCTCCACAAGCCCCCCTCGGCCTCCCAGGGATTCTCCCCTTTGAATTGGTTCTCCCCACTCAAGGAGGCAGAGATTGGGGTTCCTTGGTTCTCTTTGGTCCAAGCCCAGCTTCCATCCCTCAGTGCCTGGGGCGGGCCAACCCCCATTTTACCTCCAACTGAGTCTTCTGCCCCTCTGTGGATAGTTCCATGAGAGCCTCCAGGTCAATCTCAGGCTCAGAAGGACTTGGTTGACCCTGTGGGGAATCACATGGGGCTCAGAGGGGCCTGGCCAGCTGGTGCTGGAGTGAAAGTTACTGTCAGACTCACCCATATCCCACCTCGTTCCCCATGTTCAGTCCCTCCTTGTACACTATTAAAACCACCCTTTCACACTTGCATTCAATAGGTACTGAACAGTTACTATGTTCTATCTGAAATCATGCTAGGGTTCTTTAAAAGGAGTGTCTTTTTGATTTCAAACGATATATACATTGTCAACAGGAATGAAAAATGGCACCACTGCTTTGGAAAACAGTTTGGCAGTTACTTAAAATGGTAAATAGAGTTATCATCTGACCCAGCAATTCCACTCTTAGACCTATGCCCAAGAGAAATGAAAACGTATGTCCACACAAAAATTCGCACAGGATTGTTCACAGCAACATTATTCATAATAGCCCCAAAGTGAAAACAATACAAATGTCCATCAACTGATAAATAGATAAATAAAATATGATGCAGTCATACAATATTACTCAGCAATAAAAAGGAATAAAACACTGTTTCATGCTGCGACAAGGGTGAACCTTGAAAACATTATGTTACTGAAAGAAGCCAGTTGCAAAACGCCACATGTTTTATGATTCAATTTATATGAAAAACCCAGAAGAGGTACATTTATAGATGCAAAGTAGATTAGTAGTTGCCTGAGGGTGGGAGTGGTGGTGGGGAATGAGGTACGACTGCTGATCACTATAGGGCTTTTGGTGGGGGGATAAAAAGCTTTAAAATTAGAAAATAGTGAAACCATTGAACTGTACACCATAAGTGGTGAATTGTATGGTATGTGAATCATATTTCAAAAACACTTTTTAAAAGTGATTATAGCCATTGAAATAATTTAAACATTACAGAGTCTATATAATTAAAACTTAAAGAAGGTCAAGACAATGAAAATACAAGCCATAGACTTGGAGAAAATATTTGCAAGAGACATATGTGCTAAACGGCTATTATCCAAAATATAGAAAGAATTCTTGAAACTCAACAATAAAAAGTGAACAACCCAAATTTAAAAAAGATCTGAACAGACTTCCGGGAAGATGGCAGCGTGAGCAGGGTGGCAGAAATCTCCTCCCAACACTATATTTATCTACGAAAACACAGCAAATACATCTATTCCTAAAAGAGAGACGAGAATACACAGGAAAGCGCACAGCGTGCAGCTACACCCGAGAGGACTCGGCACCCCAAGAGGCGGGTAAGATACGGAGCCGCGACCCGGCGGGACCCGAGCCCTGCCCCACCCCAGCGCACCGGCGGGAGGAGAGGATTCAGAGCCGGGAGGGAGTGGAAGTGCACCCCGCGAAGTAGCGAGCCCCGGGGATCTGCGCGGGGAGTGCTGACCCACATCGCGTAGTGCAGCGGAGATTGGAGAGACAGAGGGGCAGGATCTGAGCGGGGAACGCGCCAGGGTGCTTGCAGCCGGCTCCCGGGGAAGGGAAAAAAAAAAGCGCGCGCTTTCTTCAGCGGTCTTAAAGAGACAGGAGCCCAGCGGAGGAGCCGGATCACCCCAGCACACTCAGCCCAGCAGGCTGGGAGTGCTGGGCAGTTTCAGACGCCTTAGCTGGTAACTGGGGAAGCGTAGCCATACTTACACTCCTCACTGAGATCAACAGCCTCCTATTCGTTCCCACCCCTGCCAGAGCAATAAAGGGCCCTGCGGAGCGGCACAGCCACGGCTGCGGAATAGTGGGGCAACAGCGCCACCTACAGCATTCCCACAGAATCTACTCCCGGTGGGCATTTTGTTTTGTTTTCTTTTTTCTTTTTTCTTTTTTCTTTTTTTTCATTTTTTTCTTTCTTTCTTTTTTCTTTTTTTTCTCTCTTTTTTTTCTCTTTTTAAGTCTTAAAGGGCTCTTTAAGCTGACATACGTGGCAACTACCAGTGACCAATTCTATAGCCATGAAAAGACAGAGGAATATGGTTAGACCAAAATCAACCAGACAACCCCAGAGAGGGAGCCTAAAGTGATGGAAATGCATGGTCTTCCTGAAAAACAATTCAGAATAAAAGTCATAACCATGCTGATGGACCTACAGAGAAATGTGCAAGAGCTGAGGGAGGAAGTGAGGGAAGTGAGGAAAGACAATGCAGAAATAAGACAAGCGATCAACGGGCTTAACAGCAGACTGGATGAGATGCAAGAGACTGTTGATGGAATAGAAATCAGAGAACAGGAATACAGAGAAGCTGAGGCAGAGAGATATAAAAGGATCTCTAGGAATGAAAGAGTACTAAGAGAACTGCGTGACCAATCCAAACAGAACAATATTCGCATTATAGCAGTACCAGAGGAAAGAGAGAGAAAAAGGGATAGAAAGTGTCTTTGAAGAAATAATTCCTGAAAACTTTCCCTCGCTGGGGAAGGAAATAGTCTCGCACTCAACCAAAGCCCACAGATCTCCCAACACAAGGGACCCAAGGAAGACAACCAAGACACATAATAATTAAGATGGCAAAGATCAAAGATAAAGACAGGGTATTAAAGGCAGCTAAAGAGAGAAAAAAGATCACCTACAAAGGAAAACCCATCAGACTATCATGAGACTTCTCAACAGAAACCTTACAGGCCAGAAGAGAATGGCATGATATATTTAAAGTTATGAAACAGAAGGGCCTCGAACCAAGAATATTGTATCCAGCACGATTATCATTTAAATATGATGGAGGGATTAAACAATTTCCAGACAAACGAAAGTTGAGAGAGTTTGCCTCTCATAAGCCACCACTACAGGATATCTTAAATGGACTGCTCTAGATGGAAGCACCCCTAAGGCTAAAAAGATGTCACCAGAGAAAATAAAATCATAGCAAAGAAAGCAGACCATCCAAATACTAACTAAAGGCAAAGAATAAAACACCTAGTATATAAAGAATGGAGGAGGAAGAATAAGAAGGGAGAGAAATAAAGAAACATCAGACAGTGTTTACAATTACTTAACAAGAAAGGTAAGTTACATTGTTAGATAGTAAAGAAGCAACCCTTGAACCTTTGGAAACTCAGATGGCCAACAGGCACATGAAAAGATGCTCCACAATGCTAATCATCAGAGAAATGCAGATTAAAACCACAATGAGATATCACCTGATACCAGTGAGGATGGCCAACATCCAAAACACAAACAACAACAAATGTTGGTGAGGATGTGGAGAAAAGGGAACCCTCCTACACTGCTGGTGGGACTGCAAATTAGTTCAACCACTGTGGAAAGCAGTATGGAGGTTCCTCAAAAAACTCAAAATAGAAATACCATTTGACTGAGGAATTCCACTCCTAGGAATTTACCCTAAAAATGCAGCAGCCCAATTTGAAAAGGATAGATGCACCCCTATGTTTATTGCAGCACTATTTACAATAGCGAAGAAATGGAAGCAACCTAAGTGTCCATCAGTAGATGAATGGATAAAGAAGATGTGGTACATATACACAATGGAATATTATTCAGCCATAAGAAGAAAACAAATCCTACCATTTGCAACAACATGGATGGAGCTAGAGGGTATTATGCTCAGTGAAATAAACCAAGCCGAAAAAGACAAGTATCAAATGATTTCACTCATATGTGGAGTATAAGAACAAAGAAAAAATACTGAAGGAACAAAACAGCAGCAGACTCACAGAACCCAAGAACGGACTAATAGTAACCAAAGGGAAAGGGACTGGGGAAAATGGGCAGGAAGGGAGAGATAAGAGGGGAAAAGGGGCATTACGATTAGCAGATATAATGTTAGGGGGGCACGGGGAGGGCAGTACAACTCAGAGAAGACAAGTAGTGATTCTATAGCATCTCACTACGCTGATGGACAGTGACTGTAATGGGGTTGGTGGGGGGGACCTGATGAAAGGGTAGTTTAATAACCGTAATATTGCACATGTAATTGTAGATTAATGATAATAAAATAAATTATATTAATAAAAAATCAATAAAACCAAGAGCTGGTTCTTTGAAAAAATAAACAAAATAGATAAACCCCTAGCCAGACTCATTAAGAGAAAAAGAGAATCTACACACATAAACACAATCAGAAATGAGAAAGGAAAAATCACGACGGACCCCACAGAAATACAAAGAATCATAAGAGAATATTATGAGAATCTATATGCTAACAAGCTGGAAAACATAGAAGAAATGGACAACTTCTTAGAAAAATACAACCTTCCAAGACTGACCAAGCAAGAAACAGAAAAACTAAACAGACCAATCACCAGCGACGAAATCAAATTGGTAATCAAAAAACTACCCAAGAACAAAACCCCTGGGCCTGATGGATTCACCTCTGAATTCTACCAGACATATAGAGAAGAAATAACACCCATTCTCCTTAAAGTTTTCCAAAAAATAGAAGAGGAGGGAATACTTCCAAACTCATTCTATGAAGCCAGCATCACTCTAATACCAAAACCTGGCAAAGACTTCACCAAAAAAGAAAATTACAGACCAATATCCCTGATGAACGTAGATGCAAAAATACTCAACAAAATATTAGCAAACCGAATTCAAAAATACATCAAGAGGATCATACACCATGATCAAGTGGGATTCATCCCAGGGATGCAAGGATGGTACAACATTCGAAAATCCATCAACATCATCCGCCACATCAACAAAAAGAAGAACAAAAACCACATGATCATCTCCATAGATGCTGAAAAAGCATTTGACAAAATTCAGCATCCATTCCTGATTAAAACTCTCAACAAAATGGGTATAGACGGCAAGTACCTCAACATCATAAAGGCTATATATGACAAACCCACAGCTAACATCATACTTAACGGCGAGACGCTGAAAGCTTTTCATCTAAGATCGGGAACAAGACAGGGATGCCCACTCTCTCCACTGTTATTCAACATAGTACTGGAGGTCCTAGCCACAGCAATCAGACAAAACAAAGACATACAAGGCATCCATATTGGTAAAGAAGAAGTCAAATTGTCACTATTTGCAGATGACATGATATGTACATAAAAAACCCTAAAGACTCCATTCCAAAACTACTAGAACTAATATCTGAATTCAGCAAACTTGCAGGATGCAAAATTAACACACAGAAATCTGTTGCTTTCCTATACACTAATGATGAACTAACAGAAAGAGAAATCAGAAAAACAATTCCATTCACAATTGCATCAAAAAGAATAAAATACCTAGGAATAAACCTAACGAAGGAAGTGAAAGACCTGTACTCTGAAAACTACAAGACACTCCTAAGAGAAATTAAAGAGGACACTAACAAATGGAAATGCATCCCATGCTCTTGGCTAGGAAGAATAAATATTGTCAAAATGGCTATACTACCTAAAGCAATCTACAGATTCAATGCAATCCCTATCAAACTACCAACAGCTTTCTTCAATGAACTGGAACAAATAATTCTAAAATTCATATGGAACCACAAAAGACCCCGAATAGCCAAAGCAATCCTGAGAAGGAGGAATAAAACAGGGGGAATTACACTCCCTGACTTCAAGCTCTACTACAAAGCCACAGTAATCAAGACAATTTGGTATTGGCACAAAAACAGACCCACAGACCAGTGGAACAGAATAGAAAATCCAAACATTAACCCAAACATATACAGTCAATTAATATTTGATAAAAAGAGCCTTGGATATACAATGGGGAGATGACAGCCTCTTCAGCAGCTGGTGTTGGAAAAACTGGACAGCTACATGTAAGAGAATGAAACTGGACTACTGTCTAGCCCCATACACAAAGGTAAACTCAAGGTGGATCAAAGACCTGAATGTAAGTCATGAAACCATAAAACTCTTAGAAAAAAACAGGCAAAAATCTCTTGGACATAAACATGAGCGACTTCTTCATGAACATATCTCCCCGGGCAAGGGAAACAAAAGCAAAGATGAACAAGTGGGACTATATCAAGCTGAAAAGCTTCTGTACAGCAAAGGATACCATCAGTAGAACTAAAAGACATCCTATGGTATGGGAGAATATATTCATAAAAAACGTATCTGATAAAGGATTGACGTCCAAAATATATAAAGAACTCATGCACCTTAACAAACAAAAAGCAAATAATCCAATTAAGAAATGGGCAGAGGACATGAATAGACACGTCTCTAAAGAAGAAATTCAGATGGCCAACAGGCACATGAAACGATGCTCCACAACACTAATCATCAGAGAAATGCAGATTAAAACCACAATGAGATATCACCTCACACCAGTGAGGATGGCCAACATCCAAAACACAAACAACAACAAATGTTGGCGAGGATGTGGAGAAAAGGGAACCCTCGTACACTGCTGGTGGGACTGCAAATTAGTTCAACCATTGTGGAAAGCAGTATGGAGGTTCCTCAAAAAACTCAAAATAGAAATACCATTTGACCCAGGAATTCCACTCCTAGGAATTTACCCTAAGAATGCAGCCGCCCAGTTTGAAAAAGACAGATGCACCCCTATGTTTATCGCAGCACTATTTACAATAGCCAAGAAATGGAAGCAACCTAAGTGTCCATCAGTAGATGAATGGATAAAGAAGATGTGGTACATATACACAATGGAATATTATTCAGCCATAAGAAGAAAACCAATCCTACCATTTGCAACAACATGGATGAAGCTGGAGGGTATTATGCTCAGTGAAATAAGCCAAGCCGAAAAAGACAAGTATCAAATGATTTCACTCATATGTGGAATATAAGAACAAAGAAAAAATACTGAAGGAACAAAACAGCAGCAGACTCACAGAACCCAAGAACGGACTGGTAGTTACCAAAGGGAAAGGGACTAGGGAAAATGGGTGGGAAGGGAGGGATAAGAGGGAAAAAGGGGCATTATGATTAGCAGATGTAATGTTGGGGGGGCACGGGGAGGGCTGTACAACTCAGAGAAGACAAGTAGTGATTCTGTGGCATCTCACTACGCTGATGGACAGTGACTGTAATGGGGTTGGTGGGGGGGACCTGATGAAAGGGTAGTTTAATAACCATAATATTGCACATGTATTGTAGATTAATGATAATAAAATCAATTATATTAATAAAAAAGAAAAAAGATCTGAACAGATGCCTCACCAAAATGATATGCAAACGCCAATATCATATGTGATTATGGAATTGCAGATTAAAACAACAAGATACCACTACATACCTATTAAAATGGCAAAAAAATCAGAACACTGACAAGTGCTGAAGAAAATGTGGAACAACAGGAACCTTCATTTGTTGCTGGTAGGAATGCAAAATGGTACAGCTACTTTGCAAGACAGTTTGGCAGTTTCTTACGAAACTAAACATACTCTTAGCATATGATACAGCAATCATTCTCCTTGGTATTTACCCAAGTAAGGTGAAAACATATCCACACAAAAACCTGCATATAGATGTTTACAGCAGCCTTATTCATAATTGCCAAAGCTTGGAACTAACCAAGATGTCCTTCAGTAGGTGAATGGACAAATCAACAGTGGTACAGTCAGACAATGGAATATTATTCAGCGCTAAAAAGAAATATGTTATCAAGCCATGAAAAGACATGGAGGAATCATGGAGTTATATAATAAGTTGCCAGGGCCTGCCGGCAGGAGTGGAACAGTTCCTGAGTGCAGGCGTCCTGAGTGCAGGCGTCGGCTGTATATACAAGATGACAGGAGGGCAAACTGTCTGGTGCAAAATGCAAAGAAGCTTTATTCTGGCATGGCTTATATACACATGAACTGCCTACAGATTAGATTCACATGCCCTTTTCAAGGACCTTAATCCAATCACTTAACTATTACCTACAGATCTATCCAATCAAGCATTAATCCAATCACTTAAGTCACATATGCCTGGGGGCATCTGGTCCAGGTGACTGGCCTTGAGATAAGACCTCCCTGCATTCCTGAGATACTTGTTCCTGGAATTTAGGAAACTTTCCAAGGTTTCTTTCAAAGTCAGGCCTGGTTCAGGCCTTAGATGGAGACTAGGCACAAAACACAATCAGTCCTGTCCTGTACTCTTGCTCCTTCTGTCCCAACCGGTCTCCACAATAAGTGAAAGACTCCAACATGAAAAGTTTACATGCTGTATGATTCTGACAATAAAAAGATCAGTGGTTGCCAGGGACTAGGTGAGAGGGAGGATGAAAAGGCAGAGCATGACATTCAGGGTGGTGAAAGTACTCTGTATGATACTTTAACGGCAGACACATGGCATTATACATTTTCCAAATCCATAGAACATACAACACCAAGAATGAACCCTAATTATAAACTATGGACTTTAGGTCATTATGATATGTCAATGTGGGTTCACTGCTTGTAACAGTGTACCAGTCTAGTGGGGGATGTTGACAATGTGGGAAGCTATGCATGTGGGGGGACATGGGGAATATGGGAAATCTGTATCTTCTGCTCCATATTTTTGTGAACCTAAAAGTGCTCCAAGCAATAATGTCAGTTTTTTAAAAAAGTGAACTCAAGGGCCAAGATTTATTGAACTTAATAATTTTTATAGCTTCAGCAAGGACTTAGTGAAAATGGCATGGTGGTGATGAACATAACTACTAGCATAGGCTGGCACCACTTTCTTGATTCATACCAAGGACTACCATTGTTTTTGCCTTAATAATGAAATGCCAACATAGTGAAAAAGACAAACAACATGTTAGTATTACTATGAAAATAATCATAGACCCCCAAAAGAGACTTGGGAACCCCCAAGGTCATCAGAATACACTTCAAGAACTGCCACCTTTATACATTTTTCTATTAGGTTGCTCAGCTTTTTCTTACTGATTTAATAAGTCCTTTTTTTAAATTTAGATTAGCTCTAGCATTCCATACATGCATTCCAAATACCATTTGCTTTTGGGCAAGGGGTTTTTCCTATATTAACTTAAATATTTGATATTTATTCACCTTTACATTTTTCTAGAGATTTGGTCATTTCACCTTTTCCATTTGATTATTCCATCCTTTAAAATCTATTTACTCACAATTATGTGTCTTACTATTAACTCTGCACTGTGAACTCAGGTACTTCAGTGAATAAAATAAAGATCCTGCCTTCAAAGAGCCTACATGTTAGGGACAGTGGAGGAGACATAATAAAAACAGGTATAATAAGTAACTAAGTTATATGATTTGTTTAAAGGTAAGTGCTATTTGGGGAACTTTTTGGAAGATGAAAATGTTTCATGTCTTGATTGGGGTAGTCATTAAATACTGTAAAGTGCATCCAAATGTACATCTCAAAGCGCCATGCTTTACTGGGGTGGGGGAAAATTATTCCCTAGATTAAAGGCTACTCTAGATTCACCCTAATGGAGCTTAAAAAGAAGCCTCAGAAGGATCAGATTGAACCACAAGTAACAAAACTACCAACTAGAATGAAGCCCAACACTCTTTAAAGGAAGAAAATATTCAGATACCCAACAATACAAAATGTATAATGTCCAGTGTCCAATAAAAATCACTAGTCATGCCAAGAAGCAGGAAATGTGATTTATAACCAGTAGAAAAATCAGTAAGAGAAGCAGACCCAGGAGTGACAGAGATGAGGAAATTAGCAGATGAGGAAAGCATGAACATAATAATGAGAGACATGGAAGTTATGAAAAAGAATAAATGGAGCATCTAAAGATGAAAAATATAATATTTTAAATGAAAAATTTACTGGGTGGAATTAACAGCATATTGGACACCACAGGAAAAAAACAATATATTGAACTTGAAGATACAGCAAAAGGAACTAGCCAAAATGAAACACATGAAAGAACCTGGGGGGGAAAAAAAGAACAGAACAGAACCTTGATGACTTGTGGAATGATATGAATCGTTTAACACGGGTAACTGGAATCCCAGAAAGTGGAGGGTGGGGCCAAATAATTAAGATACATTCTAATGATTAGAATTCTGCCTCTAGAAAGTATTAGTCCAGCCAAAAAAAAACTTTTTATATCACTTATGATACTGTTTATAAATCAAATATAAGGTATGTGTATCTAAATATTCTTTCCTTCAAGTATTTTTTGAATTCTCAGAAAATGAGCAGATACAGCAAACAACTCCTGCTGAGATGAACAAGTGTGGTAAACATGTAACTCTATATTACATGTGGTGGTTTCCTGCCAGATGCTGTCTGGTTTGATCATTTTCTTACTTCCAGCCCATTCTCAGTCCCCTTACTCCTAATTTCTCTCCACCATGGGGATCAGCAATGGAGTAAGAGATTGAGATGAGCTAATAAATTTGGTTTTATATGTTCATTGACAATGCGTTTTTAAAGTTGGAAGTTTAATAGATTGCTTTTTAAAATGTTGCCACATCAAAAAGCCGACATTAAAATGCCAGCCTGCCACCAGGAAAAAATAATGTCATGGAAACTGTAGGAAAAGAATGTTTCAAAGCTGTGGGGTGGTCAACAGTGTCGTCTGCTGATGTGTCCATAAGATTTAGTCCCAAGGCAGTGACTGGTGACCTTGGCAAGAGCTCTCAATAGAGTGGTGGAAAGAGAAGTGATTTTATTGGTTTGAATGGTGATAGGAAGGGGAAAGGTAAGTAAAGGATGTGATTGTGGACAAATCCTTTAAGGAGTCTTGTTGTAAAGGAGACATGAAATAGGGAACGGTAACTGGAGGGGACACATTGTTGAGTGAGAATCTCCTTAAGATAGGAGAAACTCGTGAGTGTTTAAGCCCCTGCTTATAGCCAAACCTACACTCCACCTCTGGACAACAGGAGCTCTAGGGCTCCAAATCTGTTTTGTTGAACCCAGATTTAGTTCCTTTGAAAACCCCAAAGCAGGCTGCACACCCAGTGAGAAGAGGTAGGGCCCTCCAACAAAGGAAGGTTGGGTCCCATTAAACTAAACTAAACAATTAGTGATTCAACACTGGAACCATTCCCAGTGGAACTCTCCAAGGTGGGCCTGTTGCAGAGAGCCCTGGTGGGTGGAGAGGGGCTCTCCAAAGGTACAACCGGAGCAGGGTTAAGCCTGGAGACAGTGTTGCCTCCATCTCTGCCCAAGATAACCAGCCACCTGGGGCTTCCCCAGGCGCTTGGCTGCTTCCTGCTGAAAAGAGTAGAGATTGGGAGAGGAGTTACCACCTGGCACCTTTGGACAATTACCATGGCAACTGTAAGCCAGGTATTTTATTTCGGTCATTGCCTGGGAGCAGTCCTCCCACATGTCCTGTTTTCCAATGTTATCAGCTCGTTAGTATACAACTTTCCTTCTGCCTTGATTTTTCAAAACAAGGTTCTTTGGCTAGTGTCTTTCTCTGATGCCTGAAAGGATTTGCCCTGAAGTGTCTGAAATAGGAGACTTTTCATGCAAGTACACGATCTGAAATTGAAACTAATCTGGAGAGGGAAGGTGCCGGCAGTAGTGAAGGACAGTGGAGGTGTCCTGCAAGGTCAGAGCAGACACAGACCAAGAAAGCTTGTGTCTCCTTCTCCCAGTTCCAAGGCATCTCCCTACCCTCTATGAGGGAGCTCACGTTGCTTCAGGGGACATGGGCAACACTCAACACCTGGACCACACTGACCCACGACCCATTCAGCTTCACCAGACAGCCTGGGCCACATGCGGTGCTCTTCCCCACCCCAACGGGAGAGCCGCTGATCCACCCCTTACCTGGAAGAGTACAGGCCCTTGCTGCCCCCCCCTCCAAAAAACAAAACAGGCCCTGAGTCAAGAAGAAGAAACAAGGACTTGTGGTAGGTGCACAAGGAGGACGCTGGTCTCTGGGTTGGTGCAGCGGGTCTCAGTGGGTCACACACTAGAATCAACTGTGGAGCTCACAAAAAAGACCAATGCCTAGGCCCCAGCCTAAGCAGATTTCAAGTCAGTAGAGGTACAGCTGCAGCACTGGATTTTTCTGAAGTGTGTCAGGCGTGAAGCACTACTAGCTGCTCAAAGAAGCGCCCAGGCTCTGCACAGAGCGCCGGCCGCAGCCTCTGGTCCCTGGCTCCCTCGCTGTGTGACCTTGGGCTACTTAACATCTCCAAGCCTCCATTTCCTCCAAGATAAATCAGTCCCTAACTAATGGAGTTACGGGGAAGGGCTGAGCACCGTGCCTAGCACAGAGTTAAGTGCTCGAAATGTTGTTCTGTTGAAGCAGCGGTTGTTACTAGTCTAGGATCCCGATTTGGAGGTAAGTAAGCAAGTGCCACTTCCCGTGAGAAGGGGTCAAGCCCCATCCTTTCTCAGGGTGGAGTTGGCAGAGCCAGGCTGGGTCAGCTGCTGGTGTTTGCCATCACCGTTGGTCAGCTCTGACATTCCAGTCCAGCGCTGCCCATTCTGGGATGATGGAAATCTTCCGTAGCTGTGCTGACAAGACGGTAGCCGCTGGCTACATGGGCCTGTGGAGCGCTTGAAATGTGGCTGCTGTGACTGAGGGACTGTATTTTAAAATTTATTCAATTTTTATTAATTTAAACTTAAGCAGCTACACGTGGTTGAGAGCTACAGTATTGGACAGTGTAGCTCTAGACATGTATGTGTATTGAGGATGAGAGGACACAAAGAAAAATAGCCCTACTATCTCACACAAGTGTTAAAAAGTCCTACAACAGAGATGTGACAGGCATAGCTCCATAGCCCCGTTTTATTGATTAGGGAACTCTCAGGGATACACAAAGACCTGCCCCACATTATGAAGAAAGTTGGAGGTAGAGGCCAGACCAAAGGCAGGCAGATCTCTGGACTGCGAACCCATGTCACCGGTTGGGCAGAGCTTTGTCTCCATGGGAGCGGCTCCCCCCAGCCCTCCCGCTCCCCCTGAGGTCTGCAGGCAGACTCTCTCCCAGGCCCCTGGGTCCTTCCCCCTGCCCCCATGCTACCCACCTGGAAGAGCTCCTGCACTTTCGCATCCACCCACTGCTCTGTCTCCAGCCAGCGCTGGAGCTGCCCCCGGTCGTACTTCACTGTCAGCCGGCTGGGTCTCCGGGACCTGGACACCCTGGAGGGGTCAGAGTGGGGCTTGGACTCTGAGTCTGTGGATGACGTCCTCCTCCTTCCAGAAGTCCACTGGACCTTCTTACTTGGGTTATCCTTGTCAGGGTTGGGAGATGTACAGGAAGCAGGGCTTGAAGACAGCATGGAAGGACTGGCCTGAAAAAGGAGCTGGGAAAAACTGCCAGTCAGAGCAAGGGTGCTAAGGGAGTGAGGAGACAGAGAAAAGAGGGAGAGGCCAGCAGGGAAGAAAGAAAGGCCGAGGGAAGGAGGGCCAAGGCTTCGGGAGGGGTGGGGGTCAAAGATCAACAGGCCTTTGTCTGGTGCTGGCAATGCCAGTCTCCTGGGCCCTTGCTGCCAGTGAGCGGCACTCCTGAGCTATGCCCCAGCCTCACCTTTCTGCAGCTGCCAGGGCCCAGAGTGATATCAACTGCAGATGAGCAAAGGTCAAGAGGGTGCCATGCCTCGGGGGAGGAAGGAGCCCCTGAGCTCTTAGGGGTGTAGGGCTCTGCTCGGGTGCTTTGACCAGCTGTGGAACAGGACCTGAGTCATATTGACCTGAGAGCCCATGGCAGCCCACCTTCCTGGGACTAGACCCACATGGGCTCCAAGAAGCTGCTGTCAGATCCTGCAGGAGCAGAGTCCCTGGCTGTCGGGGGCTTCTGTTCAGTGTGGTACTGCTGCGGGCAGAGGCTCGCCCAGGAGAGCTAGAAGGGTGGTTATCTCCTGCCTTCATGGGCCCCATACCCTCTTGCGTCTGGATGGGTCTGTATGTGTGCTGCCTTTAGTAATATGTAGAGGAAGAGGCACTCCCCTGTCAGCCTGGCCCTGTGCGCCTGAGAAGCCAAATTTATCAAGCTTGTTTCCCGTGCCCAGTCCTCAGAGGCAACTGCTCGGGAAGCGGTGTTCTTCATCATGTGACTCTCCAGGGACTCACTCCTACCTGACACAGAGGAAACCTGCAGACCTAACTTTACCCAGGTGTCCAGCACTAACTTTTAGATATACTTGCATTCTAAAGGAAGGGTATTTTTGTTCGTTTGGTTAGTCCTTTGTAACAAACATTTCTAAATTTTTTAGAAAAGTTACAGAACACTATTTTTTTTTTTAATGAACAGCTCAGAACAAACAAATGAAAAATGAAAGTTTCTCTCCTTTCCCCAGCTCCACTCCGAGAGGCAATGGCCACCAATAGCTCTGGTTTTAGTTCTCCTGTAATCACCATGATCCCTTTGTGTAATATAAATTTGTCCACTTTAGACAGTATCTCTTGTCTCCTCAATATGAAAGATCAAAAATTAACTCCCTCATCCCTTTTACTTTCCACATTCCAATTTTGTTTATATATTTCTTTGTAGGTCTTGTAGTGGTCGCTTATACATGGTAGTTTCTCTTTCCAGTGTACCAACTTCAACCATCATAGACTGACTCCTAAATGAGAGCTTTAGACAAAGGTGATTAGATGAGTCTTTAGTGATGAAATTTTAGGCCGTAAGCTCACAGCATGGGAGAGGTGTTTGAGGGCTGGAGGCCAGAATGATAGCATAGAAAAGCCCAGGCTTTGGAGGAAGGCTGAATCCGAGTCCAAACTCAGCTTTGCCCTTCCTTAGACGTTTCACAACCTCTTTGAGTCTGTTTTCTCATCTGCAAAATGGGGCTTGGGGAGGATTAAGTGAGACAATGTAGCACGACATCCAAAATGGAATCCCTTCTCAGTAGACATCCACTCCCTCTCTTTCTTTCTTTCTTTGTGTTCCTGGTGAGGTTCTGTCCCCCCAAGGCTGGCCCTGGGATTTCTCTTCAGTGGCTTCCTTCCTAGCCCTCTTTGGAAGAGAGTGGTTGAGCAGAAGTAGGGAGGCCTCCAGATGTTGCCTCTAACCTATACCCTCAGCTATTACTTTGATCACCTGTCACACTCTGATGGAACAGACATTACGGTGATAGTTCCTGCTCTCTTCTGTTTCCTGTCTTCTGAAGGGTTTAGGATCAGAAGAGTCAACAGGTTTTGTTCATCCATTAAATAAAGATTTTATGAGCTAAGCATTATGCTCAGTACTGGGGTTTGGTGATACAAAAGAGACACAGTCCCTGCTTTCATGGAACTTACAGTCTAGTGTAAAGATAAAACATTGGTCAATTAATCAAACAAATGTAACACTACAACTGTATTTAATCATCTAAAGAAAAGGTAAGAGATGCTGTAAGAATGTCTAACAGAAGTGTGACCCAGTGAGTGGTAACATTTGAACTGAATTCTGAAGGATGAATAGGAGTTTATTAGGCACAGGGGCCAGCAGGAATGGATCTGGCAGAAGGCAGAATGTTTGCAAGGCCCTGTCACAGGAGGGAGATGGTGAGTACAATAGGCTAAGAGAAGATCAGTGGGGCTGGAACAGAGAAAGGAGAGAGGGAAAAATGAGCCATGAGGCAGAAATTGTGGAGGTAATCTACACGGACACCTGTGAACCATGTTAAGGAGTCAGATCCTAAGAACACTGGGCGTCACCACAAAATCTTCAGCAATGGTGGCAGGGCAGGCTAACATGTTCAGATTTAAATTTCCGAAAGATCACCTCGGCTGCTGAATAGAGAGAGGGTCAGAGCATGCAGAAGGCCTGGAGGAGATCAGTGAGAAGATCAGTGCTATAGGGCTTGACTAGGGAACTAGCGATGTCATAGCCAGAAGTGGGCAATCTGGAGAGCTACTTAGGGGGTCAGCTAACAGGCGTGGTGATGGACAGAGGACACATGAATATGCAGACTTCATGGCTGCCAACACAACAGAGACATGGAGAGGCTCCTGCCTGGAGCCTCTCTGAGCCTGTTTCCTCATCTGCAGACTGCGACTGAGATGCTGAGCCAGCCACGGCCCAGCCCCCGTGAAGCTCAAATGAGTGACGCCCATTATACACGGTGTGAGGCCCCTTGTTTACACTCTTCTGTATCGGCATTTCATTTCATGTCACACATCTCACTGGCCTACGTGTGTCGCCATTCATCAGTAAGTGTGCCCTAGATAAGGGAGCTCAAAACCCAAGATTAGACGGGAAGAAAAAACCACCAGATCCACAGGGCCACATCAGGGCAGGGAAACAAAGAGAGTGCAGGCCTGGACACAGGGAAGAGCCCTGGAGAGCTACTCACCACATGGCATCTGGTTTCCACTAAGCCAGGGCACCGGGGGCAGGCAGCATGCAAGATGAAAGTCGCAGTCTTTTAATTTTTTTATACAATTTTTTATTAAGGTACGATGATACACACTCTTACAAAGGTTTCACATGAAAAACAATGTGGTTACTACATTCATCCATATTATCGAGTCCCCCCACACACACCCCATTGTAGTCACTGCCCATCAGCACGGTAAGATGCCATGGAGTCCCTACTTGTCTTTTCTGTGCTACACTGTCTTCCCCGTGACCCCACACACACCATGTGTGCCAATCATAATACCCTCAATCCCCTTCTCCCTCCCTCCCCACCCGCCCTCCCCTACTCCTCCCCTTTGGTAACCACTAGTCCCTTCTTGGAGTCTGTGAGTCTGCTACTATTTTGTTCCTTCAGTTTTGCTTTGCTGTTGTACTCCACAAATGAGGGAAATCATTTGGTACTTGTCTTTCTCTGCCTGGCTTATTTCACTGAGCATAATATCCTCCAGCTCCATCCATGTTGGTGCAAATGGTAGGATTTGTTTCTTTCTTATGGCTGAATAGTATTCCATTGTGTATATGTACCGCATCTTCTTTATCCATTCATTTACTGATGGACAGTGAGGTTGCTTCCATATCTTGGCTATTGTAAATAGTGCTGCAATAAACATAGGGGTGCATATGTCTTTTTGAATCTGAGAACTTGTATTCTTTGGGTAAATTCCTAGGAATGGCATTCCCGGGTAAAATGGTATTTCTATTTTTAGTTTTTTGAGGAAACTCCATATTGCTTTCCACAATGGTTGAACTAGTTTACATTCCCTAGTTGCAGTCTTTTTGTAACCTAATCTAGGAAGAAACATCCCATGACTCTCGTACTCTGTTCCTCAGAAGCCAGTCACTAGGTCAAGCCACACTCAAGGCGGGGAGGTTACACAAGGGCTGAATCCCAGCAGGTATGGATATTGCTGGCCATTTAGAGGCTACTTATCACACTGAACTGTTGTACTTTGACATTAGAGCATTTCTGACATTAGTAGGATTCTTCAAAAATGCCCCTTGTAGGTCTGCAGCAGTATCTGAGAGGACCTGTCTTCCTTACATAAAGATTAAACCAATGAGCTTTGCGCAGTGGCAGTATTGTAGCCAATGAGGTTTATCCAAGGCACGATTATTGCTAATTGAAAACTTTTCCCAATACCCCGCTGTGATGACCTGAAATATAGTCAGCATTGGCAATTAAAAAATTGAAAGAAAAAAAAGATTAAACCAATGACAGCAGCCTCACCTTGAAAAATATTGCATTATTTTCCCCCAAATTCCCTATCAAAACTCTTTGGTTCTGCATTTTTAGGGGACTAATGGGCTTTTACTCAGATCATAACAACTAAAATTTATTCTGTAAATATATTATCCTCCTGTTTCAGTTTTATTGCTAAATAATAGACCACCTGAAACAGAGAGAAGAGGGGAAAAGAGAGCCTTTTAAAGGCTTAAAATAAAACACAGCTATTGTTTGCTTACAATCCTGCCGGCCGGGCAGGGCTTGGCAGGTGCAGCTGGTCTCACTTATCCTAGGGACTCACTTGGGGCTAAGGATGCAAGATGGCTTCCTGCAGCTGCTCTGCTGGGGACACTGGGAGACAGCTGGACCTCTCTCTCTGCCTTCATAGTCTCTCACCCTGCAGGGGCTTGCTCTCTTCAGGTGGCCTCTCTGTCCTGCAGGGCAGTCAATCTTCTTTACATTACAACTGGTTCTAACAGGGAAAAATGCAGGCCACAAAGCTGAGGCCAGAAGTCAAAGGCCACTACTTCTGCTATGTCCTATTGGCCAAGGCAGGTCACAGATTCAAAGGGTAGGGAAAGATAGATGCTACCTCTTAGTGGGAGGCACAGCATGCACGCACAGAACTGAGGGCCCTTCTACCATCTTAGCTAGCCATCTTTGTAGACAACCCATCACACCTACTGTAGAAACCACTAGACCCCCAACTGAGACAAGACACTCAGTGTTCCTTACCTAGCAGCCGTGTTAAGGTAAGTAACCACTTACCTTTTTGTGGCGAGCGGTTGGGACAGAAGGAGCAAGAGTACAGGACAGGACTGATTGTGCTTTGTGCCTAGTCTCCACCTAAGGCCTGAACCGGGCCTGACTCTGAAAGAAACCTTGAAAAGTTTCCTAAATTCCAGGAACAAGTATCTCAGGAATGCAGGGAGGTCTTATCTCAAGGCCAGCCACCTGGACCAGATGCCCCCAGGCGTATGTGACTTAAGTGATTGGATTAATGCTTGATTGGATTGATCTGTAGGCAATACTTAAGTGATTGGATTAAGGTCCTTGAAAAGGGCATGTGAATCTAATCTGTAGGCAATTCATGTGTATATAAGCCATGCCAGACTAAAGCTTCTTTGCATTCTGCACCAGACAGTTTGCCCTCCTGTCGTCTTGTATATACAGCCCAACGCCCCCACTCAGGAAGTGTTCGACTCCTGCCGGCAGGCCCCGGCACCTTTTGGTGAGACTATTCAGTGAATAGCCTCACCAAACCACCCACTCCTAAGAGCAATGGTTGGTACTAGTCATGTGGCAAACAGGAACAAAGCGTGAGGTGTAAACCCAGGCCTTCTCTTCCCCAAGTTCACAGAGGAACTATGAGCCACATGGTAGAACTCATCCAGACAGTTCCCCATGGGCCTGCAATATACAATTAGAAAACAATATCATCTGGAAATGCTTTGCAGGAAGGCAGTTCAGAGTGACAGGCAGGGACCAACACTGGCAGTCAAGAGACCTGAAGTCTGGAGGTAGCCTCTGCCACCGACTACCCTCTGTGTCTCTGAACAAATCAAGGGCAGGTGTGTCTGGGCCGCAGTTTCCCGTATATTACGGAAAGGGCTTTAACTAAGGCCCCAGCTGCTCTGATGCTCTCTACTGCTCCATAGAGCTAATTTTATTAACCAGTCCAGGCAACAGGTGTCTCTGTACGCACTGCCAGAGAGACTCTTGGGGGGGTCACAGACCCACAGTGCCTGAACAGGTGAAGGGAAGATAAAGGCAGGGCTAGAGGAGGGAGCCTCCTGCAGTGTGCAGGGTGGCCTGGAGTCCATCCAGAACCTGGCACAGAACTCAGAACAAGGGCAGCAGTGGAAACAGACAAGAAGGGATGAACGTGAGCAATTATCAGGGAGCAGTTGTCAGCACCTACGGCTGGCTGGATGTTTGCAGGGAAAGCCCAAGGAAAGGCAGGGGCACAGGTAACTCCAGAGGGACTGGGACAGAGAGCCCAGCATCCCAGAGAAGGTGGACGGAGAAGCAATTTGGGAATCAGAATGATGAATGTGGAAGTTGTCATAATGCATCTCTCCCTTCATTATGGAAGCATCCCACGCTCACCAAAGGGAACTTGGAAAATGATTTAAAAACTGGAAAGAAAATGTTCGCCCATAACCATTCAAATGCCATCACTCTCACCACTTGGGTGGACTATCTTAGTCTTTTATCCCCTCACGTGTAGCTTTTCTTCTTAGTATGCAAGAAGCAGCATAAGGCAATGGGAAGAGTGTAGTTCTTGATGTCAGTGATAATTAGGATAAAATTCTGGCTCTTCCACTTTTGGAGGCTCTTTCACATTTATTGAGCACTCCTGGTGTCAAATGTTTTATCTGTATTAATTCATTTAATAGTCGTAATAACCCTTTGAAGCCCTACTTCATATATAAAGAGATGAAGGCAGAGGGGCTAAAGGACTTGGGGAAGGTCACCCTCGTAAGTGGCAGATGAAAGAGTTAAACCCAGGCGTCTGAGTCTGAAGCTCACTGTTTACACAGCCTCACCTCCTACCTTTTACTGTGTGACCTTGACAGAGTCGGTGAACTTCTCTGCAAAGTGGAAACTATTCTCAGAGTTGTGAGCATTACCGAGCACATATACATTAAGTGCCTGGCACACTGTAAGCATCTCAACTAACGGTGGCTGCTCACCACTTGAAAATGAATTTTTGTTTCAGGCAAGTTGAATCTGAGGTGAGGATGGGGCTGCCCGCTGGAGTCGGAATTGCAAGTGTAATAAAGCCCAGTGTTTTGGTGCTGAAGCAGTTAAGATCCGCCTGTCTGGACCCAAACCCCACTCTGCCACCTAACTGTCACACGACTTGACAAGTTAGTTCACCTGTCTGAGCCTGTTTTTTCACCTATAAAAGGGGATAAAAATAGTACCTACTTTCTTGGTTTGTCTGGAGTATATGGGGTGATGTGTGGGAAGTGATTAGGAAGAGGGTTTGGACATTGTCACTGCTTGATAAATGTGGGTTTTTGTGCTAGTGTGTATGGTGGCTGTAATGATAAACCTGTGGCAATGCAATGTTAGCACAAGGTAATAATCTCCTGTGTTAAGGTTCTTGTAGGTATAAGGTATGGGGGAAGTAGAAATCAAATCTATAACAAAACCCTTTCTTCCCAGTAACTGCACAACCGTTTGCCTCATTCCAGGCATATGTCCACCCTTGTGCCTGGGGTTTTAAACAGAAAATCCAGCGAAGGGGAGACAGTTCCTACCCAACACACCCATAATTCGGGCAGCTGGGGGATGTTGCTAGGAAAACGATTGAAGGGCTGGCTACAGGACCTAGGAGATAAAGTGCTCTACATAAGAAATTAGGAAGAATGTTCCCTGTGGGTGAGGTATGTTAAGTCATCATGAAAAGATGTAGAATCTCTTTTTGGGGACAGCTTTAATAGGACCGATCTGTTAGGAATGGTCTTTAGTTCTTCACTCAGGAAAAGCAATGAGCTGACTTCAAGAAGCACATAGCTCTGTGAAGGTCATTAACTCAGCTACTTGGTGAGCTGCAACCTCTAGCCTTCCAAGGACTGCATTTCACAGGAAGAGAGTGACCATGGGCACCCCCTTGGTGGAGAGGAGGGAGGCCGATGCACGCCGACAGGGCCTCAGCTCCCACACAGACCTGCAAATAAATATAGTTGAGGAAAGGTCTCAAACAAAATGGAACCACTGCAGGTAAGCAGGGAGGCCTGGACGTGGGAAATCGCCTGATTCTCACTGGCAGAAAAGGACTTCCTCGAGCTGGCAAGGGCAGTGTCGCTGGAGCAGGCATCCCGGGTTCTGGTTATCGAAGGTGCAGCCCCACAGCGTCCAAACTGCTTCCCTCCAAGAGATGGAAATAATTTCCCTAGGGCAAGATCATTTGCATCGGACTTTCCCCCATTTCTCCCCCTACAGTCACTTCTCAAGCCCCTCGGGTCTGGGGCTGCGAGTCCTGGCGCAGACCAGAAAGGAAAGCCAGTGGCCGCCTCTCCAGGGCGCACGACCCTCGCAGGCCTGACTTCGCTGGAATGTCCTGGCCATGTCCGGGCCTCCTGGGATCGGGCTGTACTTATGAGGCATGGGGCCCTCCGGGAGAGGCTGGACTCAGGGGAGCCGGGGTGCAACAGCCTCCGGGGCGCAGGGGCACAGAGCCTCTGAGCCACTTTGGGAACAAGGCCGCCGGGGACGCCGCGGGGGGCTGGGGCCGCCATGCGGAAGCCCGGCTGGGAAGGGCGGGCGGAGCATGGGCGGGCGTGGGCAGGGCCGGCGGCCTTGGGGTTAATGTCCGCCCCGCCCCGGCCGCACTGACTCAGTTTCACCAGAAACTACGGGGAGGAGGTGGCCGATCCCCAGCGCACCCCGCACCGGGGAGGAAGCAGCGGCCCGTGCCGCTCGCGAAGCCGGGACCGGAACCTCGGCTGGCTGGGCCCCACCCCACTCACCTGCGCAGGTAACCCGGGCCCGGGAGCGCGAGGCGGAGGCGGAGCCGGCTCGGAGCATGTGTGGCCCTTTGTTCTGCGCTGGTCCGTGTGTCAGGGTACGTGGGCACCTGAGCCGTCCCTCTGGGCGGCCGACGGGCGGCCGGGTCACGGCAGAGTGCGTGGGAGGGCCGGGCCCCCGGGCGCTCAACCTCGCGGGCTGCTCGGTGCTCCCCCGCCCTCCCCCGACTCCCCCCGGCCGGCCCGCCTTGCAGTCTCCTCGGCTGATCCGGCGTACCTCCTCCTCCGTCGCCTCCCCTCTTTAAGATCGCAAGCACCCTCGGAGCCCAGAGGCCCGCACTGTGAAGGTGACGCCGTAGGGAGGAGGGCGACGGCCCTTGGGAGGATGATGGCCGGCGCCCGCCTCTCCCGGGGCCGCATTCCTGCGGTGGCCGTGTGCCTTCTGTGCGCGCTCTGCCTGCTGAGCGCCGAGGCCGGGCCGCCTCCCTCACCCCCCGGGTTGCCCGCGGGAGCCGCCTGCCTGGACCGCTTTACCGCCGGGGTGCCTGCCTTCGTGCTCGACACCGAGGCGTCGGTCAGCAACGGGGCCACCTTCCTGGGCTCCCCCACGGTGCGCCGCGGCTGGGACTGCGTGCGCGCCTGTTGCAACGCCCAGAGCTGCAACCTGGCTCTGGTGGAGCTGCAGTCCGACGGCGGGGAGGACGCCATTGCCGCCTGCTTCCTCATGAACTGCCTGTACGAGCAGAACTTCGTGTGCAAGTTCGCGCCCAGGGAGGGCTTCATCAACTACCTCACGCGGGAGGTTTACCGCTCCTACCGGGAGCTGCGGACCCAGGGCTTTGGAGGTAAGGACAAGGCGGCCGGGATGGATGCCTTTGGGGAGCCTCAGAAAAGGTGGGGGCTAACATCAGAAAGGAGTTAAGGAGAGTCTCATTCTACGCAGCTTCTCCTTGGAAATAGGTGGTATAAACAGTAAACAAAGTGAGTGAGGAGGGGTGACATCCTAGAGCCCAGACTCTGGTCCCTGAATTCGGGACATTGAGTGGGCTGGCGCTCTAGGATGTGTGTATGGGAGACAGGAGGCAGCTCCTTGGGATTCCCAATTTCTAGCCCTGATACGCCGAGTGAGTGAGCCTCCTGGAGGCCGCCTGGCGACGGGGTAGGCACCCCGGCCAAGCATTGCCATAGGCACCTTGAGGCCTTCTCAGAATCGCCTGGTGAAGAGTAGCCCCTTCACTGCTGGACTTGCGGTTGGTTAGCATCTCTTTGCACCCCCTTTCCCCAGCTGTTGGCCTTTTGGTGGTCTGGGGAAAACTGCCAGACCCCAGATACTAAAGAACAAGCCTAGACTGGGGTTGACCAAAGGGAGGGGTGGGGGCGTCAGTGTTGTGGGCCCAGCAGCCAGAGGCCCTGGGGTGGGGGTGAGGAAGTTGCTGGATGAGTCAGCCCCCTGGTATGTGTACCTGGCAGGGGAGGGATGTCAGCTGTCCAGGCAGGTGTGTGTGCGCGGCGTGAGCCAGGCAGAGCTCTCCCTGCTTAGGATGTGGTAGCCAAGCTGTCTGCTCACCTTGTTTACTTCCAGGGATAAAGGCAAAGTAGGGCCAGGACCCCTCCCCTTTCCTCCTGGGACTACACAGTTAGCTGGGATCAGGCCTCTCCAGAGACCTTCCTTCCCCATTCTCTCCACTTGCTGTTCTAGCCAGGTGGAGCTCTAGGGCAGGGATGGGTCACAGCTGATGACCTCTGTTAGCACTTCACAGTTTACTGATATCTGTACCACTCAGCCTCTCACTTAGGCCTCATGATAGGCATTTCTGAAAAGGGTTTTCTTAGTTGTCATCCCACTCTTTAGGTTAAGGAACTGACTCCCAGGTTCAATAATTTACCCAGGATAACACTGCCCATAAATGGGTAACCTAGGACCCAGCACCAGGAGGACCTCCAAAAATCCTGTGCTGTTTTCACACAAGACCCCTTTCTGGGAGAAACCTAGTACCATGACTCCATATAGCTAAGTGGCTAGCAGAACCAGACACTAGGGAGCTCAAGGGCCCAGGCTGGGCCGGGCTCAGTCTGGGCATTGCTTCGGTTCTGGAAAGTGGAGGGAAGACTTTCCTTTCCAACCTTTTCCTTGCTCATCTCTCTCCATCAGGTTAGGGCCACTCTTCTGCATCTCCTTCCAGCAGCTCTCCTGGGTTCCTGAGGAGGAATGGGATGGGAATTCCAGGAAGGGGGCACCACCCCTGGGCCGGCCGGGCCACCGAGTCCCCTTAGGCCAGGGCCGGAGCCTGTTCCGCAAGGAAGTGGTGGCGAGTGTAGGAGGTGATGATGCTGATTGACTTGCCTGTGCCCTTCATGCTGACAGAGGCCCTCGGGGAGGCTCATTGCAGGGCCAGGGCCTGGAACTCGGGGCAGTCAAGGAGCAGAGCTGGCTCCACATGGTCCTGGGACCAGCCTTCCTCTTCTGGAGACTTCTCGCCCCCAGACGGGCCTGCTTGGCACAAGACAGGGTGGAGTGGGGACTTGCTGGGGTGTTTAGGAACTTGGGTAGGGCTTGAACTGAGTGTGAGCTCCAGGCCATTTTCAGGGCACTGCAGTGCTTTGTGTGGGGTGGGGGCGGGGTTGCTCTGTGCTTGTCGAAGAATCCGTTCTCAGCTGAGCCCAGCTAGAGGGGTTGGAGGTGGGTAAAAGCAGGGTAAAGCCATTCTGGAAGCAAGAGCAATCCGGCAGGCAAGGTGGGCGGGTCCTCAGGGCTTCTAAACCTTTGATTGAAGTGTTGCGTTGAGAAATCCTAGTGGCGGGGTCGCTCCCTTTTTCCCTGCCCGTGGCCAGGCCAGTCCAGTCCAGATTCCCGCAGTGGGAGCACCCTGCGCCTTCCTCCTCTCCCCTCCTCCTCTCCCCGTCCTTTTGTTGGAGGCGTGGTCTAGGACGTGGAGTCTTTGTTTCCCTGGAGATGTCCTGAGGCCTGGCAGCTGGGGGAGGGGCCGGATTTATTGCCACTGGCCCTTTGCTCTCTCTGGGCGGGAGGAAGGGAGTGGCGGCTGGCACACCTGCCCCTTGCTCCTGAGTGGGGGGCCTGGGGAGGACTGTGCAGGACACTACCCATCTGGCCAAAGGGCTGGCTCATGGCTGCCTGCCACTGCCATCCTGGGGCCCTTGGATTGTCTGCTAGATAGACTGCCAGGTAGTCTGCCTTCTTTCCCTTTTCAGACAGCTGATTGCTTTCTTCAGAAATGTCAGGAGGGAGGAACAGGCTCCTCCCCGCCCACTACCCCCCTGGCTTTGTCTCTCAGAGATCACTTCAGGGCCCGTCTCAGTTGGACCCTCTCCTGATTGCCAGGATGTACGTAGACATGTATAAACCAACTTACCAACCAGTTACTCACTGTAGCATTGTTTATGATAGCAAAAAATTGGAAACAATTTCAATGTCTGGCAACAAGTCCTATAACTGGTTGCTGTAATGCTGTTTTAATAATAATAATGAACCCTGAGGCAGCATGGTTTAGTCTGTAGTAGGGAAAGAAGAAAGAAAGACTCTAAATCAAGAAAGGACTGGTAGGTTGGGTAAATAAGTTATAAATAACTGTAACTTCATACAGTGAGTACTATGCAACCCAAAAAAAGGAAGCTCTTTATGTGCTGTTATGGAATGATTTCCAAAATATATTATGAGGAAAACAAGAAGAACTTGCATGCTTATAAATTCAGTACTGTCTTTCTTGATACACACACACATAAGCTAGTGAGAGCAGTTTCCTCTGGAGAGAGGAACCTGGGGGGTTAAGGAGAAAATGGACTTAATTCTCACTACCTATCTGTACTTTTTGAATTTTATATCACGTATATGTATTAGCTAACTTAAAAACAAAACCCCCAAGATAGAAGAAAGCAATCAGAATCATACCTCTAAGCAGGTGGGTGACCTGCGACTTGGTATTTTGGAAAGAGTGTGAGCTAATGGAGTAGGACTGACCAGGGTTCAAATCCGAGCTCTGCTGTTTAGAAACTAAGTGACCCTGGGCACATCATTTAACCACAGGTGTCAATTTTCTCACCTGGAAAGAGGGGCAAGAATGCAGTTGTGGCAGGATGATTAGGAAGGTAGGTGTAGATCAGCAGTCAGTAAACTTCTGAAAATGTTCAAATAGTAAATACTTTTAGGCTTTGTGGCCCATGTAATCTCTGTTGAAATTACTCGACTCTGCTCTTGCGTGAAAGCAGCTGTCTACAATAGATAAACGAATAGGTGAGGCTGTGTTCTAATGTATGGACACAAATTGGAATTTATATACTTTTCACACATCACAAAATATTATTCTTTTGATTATCTTTTTCAACAATTTAAAGTATAACAGGCAATGGGCCAGGTTTGGTCTACAGGCTGTAGTTTGCCAACCCCTGATGGAGATGGTACAGGTAAAATACCTCTCATGGTACCCAGCACACATTAAACAAGTAGCTTTGTTAATAAGAATGACTCCAGATCTGTCTCCAACTCTGGCCTCCCTGGAGCTCTGATGTGCAGCTCTACTGCGTATGGTCAGTTCCCCTCTGGATGGTCTTCCCTCTGGCAAATTCAACCTCTCTGTGACTGAACCACACATGTTCCCGTTCAGTCTGGTTCCCTCCCACCTGTGCCCTGGCTCTTCCTCCCCAGTTCCCAGTGTCCAGCAGGCATGGAAACCTGAAGTGTCTGTTCAACATTCTTCTCGCATCCTCCTTTCCATTCCCCTACCTGTCGCTTAGTTCAGACCATCTCGTTGCATCTGCCCTGAACTGCTGCGCGGGTCCACTTACCCATCTTTCACTCCATAGATACACAATTCCAAACAGATGGGTACACAGCTGCTGCCCCAGCACTTGGCCCCTCCCGTAGGACTCCCGGACCTCGGCCGTGCATCCCGGAGGTCAATGTTTGGTGCAGCTTGGCCTCTGGGACTCTGTGCCACTGCTCACAGCCAGTGTCTCTCCCCTTCCTGTACCACCAGTTGTTAAATATGTGAATGTCCCTCCTGCTGTATTCACAAGCCCTGGGCCAGCAGCCTGGGCTGTTGGAGGTCTCTCCCAGCCCAGCTGGTCTCCTTCATGTCCACCTAACCAGTGTTGCAAATTCCCAATACCTTGCTAGGCTCATCATACTTTCTGCTGCCATTAATAGCACAGTGTATTGTTGCCCACAACTAAACAAATAAAAACAAACAAAAGAATCAAAACATCCTTCCTCCCTTCTCTGAATGTCCCCTTCCTTGACTCTATTACGCAGTGCTTCACCTCGCTGGGTCTTTTCTCCCATGTTGCTTCATATCTGATCTGCTCAACTGGACTGTATCCCCTCCAGGGTGGCACATTAATTCTCTGTGGCTGCTGAGACAAACTACTATAAACTGGGTGACTTAAAATGACGGAAGTTCCTTGTCTCACAGTTTTGGACACCGGAAGTCAAAAATCTAGCCGTTGGCAGGGCCACACTTCCTCTGAAGACCTTAAGGGAGGGTCCTACCTTGCCTCGCCCAGCATCTGGCAGCTCCAGACATTCCTGTGCCCCATCGGCACATAGTCTTCTCTTCCTTCACTCTCTTCTCCTCTTCATCTTTTTTTTAAGGTATCATTGACATACACTCTTATGAAGGTTTCACGTGAAAAACAATGTGGTTGCTACATTCACCCGTATTATTGAGTTCCCCCCCCCATACCCCATTGCAGTCACTGTCCATCAGCGTAGTAAGATGCCACAGAGTCACTACCTGTCTTCTCTGTGCTACGCTGTCTTCCCTGTGACCCCCCACACCATGTGTGCTGATCATGATACCCCACAATCCCTTCTCCCTCCCTCCCCCACCCCTCCCCTTTGGTAACCACGAGTCCTTTCTTGGAGTCTGTGAGTCTGCAGCTGGTTTGTTCCTTCAGTTTTGCTTCATCCTCTTCATCTTTTATAAAAACATTTATCATTATATTTAGGGCCTACCCAGCTAGTGATCTCATGTGGAGATGCTTAACATAATTAGTTTGGCAAAGACCCTTTTTCCAAACAAGGTCACATTCACAAGTTCTGGAGCTGATGTGTAAACCTGTATCTTGGAGGGTAACCGTTCAGTCCTGTACAGACAGGAACTCTGCTTTGAGCTCGTCTGTCTCTCCAGTCCCCAACCCCAGACTGGAGGAAGCCTCAAACGGGAGCACTGTCAGGTGCGGGGAACAAGGGGGCTCCCACGGGACTCCTTGGAACTGGAGACAGTCCGAGGTGACAGTCACCTTGCCCTCATGTCCACTCACCCTGGGATGCCAAGGCTTGGGGACTCTGTGCTAAAGGCTTCTGTCAGGATGGGCTTCTCAGCAGCCGTCCAGGCCAACAGAGTGAGGGGTAGTGGTGTTAATTACATATTCACTTATTTGGCTTTTCAAATATATTGTTACTTTAACTTCTCAAAGCAATTAACACAAGGACCTGCTTATTGTAGAAAATAGAAATAAGGCCCCCATCTATCTAACTAGCTAATCTATCTATCTAAATAGGACCAGGTGGCACATCTATTCAGTAATCTGTTTCTGAAAGCAGATTTTACAATCTAAAAATATCCTCAGTATCCCAAAGATAAAATAGGTCTAAATACAAGCAAGGAGATGATATAGTGTGAGCTCCTGCCTTCACCCCATGGAGATTGCCGAGTCCTAGGGTGGTCTAGGTGTGGCCCGTATTGCACCCCACCCCAGGAGAGATCTAGTGTACTCAGTGACAGTTGACCCTGCCTCACCTTCCCCCCAGGGTCCCGGATCCCCAAGGTCTGGGCAGGCACAGATTTGAAGGTACAGCCCCAGGAACCCGTGGTGCTGAAGGGTGTGGGGAACACGGATTGGCACCTCCTGCAGGGTGACACAGACGTCAGGGTAGAGGTGAGACATTGGGCTGGCCCCCTGACCCCCAGTTCAGCTCTCTAGGGTCCCCTCTCCGGTGCCATAGGCCATCCTGTGGGTCCAGACAGGGTGGGATGGATAGAAGCTGAGGACACTTTTAATGCCAAGTCCCTCTGCTCTCTCCAGGGGGTGGGGGTGTGGCTGAGAGGGCCCGGGGCAGCCCAAGGGCCCCAAAGGGTCCCAGCCTGATGGCTGCTCTTGTGCCTAGAGGAATGATCCAGACCAGGTGGAGCTGTGGGGACTTAAAGAAGGTACCTACCTGTTCCAGCTGACAGTGGCTGGCTCCAGTGAGCCAGAGAGCACAGCCAATGTCACGGTCACAGTGCTGTCCACCAAGCAGACAGAAGGTGAGTTTGGTGGGGGGGCGGGAGGCGGCACCTGGAGCCATGCCTTGCTGTTGATTAGCCCCACAGGCCCCCTCACACGCTTTCCGCCCTCCAGAATATTGCCTGGCACCCAGAAAGGTGGGCCGATGCCGCGGTTCCTTCCCCCGCTGGTACTACAACTCCACAGAACAAATCTGCAAGAGTTTCACTTATGGAGGGTGCTTGGGCAACAAGAACAACTACCTTCGGGAAGAAGAGTGCAAGCTAGCCTGCCGGGATGTGCAAGGTGGGCCTCTGCAGGGTGGCTTTGGGCCGCAGGTGACTCTCCCCCAGGGTGGGTGGTTTCCGTCCACCAGTCAGGGAAGTGGCCATGGGAGTCCCCATTCCCAGGCTCCCCATGAGCTTCTCCTTGCTGGTGCCTGGCCCTGCCTCCCCTCACTTCTCTGGTTTTTCTCTTCCAGGACCCTCCATGGAAAGACAACATCCAGGTGGGCTTCGCTCCTTTCCCTTTTCCCCTCACCCTTGCCAAGTGTCCAGCCCATATCATGTCCCTGCCCCTAACCAGGCTGCTTTGGGCCAATGCCTTTCTACCCTCGTAGGCTGTGGAAAGGCCACGTGCACCCCACCCTTTGCAGCCCAATACCCTCCTTTCAGGATCTGCCCAGTTGGCATGTAGGAATGTTCAAGCAGGGCGTGGGAGTGGTGGAAGGGGAGCAGGGGACATGCCATGATGTTGTGCGGGGTTGAGGACCAGGTAGGTGACAGACTCTTGGTGCTTGCTGGCTTCTGCTCCATCCTGACCTTCCCTCTCCTCGGAACTGTCCCCATGCAGTGTGCTCTGGCACTTGTCATTCCACCCAGTTCCGCTGCAGCGATGGCTGCTGCATTGACAGCTTTCTGGAGTGTGATGACACTCCCGACTGCCCTGACGCCTCCGATGAAGCCACCTGTGAAAAATGTGAGGCCTGGGAGATGGAGGGGCAGTGGGCAGGAGAGGTGGGGTCGACTGCTCATCCTGCACCCCGGGGAACCCTTGTTAGACCTGCATCTCTGATCTTTCCTCTTTGCAGACACCAGCGCCTTCGAGGAGCTCCAGAACATCCATTTCCCCAGTGACAAAGGTACGCTCCTCCCCAGGCCCTGGGCCAGGGCAGATGCCAGCTCTGCCATCTTACTCACCCCTTCGGTGTGCCAGGGGAGATAGGGGGTTGCTCTGTGTGCCAGGCTGTGGGCAGAAAGAGCCAAAGCAGGCTCCTGGGCTTTCTTTTCTGGCTCTGTGTTTCCCAAGCATCAGTCGTCCTCTTAACACCTTCAGAAATTTAGCCATGCCCACGTATCACCGAGATGCTGTTTACTTAATATTTTTTCTTTCAGTTGATTTTTAACTTAACATATTAAAAAGGAAATTGCCCATCACTACCATAAATGGAAATGCCATTCACTCTTGAGACTATTAAAATAAGTATGACAGATTCAGGAAAGCTGAAAGAAAACTAAAAAGGAAATAGTTGTGTGGGTCAGTGTAGGGTGTTTCGGTGCCTAAGATCATTGTCCAGGATTTGTCTTCCTGGCTCTGGCAAGACTGTAGATGGGGCAGATATTTCTGGGTCTCCCAAGGCCCACACTGAGTCCTAGCTGTCCCTAGTATGAGGCAGCTTGGGGGGTGGCCAGCAGCAGCCCTGTGCAGCCTGGTAATGCTGGGGGGGGTGGAGGTCTGTGGACTCATTCACCCCTGTGCCTGCTCCTTCCTCCCAGGGCACTGTGTGGACCTGCCATACACAGGCCTCTGCCTGGAGAGCATCCCACGCTGGTACTACAACCCCTTCAGTGAACGCTGTGCTCGCTTTACCTACGGTGGTTGTTATGGCAACAAGAACAACTTTGAGGAGGAGCAGCAATGTCTTGAGTCCTGTCATGGCATCTCCAGTGAGCGGGGCAGTGGGGTCGGGGGAGACGGGGAGGGGGAAGTCTTAGCTAGAACACCCAGCTCTGTCCCGAAGCCCGGGCTGGTCACGGCTGGTCCTCAGAGCGCCTAGAGTGGGGGTGCAGGAGGACGGCGGTGGTCGTCTGGGGCACTAGGAGGCAGCTGGTCTCAGAGCCCTTAGTATTGACTTGTCTCTCCCCATCGTTTTGTAGAGAAGGATGTGTTTGGTCTGCGGCGGGAAAGCCCCAGTCCCAACGTAGGTAAGCTCTGGTCTTCCCTGTTCCCAGTGAGTAGCTGTCAACTCAAGGACCACAGGACTGGTTGCAACCGCCTAAACCTGTGTCGAGGGGGATCCAAGGCTGGCTAAAGGGACAGTGTCCTGCCATCAGTAGCAGTACTTGCCATGGGCAGGGAGGAAGGTGCAGTGAAGGGAGTGGCAGATGTTTGCCATCAGCGCTCCCGATGGAGCCGTTCAGCCGTCCATGCGCCGGAGGTCCTTCCACACCGGGCGTGCATTTGACTTGGCCCCTTCTTTACCAAGTAGGGGTGGGTGTCAGCACTGAGCAGGCCCTGGGAACCCCTCCTGAGTCCCCTTCTTCCCCAGGCTCCGTGGAGGTGGCCATGGCAGTCCTCCTGGCCGCCTGCATCGTAGTTGTGGTGGCTGTCCTGGGCTACTGCTGCTTCAAGAGCCAGAGAAAGGGCTTCCGCAGATACCGTCACCGCCACCGCGACCCTCCACCCCCTACCCCCGCCAGCTCCACAGTCTCCGCCACCGAGGACACGGAGCACCTGGTCTATAACCACACAACGCGACCCCTCTGACCCCGGGGCTGCCCTGACCCTCTGGCTGAGCTCTTGACATTTCTCGCCTGGCCCTGCTTCCTCCTTGCTGGACGGAGGCCAGAGCGGGGAGGACGGAGACCAGAGTCCTCCGGCCTGTGGCTGAGGCACGCTCTGCCTCAGAGGCCAAGGCTCTAGCGCCTCCCGGAGTTGTCTCCGCTAAGCTCAGGCCTCTTGCTCCTGAGAAAGCTCTGGGGTCTGGGAGGAGCAGAAAACCTTTGGTCCCAGGGTCCCACACACAGACGGACCTGTCCGCCTAGGATTTCAGAGGAAGTTTGAGTTTTGTTTCCTGTTCAGAGCTGCCTGCCGCACCCCCAGGGCACTGGGAAGGGGCCTGAGGTGGTATCAGAAGCCGGCCCCCCCACTCGGCACAATCCAGAGCTGGGAGGGAGGGGCCTCCCTGTATATTTTCTGCTGTACAGAGTTGCTTTTTGTTTATTTAATGCCATGGGGGTAGGTGAGAGGAGTGGAAAGCGGCCGCGTAGCCTCTGCCACTTCTTCCCTCCCCCCAAAGAGTGAACCTAGATCTGGTCTAGCCCAGCACACAGAGCCAGACCCCCACAACCTCCCTACAACTCCAGGGCTCTCCAACATCACACCCCCAACCCTCTCCCATACTTCTCACAGCCCCCAACCCACCCCCAGTGTAATAAAATGGTTTGTCCTGTGAGGCTTCTGTCTGTGCTGTGGCCAGGAGGGGGACAGGGCTACTTGGAGGGGGGAAGAGGGGACCGCCCTGCCTGACTGGTTCAGGCTTTGGCCACCTGGTTTAGCAGGTTTTCCCACCCTTCCCTAAACTGCCCCAGCCCCTGCGGGTGGAGAGAAATGCCAGGTTTGACCACCAGAGGGGAGGGGTGAGGGCCGTGGGAGTGGCATTGCTCCTGGCTTCAGCCTGTTGGCAGGCTTTGTTCCATAGCTGGGGCAGGTCTTAACCGCAGTGTGTAGTTGAGGACTGGGGGAAGGAAGGGAACACCGGCTGGAACTATGGTTCTAATCTCCACTCCCTTTGGTGTCGGGCTAGGGACAGGGGTCCCATGCGGGCCAGGTCACTGCTGTCCTCCGCCCACCCACAGACGCCTTGGCTTCTCCATAGTATAGCTACTCCAACCTCTGCACTTCTGCCCAGGAGCCCTGATTTGAGGTCCTACTCCATCCCACACCCTTTATTTGTTTGAGACACCTTTTGTTTGGTGCCCCCCCCAAAAATCCCTTTAATTCACTTCTTTATTTATTCAATAAATTATCGAGCTCCTATATTCCAGGTACCAGTAACCATTAAAAATTCGGTATTGTCAAGATAAAGCACATAGCGAGCACCACGTCATGCTTTACATGTCTCAGCTGCCTCTGCACAGGACCTTGTGCCAAGGCACTGTTACTATCCCACTTTACAGGCAGGGAAACTGATGACAAAGTTGGGTTCTCAAGGTCCTAGAGATGGTGCTGAAGGACCAGATTCAAACCCTAACATCCAGAGTCTAGTCTTAAAACTTAAAAAGAGATACGTTTAGATTATAAGCGCTACAAAGAAAAAATGGCAACGTGAGAGGCTGGGGGGCTGCTTTTAAGCAATTGGAGTGTGACTGATCTTTGAGTCCAAAATGTACAGCCCAGTGAATTTCCATAACTACACATCCAGAAGGCAAGTACCCAGATCAAGAAGCAGAACCTTATTAGCGTTCCAGGATGGGCCTCCTTTTGATGGGTAACGTACTCACCCCTCTGCGTATCTTTTATACTCAGCCTGGGCCCCCTCTGCATTTCTCATCTTTCAGCCTAAGCTCAAGTTCTTATTTCAGAAACCCTCCTTCATACACCCAGGTGCGGGACACTTACTGCCCCACACCCCTGTGTCTACTAATAGGACCCTGTTTCCCTTTTCATTTGCTTAACTGTCCTCTAGCTGGGTTGTGAGCCCCTGGAGATGCAGGTGGCGTCTTAGCTGTCTCTGCCTCCGGCAGCACGTACTCCCTCAGTGACCTTGGTGAATGGCAGTGGTTTGCTGAAAGTTGAGTGCTTGGCAGGAGGTGGGCTCGTTACCGTGCTTTGGCTGTCCCCATTTCTCAGGGCACTATTTCTGCTTTCTCCTTTACCAGCTACTCATCCATCCTTCAAGGCTCAAAACCGTCTGGATTCCTCCTCTGCTTTTCCCAGCACAAGGAGCAACCTCCCATTATCCCTTAGTTCTGCATAAGAACTTCCAGGGCTGTGATTGTTAATGATTCATTAAAGTCTATCCCAATGCCTAGAACAGTGGTCAACATAGAATAAGTGCTTAATAAGTGTTTGTTGGCCAGAAGGGAGCTCCCTCTTGTTGGAGGGGTAGAGGTGAAGTGAGATGATGCCAGCAAAGTGCCATCCTCAGCGCCAGCTGCTGGCATGGAGGGAGGGACACGGTGGGTCAGATCTGGTGACAGGAGGTGAGATTTGTGCAGGGGCCACTAGGGTGCGCTCTGCTCTTTGCTGCGAGGGTTTGCGTCCAGACTCCCAGACAGGTGTCAGGTGTGGAGCAATGAAAGCTGAGGCACAGCCCCTGGTCTTTTGGAGCCAACACTCGAGTGCAGGTAGGAAGAATGCAAATACCATAACAAAATAATCTGGCCCTCAAATACTCCTTACCTCTGTGGCTTTCCCAGCCGTCCTCAACACCATCCCCACCCAAGTGACACCCTTTCTCAGAACTTTCATGCTTCCATCCTTTCGTACAGCTGTCGCTTCTACCTCAAATTCATCTGCTCTGGGAAAGCTCCTGCTTACCCTGTGATGTAACTCAAAAAGCCTTCCCTGTTTCTCCAGCCAAAGTTCACCGTGGCCCTCTCTGTTCTCTCACGCAGGACATGGTCTGCAGCATACATAGGGCCGTGTTAGTATGCATCTGCCTGCACCTGGACTCCCTGGGACAGGAACGGAGGGTAGGGTCTTACTTATCTCAGCCATTATGCCAGGACCGCATGTGGATGGATACAAGGTATCTAATAAATGGCTGTTGAATGAAGCAGAGGTTAGTCAAGCCCTGGAGATTAAGGAGCAGGTTGAGATGTGGCTTCATGGGGGAGGCATGAGATGAGATGGGCATGTGAGCGTGGGTGTTCCAGGCATAACAAAATCATAGCAAGCCACGGCTGGGCAGTGGAGATCATGAGTCTCGTTTTAAGTGGGAACCAGCAAACTCCTTCGTTTGGCTTAAGCACTGAGAGGGAAAGCTGGGAGGTTGGTGGGTGGAGTCCATGCTGGTGGACACTTGGAGATTTGAACAGGGGAAGAAGTGATTCAGACTCAGCTTTAAAAAGTGAACAGGAAAGCAGGCCATATCACAGGTCGCACCACAGGAGAGGGAAAGAGGGAGGAAGCCACACCAAGTAAGTCAAGCAAGGTGACCTATGCGAAGTATATAGTAGAAGCACAGTGAAGGCTGGTTGAAAGGCTGCAGCACTGCAGCCGACATACTTTGGCTCAAACAGTGGCTTTATTTCTTTTATTACTAAGATTTAAAGAGTGAGAAAACTTCATTTTAAAAAAACCTATATTTCTAGCTTCTTGTGAAAAATCAGGAGTCTGGCAATAGAGGGCCCGCATTCCTGCAGCAGTCCAGTCTCTGAGTTCAGGTCCTCGAAGCTACTCAGGCACTAAGCCATCCATAGCTCCCCCGGCCCCAGTCTGCTGCTCCCAGAGTTAGCTGCCTGCCTGGGGCTCCAGGCATTCAACTTTGGGACACCCCGCCACCCCCCATCATCTTATCCCTTATAACCCATCCTGCCTTCCCTATATTGGGAAGTTTTCTCCAAAACTGTGGGTCCCAACAGTTCAAATAAACACTGATTAAGAACTGGGTTGTTTCTCCTAAACCCATCCCTGCCCATTTAAACAAACAGCCCTGAATGAGGAGTCATGTGTCTTGCACAAGACCACTCCCTTCCCCACCCAGCCGCAGCTCCACTAAAGCCTGGGACGGGCACTTTTCAGCTCCCCCTGGGAGGGTTTGTTGTCAATACCACCACTTGGAACCCCAGCTTCAGCTCTGGAGGAGGTGGTGGGGGTGGAAACTCCCACAGATTCTCTGCGAGTGCCCACCTCTCTTTCCCCCACCTGCTCTGGCTCCTGGGGGTTCTCTGAGCAGAGAACCAGAACCCGAGCCCAGAACCAGGAGGACCAAGAAAATAAACTGGGAAAGAAAGGCCCCTTGTGGGGTTAAAAAAAGTTCTATGTTTAGAAAAACAAAGCAAGACTAGGAAAGGATATTTACCCAATGTCCACAGCGTTCTCTCTCATTGACAAAATTACAGGTGGTTTTTGTTTTCTTCTTCTAGTCAACTTACCTCTTCTAAATTTTCTACAATGAATGTCTATTGCTTTTGCAATAGGAAAAAGTCATTTTGCTCATGAGGCCATGAAGCTCAGGTGGGATACATATGGTGGGGGGGAGCAGGGGGAAGAAGAGCGAGCTTCTGGAGATCCGAGAAAGGGAGAAGCTCCAAGACGTGGTATCAGGTTGTGCAGAAGGAGAGCCTGAGTCAAGGGAGCCTTGAAGTTTTCTGTCCTGGGAGCCTGGGTGGGAGGCCGTGCCACCAACAGAAACGGCCGGGTGGACAAGGGGCAGCTTCAGGAGAGCCAGGAGGAAGGTGAGGGGCCCTTGAGGACCAGGTGAGGCTGGTTTTATTGATTTTAGTGCTGCTTACTTGGTTTTTATTTGCTTATGCCTTGCTTCATGGGGGACGATTTAAAGGCAGCTTAAAAGGTCTATAAACATGAGAGAAGGTGAGTATAATGTAGGAACTACATAAAAAGAGCAAGAAGGAACATAAAATAGGGCTAGGAACAAGGCAAGGACATGAGTTCTGTAGCCTCAGTCTCCAGGCCGTCTGGTAAGCTCTGGGTGCCCCAGCTGTGGTGCATGCTCGTGTGGCCTGGAACACTCTAGAGGTGAGGGGTCTGGGCTGGGCAGAAGGATGGAGCTCCTGGATTGGGGATTGGGCTGTGTAAGGGTGAAACAGAGGGGTGGGGAGATGAATGAGAGAGACAGAGCCTCTGCCTGGAGGAAGAGGATGCAAGGAGGGGTGGCCAGAGGGGTGGCGGGAGAAGCAGGAAGAGAGCAGTTCAAAGGCAAGGAGTTTCAAAGCTTGCCAGGGTCAGGAAGGAGGAAGCTGGGATGAGGAGCAGGCTGGCTATGGATGGTTGAGAGGGTCACACAGCGGAGGAGCCAGTTAGAAGCCTAACGGGGGCGGAGAGAGGAGCCGGGTGGAGGCTGCAGTAGGTGCAGTAGTTGGGGAGGAAAGAGAGCAGCTCCCTGCCACTGAGAGCTGGGCAGAGGAGAGGCCCGTGCAAGTTCCAGGCGTGGAGGGAGAGACTGGAGCACGGGGAGAAGGAAACACTGATGGGGCACAGAAGTTGACATTGATTTCACTTGGGGCTGTCTTCTCAGTGGATTTGCTCTGACCACCTTATCTGCTCCTGAATGATCCCCTATGCAAACACCAGGAGGACCAGAGGTAGTCTGTGGCCCCCAAAGAGGGGTCTATAGTGATCTATGGAAAGTAAAGGACTTGGACTAGATGACAGGATCCTTTCTATCCTCAAACCATGATAGGATGTTGGCTCCTGAGTACAGACCCTAGGGCCCTCTGGGTGCAGAGCTGGGGGAGGCTGTCAGAGTCAAGTTGTTGAGGCCCAGAGAGAGGCGGTGACTGGCTCAAGGTCACACAGCCAGCGGTCAGGGGCAGTGCTAAGCCTAGAGGTCAGTGTTGCTGAGCCCTAAACTTTTTTTTGTGCTGATGTCTCGTCTTCTCTGGACGACCAGACTCCTGGCTTTGGTTTCTGTCCTTTCTCTGGAAGCGGGACGAAGAGCCAGGAGCCAGGCCAAGAAGCTGCCGGGGCCGGGCCCAAGCCCCTGGAGGCTGGGAACCCAAGGTCCCCACCCACGTGAACACAGGCCAGCCTTGATGCCTCTTACTGGGCTCTCGGTAGCTTCCTTCGGATCAGCTCCCAGCTATTATCCAGCTTATCCCTGCAGGTCCCCTGGAAGACAGGGAGGGGCAGAGAGTATTAACCCCACTTCACAGCTGAGAGAAACTCAGACAAGGAGGAAGGCAGTCATTTTCCCAAAGTTGCCCAGCAAGTCAGGGATGGGGCTGGAAGAGGTGGCCCCAGGGGAGGTGGGGAGGTCAGCAGGGCATGTGGCCCGTTGGGCAGGGGTGGGGCAGTGCCATAGGTAGAAAAATTAACACAGCCCCAGTAATCAAGGGTCCCACCTCACCCGGAGGGTGCTCTCGCTGCCTCTGGAGGGACACCGTGGGGGACAGGCGCTGCTTGCCCCCAGCTGGTACAGGGTCCCAGAGAGGGAGAGAAGACGGGCCGGGGCAGTGGAACTGGGCCCCAGAGAACAAGGCCCAAGGGAGGAGCCACTGTGGCCAGATGCCCCCCGGCTGGCGTCTGCAAGGCCCACTTATCTGCTGGCTTCAAGGGGCCCAGGGAGCCCCTCTGCCTACACAGGGACAAAAGGGCCCAGGAGTCCTCTGGACAGCTAAGGGGAGAGGCAGATTGGCAAAGGTGGGGGGTCAAGGACGCAAGGGAGATGGTGACGATGGCTGGCGTGGCAAGAAGGGTGATGACAAGCCGGGGTTGTTAACAGAGCTCCCGTTCGAGCTCAGAAAGGTTTGAATCTGACAGTGACTTCCACTGTCGTCCCAGTCTCAGGGTACATCCTCCGTCCCGTGGAGAAAGCCTTGAGAACTTCCCACGAGAGAGAGAGGTCTGACTCAGCGCTCTCATCTCTCCTCACGTCTCCCCCCAGCCCTGCCTCTGTCTGCCCCACTCCCGGTTGAGGACAACCTGTCTGTCCCATCAACCGTGCTTCTCAGCCCTGGTCTCTAAGGGAGCCATTGTTAGGGAACAGACCAGAAAGAGGCCTGGACCAGGGGCAGGAAACCCAGGTGGGAGGCTGAGCGCCACCTTCTCCTTGGCCATGTGCCTCTGTGCTTTGGTCTCCTCATCTCAAAACTAGAGCTAATAAGAGCCATCTAGCCTATTCTGAAGTTCAGTTGTAAGAACAGGAGGCGACAATGGAGGGGGAGGGGATAAGGCTGCATAAGCATTGCTGCATGCAGGGACAGAGAAAAGAGTGGTACCTGGGAACAGCCAGCACGGCCCAGACTCAGGAAGTCACTCCCTGCTGTTGCCACAGGGTGACTAAGTGACCCCTCAGCTGGCCGAGTTCTGCTCACCAGAGGATCTGGCCCAGACCCAAGGAGGGCGCTGACAGTGCAGCCCTGCTGGGAGCTGGGTTTCCTGGGCAGGTCTGACCTGTGGGAGCCTCGGTTACTGCCTGGGGCCTGGGCTGGTTGCAAAAGGGGCTGATGCTCCTGACGCAGTCTGCTCTCAATCTCACTCACTCTCGACTGGTTCCCAGGAGAATGGGGAGCTCGGAGAGGGTGCGTCACCTCTGCCCTCGGCACCACTCTGCTCCCACGGGGAAAGCAGGCAAGGCACAGCTCCTTCAGATATGCACCCAGCCACCCACCAGCCCAGGCTCAGCATGCACACCCTGCACAAAGATGCCCCCCACCTCTAACCCAGAGATCCACACAGAACTGAGCCTAGGCACACACCGAAATAGCACACAGCCCTCCAGAAACTAGGCCCACCCTAGATGTGCACACACAGGCACTGAGACCAGGATACACACCCAGATGCACACATAGGGCTGTGTATAATATACACTCCTAAGGGCAGCTATCACATGGATACACAGACATATATGTGCACAGTTACCCACATCTTAGAGAAAGATAGACACCCGCATTTACGGACACAGATACACAGACTTGAACATACATGGAATTACTCCAAGTTTTGCACAAAGACAATACCCACTTTAAATATGCAAGAGCAAAAACAGGACACAGAGAAATGTACACGAACACAAATATATTATATATATATATATATACCTTGTCATCATTTAGTTTTTATCGAACACCCACAATCTGCTAGTCATGCTCCCACAGAAAGAGCCCGCCCCCCAATCACACATACATAGAAATCCAAGGTGATCAGAGCCACTCAGGGTCAGACTGGGGCCCCGGCCTCCAAGCCAAAGATGAACTTTATTTCCGTAGATAGTTACCAACTCATGGTGGGAAAAATAATCAACTGTCAATGTAGTCTCATTTATTTTTTTTTTATTAAGGTATTATTGATATGCACTCTTATAAAGGTTTCACATGAAAAAACAACGGATGAAGGGGTAGTTTAATAATCATAATATTGCACATGTAATTGTAGATTAATGATCCAAAATAAATTATAAAAAAATAAAAAATAAAAAAATAAAAGTCGTAAAAAAAAAAGAGAAAACAACGTGGTTACTCCAATCACCCATATTATCGTGTCCCCCCCACACCCCATTGCTGTCACTGTCCATCAGTGTAGTAAGATGCCACAGAGTCACTATTTGCCTTCTCTGTGCCACACTGTCTTCCCCGTGACCCCTCACGCCATGCGTACTAATCATAATACCTCTCAATCCCCTTCTCCCTCCCTCCCCTTTGGTAACCGCTAGTCCCTTCTTGGAGTCTGTGAGTCTGTTGCTGTTTTGTTCCTTCAATTTTGCTTCATTGATATACTCCACAAAAGAGGGAAATCATTTGGTATTTGTCCTTCTCCATCTTATTTCACTGAGTATAATATCCTCTAGCTCCACCCATGTTGTTGCAAATAGTAGGATTTGTTTTCTTCTTATGGCTGAATAGTATTCCATTGTGTATATGTACCACATCTTCTTTATCCATTCATCAATGTAGTCTCATTTATAATAGGGGAAAAAAGTTAAATGAAACAAACTAAAGGTCCCCAAATGGGGATCTAGTTGAAGAAGTTATGGTCAGGGTGAAACAGTAAGGAAACATACTACAGCCTCCCATCATAGTTTATAACATGAAAAAGCACTTAAAATTTTAAATGAAAACAAAACAAAATTGTATAAAATCATGACAAAGAATATCTGGTAAATTTTTTATTTTCTAGTTCTTTGGATTTTCTATTTTTTTGTATGAGTGTTTATTATGGAAAAAAAATAAACTTTAAAAAATCAACTAAGGGTTGGTTACACAGACATTAAAAAACAATTTATAACAATAAAGACATATGTAAGAATATATAAGAAACAAACCATTTTATCCAGTTACTATCATCAATATTCCTTTAAATTTAGATTCAAGAGTGGAGAAAGCAGGAACAAAGAGGCAAGGGAAAGAGAAATAAAGAGATAAAAACAGGAAAGTAGAGAGACCACATTACAGAGAGAGACAGAATCAGTGGGTCTGGAAGGAGAGGTAAATCCCGCTTGTCCTGCGCAGGCTTGGGCCCGTCGCCTCTAAGGGTATTTCCAGCAAACTGTTGCTCTGAGGCCTCTCTCTAGGCTTCAGAAACACAAAACCTGAAGCTGAGCTTGATCCTCAGGGTCCCCTCCACGGCGCACTGGTAGGCTTTTCTCTTACATGCTGAAGAACCAGCCGTGAACCCTGCCTGAGCCCAAGGCCCTGTGGGAACCGTGTGCTGAATGGGATTTTTCTATTCAGCTGGGGAGATGCCAAATTCAGATTGCTGTCAAGTGCCCAGAGAGCAGTGTGCACACTAATACAGGTAGGAGATGCTTCCTGGAGAAGGGGAGTATATTGGAAATAGAGAAGAAAAGGCCTCTGGGGAGTAGGGGGAGGGAGCACTTTCCAAACTAGAGGTTTTGGCAAAAGCAAGGAAGTGGATGGAGTCAGAAGTCAAGAAAATCATTGGGGATTGGGGACCAGAGAGTGGGATCACCGGGACAAGCTGGCCTGGTTCAGGCTGGTGTCCGATCTGCGAAGGCTCAGAGTGCTGCAATGAGCTGGGAGTTCACTGACGCAATGAGAGCTAGAAAGAATCTGCATTGGGGAGGTGCCCGAGGGAAGGCAGCCGCACTGGAGGGACTGGAGTGGGGACGGGCGGTGGCAGGGCCATCAGGGTGAGGCTGATGGAGGTGCTGACCAGGCTCAGTGACCCAGCAGGAGAGGAGACATAGTGACATAGATGTGCTGGTACCAGCAGAGTTTGGGAAGAAGGTGGAGGTGGGGGTGCCACCTGATTACGCTTCTTCCTCCTACCATGGCACCCCTAGGGCCCCTTGAAGAAGTCTCAACACCTCTACTCCAGAGTTCTGAGTCTTTCATTTTGCAAGTAAGGAAACTAAAGCACAGAGAAGGGATAAGATTTGTCCGAGGTCACGGTTGGTGTCAGAGTCTGAACTTGAACCCAGTGTCTGTCCCAGAAGGGAGTGTGTCGGGCTGGGCTGAGGTACAGTGGGTGGACCTGGGATGTGAGAGCCCTCAGGACCTGGCTGCAACGGTGCAGCTCAGTACCTCTACCTGTGGGGGCGAGGGGACTAAGGGAGATGAGGAGGCTGGAGATCTGGGGGTGGGCTCTTGTGGGGCAGGAGCCAGTCTCAGCTCAGACCCAACTGGGGGATTATCTGAGGTTTCACTTCGTTAGAATTTCTGTCCCTTAGCCATGTTCTTTCTCACACACACACACAGCTGTAACTTCCTTACAGGGAGCTGGGCTGGGACAGGCTGAGGTGTCCCAGGTGTGCCTTAGAAATACCTCTCCGCAGGAATAGCACTGTGTACCCAACTCTAGAGCTTGCAAAGGGCTCTTACTGCTACTTGGCGGTATTTTAAACTTTTTTCTTTGGGCCTCACTTTCCTTATGGGCAAAATAAAGTGGCTCCCCCTCAAGTTGCCCTTCCAAGTTCCTTCCAGATCCAGTTTCAGGGAGTGTTCTTTAGATCCTGCTCCTCTCCAAGCCCTCATCCAATGAACTCTCACTCCCACAGGAATTCTGGTACCAAACATCTATTTAAATTGTGGGCAACCAGCACCTTGACCTTCACTAGTCATATGTGGGCTTTGAGTGCCAAGGCTGAAAGCTGGGTCCAATTAACCCAAGTTCAAGAAGTTTGGCTAGTGGCTGAGGTTAAGGCTGTATGGGACCCCTTCGTGCTCAGGCTCTGAACCAGGGGGCCCCCCAACCTGAAATGAAACCTTGGACCCTGTGGTCAGCTGGAAGGAGCAGAGGAGGAGGGGTAGAAGGCTCAGGATTGCCCCAGAGCCCCAATGCTGAGAGCAGTGCTCTAGAAAGGAGGGAGGGAGGGAGGGGAGGGGCACCATTCACCAGGTGAGGTCATGGGAAAGGAGCTCTGGCGCTGACACCTGGGGAAACCCGTTTCCAGGCTGCTTCCCACGCTAGCTCTCCTGAGAACCAGTTAAGCCCCAAGTGGGGAGCCCCAAACCTGCCCTCAAGTCCAGTTCCCATCACTGTCCTGTCTAGTCCAGACCCCACCTTTCAACATAGCCTCAGTCCTTCAGTGCCCAGCCTGCCTAGCCATGCTATCAGGCATTAAAGAGGGATAGGAGAGCGATGGGATGGCCACTCCAGGAAATGACGGAGAGACAGCAGCTTCAGAAACTTAAGGTTTTATTTGCAGACTCTGCACTGCCCTGTCTACTAGGAGTGATGCCCTCCACGCCTCAGCCCCTTCTTCCTTCAGGTTCTAGTTTGCAGCTCCTGCCCCTCCTCCCGCTGGGCTTTGCCTCTCACTTCCTGCCCCACTCCTGGCCTAGCCAGTTTGGGCAGTGCCTAGGGAGCCCTGAGACCCAGTTCTTCCCAGGGACCAGCCCCGCCCTCCCTGGCTTCGGGCGTTGAGGGCAGCCCAGGTGTGGGCCTTGCTTCTCAGCTGCCCCACCTCTCTGCTTTCTTTCTCCTTGTTCTTCCTCCTTCCTCCTTCCAGGCCTAGCCCTCTGATCTGCCTCCTCTTTCTTAGCCTGCCTCTAGTCCCAAAGCTCTAAGGCCTCACTTTCTACTCCCTCTTAATCTCTCACTGTCCTGTCTTACCCAGTCCATCCCAAATTTCCCTCCAAATCAGAGCTGGACACTTCCAGCCCTCCAAGATGCTCCATTGTTCCTGGATCTCTTCCTTAGCCCTGGGCTGAGGAGGGGGTTGGGACCACCACAAGGGTCCTAATTCAGCCAGGCTGACCTAAGGGCCTATTATAATAAACTGGGAATTGGATCCCAAACTGCTTGGAGGTGGCTGACACTGTTAAGACTATCCCATAAAATCAAAGTGCTAGAATTTCTCTGTGAGCGTTGACCACAGAAATCCAAGTCAGAACCTTCCCTCTTCTAGGCCCTAGGCTCACCTGGCATGTAAGACTGGGCAGTCAGAGGCCCACGTCCTCACAGTGTTCAGTAGGGAACGGTCCCACAGGGTGGCCTGGCCCTGCCAGTAGCCCCCTCTAAGGCCCTGTCATACCCCAGGTTCCAGAAGTCTGTGGCTTTATGCCTGCTACTCTCTGCACTGGCATAGCCATTCAAACAAAGCAGAAGAACTTCTTCCAGCGGCAGCGGGAGAGGGTGCGCACACCTTTGGCATTCAGTTTCTTCTCCAGCCGGGCTTTGTGCTCGATGGCACTGAGAATGGCTGAGTCAAACACCTCCTTCAAGTTCTTCTGGGTCAGGGCAGAGCACTCGAGATAGCAGCAGGCCCGGATCTTCTCTGCCAGACCCTGAGCCTGGGGTTGGGGCACGGGGCCCTCCCGACCCCCCTGGTCCAGCTGAATCAGTACATTGACATCGTCCCTCAAGTCGGCCTGGGTGCCCACTAGCAGCACAGGCGCCTGGGGGTTGTGAGTGCGGATCTCCGGCAGCCATTTCTCTGTGATGTTTTGGAAGGAGCTGGGCTGCACCACGCTGAAGCAGGCCAGGAAGACATCAGTATCCGGGTAGCAGAGGGAGCGAAGGCGGTCAAAGTCTTCCTAGAATGGGAAGGCCAGGTCATTCGTAGGGATATTCCCGTTCACAGGGAGCAAGAATCCGATTGTCACCTGAGGTTGGGGGCCTGAGACTCATAACCAGGGCCCAAGGCTTTCTTCACTCCTGACGGATCCAGGTCCTCCCAGCCTCCAGCCCGCCTCCCCCCAAGACCAGTAGAGGCCGCTTCTCACCTGTCCTGCAGTGTCCCAGAGCTCAATGCGCACTGGGGCTCCATCCACCAAGACTTGCACTGTGTGGGGTAGGGGGGAAGCCGGGTTAGGAAGAGCCGTTAGGGCCCCACCTGCGCCACCTCGGCGCCCACGCCCTCCTCCGCCCTCCCGAGGGCCTCTGCGCCCGCCGTGCACAACCCCATTCCAGCCACGCGGCCGCCCGGACCGTTGGGCGTACCAGAGAAGGTGTCCAGTGCTGTGGGCCGGTAGCGCGCGGGGTACCCATTGCAGGTATAGCTGACGATGAGGCTGCTCTTGCCCACGGCGCCGTCGCCCACCAGCACGCACTTGATTCCCAGCTCCGGGGACGCGCTGCCCCGTCGCGGGGGAGGGGTCGGGGCCCGGAGCGGAGACGACTCGGCCTCGCTCAACTCTCGCGGGGGCATGGCCCGCTCCGGGGACAGTCCGGGGCCAGGCTCCGCTGTGCTCGGTGAAGCAGGTTCCGCGGCTGCCTCTGAGACAGCGGGCCTGGCGTGCAGGCCGGCTGGCTGCTACCCGTGAGTATATATGGAGACCCCGCCCACTCATCTACATATCCCCAGCAGTCCCAGACCCCGCCCACTCGCCTGACCGCCTGGGGATCTCCTGCCGCGCATCCCACCAGGCCTAAAGATCTCTTAACATCGGAGTAAGACGGGCCGAAAACACGCTCAGAGAATCACACAGGTGCAAGGACAAAGAATCACCAAAATGAGGCAGAGAAAGAAATCCAGGATTTATTGTTAGGAGGTTCTGCCGCATGTTCAAATTAAACCTCTGTTCAAACTAAAACAGAAAATTGTAGATTAATGATGCCAAAATTAAAAAAAAAAATTAAAACAGAAAAACTGGACGAGTATAAAAAATGTTGTACGAGTATAAAAAAGCCTGGATAATAATTTTGTTAATTAAAAAACGGTTTTTTAAAGTATACAGGTCATGAAGAGGCAGAAGGTAACTCCAAGAGTAAGCAGCACAGGCGGGAATGTTTGGTGCTCCCCTCCGTGGAAGAGCTTCTTTTAAACCGGGGCCTTTGACACACCTTCACTCTGCTCTGCTAAAGTGCTGGAGAAGCTAGCTGGGAAGATCTTCAAGGACAATTCTCCATTTGAATATAATTCACCAAGTCCCTGATATTGTCTTCATCAGCATGGTGAACTATTTGCAGATGCGCTCTGTGCCACCCACTGTTCTTGCCCCAGAAGGAGCTCACAGAGGAGACAGGATATCCCATGTAGCTCTAGGAAGGTCGCCTAGAGAGCCGGGGAAGAGTAGGTAATTTCATCTTTTTGTTGCGGCCACACCAAGTGACACCAGGCGCAGAATTCTTCTGCTGACCTCCAAGGAGGTCTTGCATCTCAGTCTCTAAAAAGATCATTGAAAAGACTTCTGTTCAAAAGTTGTTGCAGGGAGTGTTGGGAGAGGGAGAGAGCAGTGAGTGTTAAAGGAAAGAGATAATCCTATTCTCAAATAGTTGATAGTATAAAAATCCATAAATCCACATCTCTACATCGCTTGTAAAGTCTCAGGATCCCAATTTTTTTTTCTTTCCCTCTCTCTCTGCCTCCCTCCTTCCTTCTTCTTTCCTTCCTTTCTTTCTTGTCAAAAGTTGAAGAAATAGCTAGTAAATTGCTGATTTAACCATTAAAATCTTGACTGTGGAGAAACGGTAGGATCTCCAGTATCCACTTCTACACCCCAACGTCTATATCCTTCATTCCCTGCATCTGAATGTTTGGGGATGCTAATTCCCCTGATGATAGCCCTAAAGACTTTTCAGACATATCCACTTAAGTCTATTCACCTAGCAAGTGAAAGAGGTCCTGAAGCGTTGTCTTGCCATTATATCCCCCAGAAGGCCCAAAAGCTGTTCTTTTTGCTCTCCTAGAAAGACCTGTCCCGATATTCCTAGTACTTCAGCTCATTAGCTGGGTGACTCCTGAGAAGCCCCTTGATCCATCTCAGCACTATGAAATGACAGGTGAAGCATGTTCATTGATAAAAGCCCTTCTGATGCTAGCGATCTGTGGTTCAGGGAATCTTGGAAAGCTGCCCCATCCCAGGTGCCTGGGACAAAGTAACTTCACTCACACGCAGGCTCTTCTTCACAGTGCTCTGTTCTTTGCCCAAGTTTTAATAATAGTATTATTGTGGCTGTAAATTTTAGGATAATCCTGTTTAATCCTTTCTGCAGGTAGGAGGGGGATAAACAATACACAAATGTGGGGAAGTGTCCGGTGCGTATGGGTAAAAGCCCTAACTTGGCCTGCAACTGGTAATTCTTTGAAGGCCCCACGGGTGGGAACACTTTCTTGACCCAGGACCCCCTGTCTGAGCTGGTTTAGGGACAGTCTTGTCAGCAAAGGGGAGGAGACAACCTGGGGAGCTGGTGAGTCACCTATTTCCCAGCTAAGGATTTGCAATTCTGGCTGCTTCTGCTGGGAAAGTCCCCTCCTAAGGGTGGGTTGGGTCTAATCCTGCCCACCTGACAGACTACCCCAACTTCCAGCCTGATACATATTTGCTAAGATTAAAACTTGGCCCTAACATCCTTCTTGGAGAAATGATTGCTTCGAGGACCAGGGCAGGAAATATAGAAGATGAGCCTGGAGCATTTTGTAGTACAGAAAGTAAGGAAATGCTAAACATACAAACAAAACAACAGGAAGATGGAAGTACATCAAATGGACCCAGGAGCCAACTGAACAAGCTTCCAATAGCCAAATCTGGAACAATTTGAGCAACAAAATAAAGGAATATTGGATTATAACCCAAAGTATAAAATAAATATCCACAAATCTATTCTGATATAAATAAATGATTGAATACACTAAATAAGTAGGGGATAACAGACAAATATCCCATAGAGAATTACAAATAATGTACCCTGATACTCTGCCCTCAAGAAGGAGTGTAAACTCCCATTCCTTAAATGTGCCTTGTGTGTGCATAGCGACTTCCTTCCAAAGAGGACAGTATATGAAAAAGATGGGGGAGAAAAGAGTAACTTTAAGGTGAAGAATCCTGACAAACATTCCTTCAACCAGGTGATCAAGATGAAGATCAACATCGATTAATCAAACTGATTGTCTGTAGTTTTGCTATGATCTGATGAGAATGGCATTTTACCTCTGCGGTCTTCCTACCAAGAACCCCAGTCTGATCATGAGAAAAACATCAAAAAGGTTCCAACTGGAAGACATTCTACACAATGCCTGCCCAGTACTCCTCAAAACTGTCAAGGTCATCAAAAGCATGGAAAGTCTGAAAAACTGCCACTGTCAAGAGAAGGTTAAGGAGACAGAATGACTAAAGTACTGTGATGTCCTGGAGTGGATCTTGGAACAGAAAGAGGATATTAGGCAAAAACTAAGGGATTCTGAATAAAATATGAACTTTAGTTAATGACGTATTAATGCCGGTTCATGAATTGTGACAACCGTATAGTAAGATGTTTATGATAGGGGAATCTGGGTGTGAGCTATATGGAAACTCTTAGTGCTATCGTCTCAATATTTCTGTAAATCCAAACTGTTCTAAAATTAAGTTTATTTGAAAAAAATACTAAAACATGGCCCTGACATTGACTCATGGCAGTAATAACATTTTGTTGCACCTCACGCAGTCTTTCTTTCCTCCTTGCAGCGCTCCCAGATCAGGCTCGCTGTTCAGAACAAGCCCAGAGGCTCAGATGGGCAGGTCAGAAAGCTTGCAAACAAAAAGGGGATGCAAGAAAAAGAATTTTATATTTAACACATAATTTCTTTGTCAGCCCTACCTCTCAATAAAGCCGGGAAAAACACCACTTATTTACCAACACACTAATGATAGTAATGATACAATGATTATTGCACACTTTCCAAGCTTTCCAGTTAATTGGGTTACCAGAGGCTTTTCTCTACTGGGTGTGCTGGTGTCCTGGGAGGGAGTTGGTGGCAAACTCAGCGGCCTGAGCAGAGTTACCCTCACCGTGCCCCTCTGGAAATGGATCTTTCTTGCTAGCCAGCCCTCTGGCCCCCACAGTCCCAACACCCCCCCATCTCATCCCAAGGCTCAGTTCACCTCCTGGGCTTCTGCCCTGTCCTGTCCCCTACCCCATACTCAGCTGTAGCCTCTGCTGCTGCCTTTTTCTCCACCTGCTCTCCATCCAGCTGACGCCAACTGCTTCTGCCCTCTTCAAACCTTTCTCTCCTGCCTGGAGCTTGCACTCAAGCCCTGCCCAGTATTTTTTAAGTGCCCTGCAGGAGTTACCACCTAGTTCATCTAAAAGGACTCTCCTTTCATCAGCTGAGCTGCCCTCCTAACTTCCTGATTTCTGACAAGGGTAGCACAATTCTCTCAAGCTACTGAACTGGAAGGAGTTGGAGCTGAACAGTCTCCACACTTCATAATGCACTTGGACTTCGTCCTCTCCTTCCTCCCGTCAGTCCTTTCTTTGGCATCTTTGACTCCCCTCTTTCTTTTGGCATATTTTGCTGATAATCGCCTCCCTACCTGCCTCTCTGTCTTCATTTTGTTCATTTCTAATGCACCCAGGATTCCTAAGTCAACAAATTTACTCTGTCACTCTCCTACAGTGAATCTGTGAGCTGCTAAACAGAGCATTGGGGTCTCTGGCAGGCATTCCACATCCTCCAGTTAGAGAACACCTCCCAGGATGGGATCAACAGCCACTAAATATGATTAAGGGAATTTTCAATGGCATGGGAAAATGTTAAAAGATAGTGTGAAATGATACAGAATATATAAACAGTTTGAGTCCAAGGATTTTAAAAAGTGTACAGTTAGAATGAAAGATAGTCCTACATGAAGGACATATACCAAAATGTGGTGCGTCATTACCACTAAGTAGGAAGCTTGTTTTGTCTGATATGTAATGAGCACTAAGCCGGTTAACTCATCATTATGTTGCTTATTAGCATTTTCTCCTTTTTCTACAAGGAACATGTTGCTTTTGCAGAGAAAAAAAGTTACTGAAATTTTTAAAATGTCATTATTGTATATTCAGAAAAAAAGAGGAAAGGCACTAACATGCCAACAAGGTTACTTCCGAAGGGCAGGATTATGAATAGTTTGTTTCCATTCATTCACTCATTCCATGAAGTCCTTTGCAAACCCACTATGGGCCAGCACCGAGAGCTCAGTGGGGAAGACAGGGTTCTTCTGCTCCTCGCCCTTGTTCTACCCTACTCAACCACCCCTTCTCTGAACTCACTGTCTGTTTCACTAATATTGAAAACACTTCATGTTTCCTGCGTGCACATATCATGCTTCAGGCAGCTACAGGCCAGGGACGATCTTGTACAGCTCTGGCTCATACAGCCTCAGCCCAGTGGCATCCTGCATAGTAGGAGCTTATTAGGAGCAGATGAATAGTGAGGCATGGCGCCAAATGATGAAAAGACTGGTGGGCAGCCCCACCTTCTCTGATGCCACAAGCACTTGTCCAAAAGGCCAAGCCCAGGTCCAGACAAATCCTTAGTTGCTTTTCTCCAAAGACTGGCTCCACTGGCCCAAAGCCTCCTCCTTAATGGAAATTGGGGCCCAATCCCATTGAGGTCCACTCCGGCTCGGGTTCATCTGACAGCAGCATCCTGTAATGATGGCCATGATGATGATGAAGAATATCAGCAACCTTAAAAAAGGAGGACCCAATAAACAAACATCCAATTAGTAATCAGGTCACTCCATAAATAAAGCGGCTATAGACATTCATGGACAAATCTTCATGTGTGGATATATGTTTTCTTTCTCTTGGGTAAATACCCCGGTAGGGAATTTTCTGGTTCATACAGTAAAGGCATGCTAAGTGGCTATTAATCATTGCGTCATTTTATATTCTCACCAGTAATGAGTTCCATCCCCTTCACAAACCTCATAACACTAAGTATTAGTGGTCTTTTAAAATATTTTGGATTTTATTGTTGTGTTGTTGCTATTGTTTTTAATACAAAAATCTCATTTTTAAAAGCTTGAAAACAGTTTCTGCAAGAGGCCATGTGGGTGAGTATCTAGGCAAGTTTAATTCAGACATATGCAATGTGAAGTAGTATGTGTGTGTAAATGTACATAACATGTCAAGTCATGTGTTAATTCAGCAGGCACTTCCTAAGTACTGACAGTGTGTCAGGTCTTATGATCTAAAAGGCTGGAGGCAGGATGATAGCTGGTTGTTAGATTTTATTGGGTTTCACATTAATCAGAGAAGGCTTCCTGGCTGAGGCATCTTTTGAAATGTACCCTAGACTAAGGGAAGCATAGCGACCGGCTCTGAGGCAGTGCCCTGAAAGCCATTATTCTCTTGGCACTGTCCCCAAATGCCACTAAATGGACTGTGACAAGGGTTTGTCTTTCAGAAAATCTCAGAATGTTAGAGATGGTCTTCTCCCCTCACAGTTTACAGCTGAGGAAAGGAGAGGTGCTCAGAGGAACTAGGTGACTTGTCCAATAGCATCTGGCCGAGTTAGGTTCCATATCCTGAAAAGAAGGGGGACCCCGAAAGCCAGCATGGAGGGAGGTGGTAGAGAGAGCACAGGGAAGCCTGGGAGACACTCCTGAGAGGGGTGGTGTTGGTAGGAAGCATAGGCCCCATATTCCCGAAGACCCCCATGCTCCCTCAAAGAAGGTCACAAAATTATACTGACTACTAGAACTTTTCATCTTAGGACAAAATAGACGGAAAGGACGTCACTTACACCACGTGTGAATATTGATGTCTAAATAAAACCACTGCCTCACTCTTAACTCTTGCTTTGGAATCTGAGTATCAAAGCAGTTTGATATCCTCCCTTATCCACTGAAAAAAATATGTGAACAAGCTCTACTTTAACAGTTGGAAATTTTACATTATCCATTTTCTTTTTCAATATTTCCAATCTTATTGTAATGTATGTTACAACTGAAAGTTTTTATTGATACCCTACTCTAATTATTTGTACTTGGTGTATACATAGAGAGAGAAAGAGAGAACATTATGTTTTTTATTTCTTGTTACTTTAAGGCTCTAAGTCTCAATACTGTTTCATTTTGAATTAAATGATTACAATTATTATTCAACTGCTCAAAACACAGATATATTACATATTTTGATAAAAATAATTACACATAAAAAGTTAAATTATATTGTTTGGTGCCCTGTGCCTCTTGGGAGAGACTGTCATATCCCTAATGACACATGAACCCCATTTTGAAAACTGCAGACCTGATGCTTTCATTTTCCACTTAGACAAGTGAAAAAAGTGTCTTATTCTCTCTCACCCAGTGGTTTCTCTGGGACCACTGGACCTTTAATCCTAGAAGGTCATGGGGTAGAAAGAGGGCAGGCTGGCTCCATACATGCCTTGGGCAGGGCTTTGACATTCACTCAGTAAGAGAAAGGATGACAGTAACCGGAGTAGAAAAAGCTTTTTGAGAACTGAGGTAATTCAGGTAGGTTTGGAAACATCTGGAAGTGTACTACATAGGAAGAGATTGACAACTTGTTGTAAAGGGTCATGAAGAGGAGCTCTGAGTGAGCAGAGACTCTTCCTTCAACATATTTTAACAGAAGCCAACAATGTGCTAGGCCCTGTCCCTGGAGGGTGTATGCAAGAGACCTGTCCTTGCCCTCAGGGTCCCGGGAGGTGAAAAGAGGGAGGAGGAGGAGGAGGAAAGGGAGGGAAAGGGAGAGAGGTGGGGGGTAGAGAGTAGAAAGAGGGGTTGGGGAGAGAGAGAGAGGTTACCCAGGGAGTTGTAATGCAGGGCGATCATCACATGGGACTGGGGGAGCACCCAGGAGGGTCCCTGATCCTGGAAAGGGGAAGAGTGTCAGGGAAGCCTTCCCGGAGGTAGCACACCCAAAGACCAAATACTCAACTGTCTGGAGGGGGTGGTGCTTTCTGGGAACGCCCTTAGATCAGCATATTGGGACAGTGAGAGATAAGTACAGACAGACTGGATGGAGTTTAACTGGGTTCCTTAATAAGTTTTGTAGCTCTATTTAAAAATTGCATACATATATTATGACGGTTAAAATAAAAGTTAAATTTAAAAACAAATTCCTAAATCTCCCATGCAGAAGAATTCCAAATGATGTATACTTCATCCTCAAGGAAGCATCAACCCCCGCTCCCTAAGTGCAGGCTATGTGTAGTGCTTTCCTTCCAAAGAAGACAGTATGGAAAGGTGGGGAAAGAGTAACTTTACAGCGGAGAAACCTGACAAACGCTTCCTCAGTCAGACGATCAAGGTCAACATCAACAGTGATAAGTCAGGTTGATGGTATGTGCCCTTGACAGGATGTGATGAGAATGGTATTTCACCTCCCCAAAACCCATAGCCCCAGTCTAATCATGAAAAAAGATGTCAAATTCCAGTAGGACAGCACTCCACAAAACTGCCAACATCATCAAAAACACAGAAAGTCCGAAAAACCTGCCATAGTCAAGAAGCAGCTGAGGAGGCACGACAACCTAGTGTAAGGTGATATCCTGGATGGATCCTAGAACAGAAAGAGGACATTTGGTAAAAACTAAGGAAATCTTCCATCAGCAGATGAATGGATAAAGAAGACATGGTACAGATACACAATGGAACATTATTCAGCTGTAAAAAGAAAAGAAATCCTACCATTTACAACAACACGGATGGACCTAGAGTGTATTACGCTCAGTGAAATAAGCCAGGCGGAGAAAGACAAATACCATATGACTTCACTTATCTGTGGAGTATAAAAACAAAGCAAAACAGAAGGAACAAAACAGCATTAGACTCATAGACATTGAGAAGTGACTAGTGGTTACCAAGGGGGAGGGGAGGGGAACTGTTGAACTACTGTGATGTACATTTAATAAAAAAAATTCTGTATAGTATCTCATGGGATTAACATCCAACTGATTCATATACTTCTAAATAAATGTGTTTTTTTCATATCACAAAATCTACACAAGCTTATCATAGGAAAAACAGGCTAGAAACTGTTGTTTTACTCTATATCCTTTAAAATGTAAAATGAGATAATTATTTTTATGACTCACTCTTCACTTAACATTATACTTCTTTCCACATTGTTAAATGACATGACTTTAAATAGTCTGCAACATCATTTCAATGTCTATATAATACTTATTTCATCATTCTCTTATAATGAGCATTAAGATGATTTTCTCATTTTTTGCTATTATGATGAAATCTGTGAATACAGTACTTACTTAGCTTACAGGAGGTTCTCAATAAAAATGTTATGGAATGAATGAAACAAAAAAACCAAGGAAATCTGAATAAAGTATGGACTTCAGTTCACAATAGTGTATGAATATTCATTCATTCATTTTAACAAATGTACCATACTAATTGTAAGATGTTCGTAATGAGGGAAACTGGATCTGAGGTATATGGAAACTGTCCTCTCACTTGTGTAAATCTAAAGCTGTTCTAAAAAAGAAAGTCTACTTAAAAAAACAAATTAGTCTTTGGTCAATTAAATCAATTAAATCACTCCTTTTGTCAACAATTACTACTAATAGTTAATTTGTATTGAGCATTTTCTAGATACGGGCACAGTGCTGAGTGATTGGCATAATATCCTACCTACAACACAGTGCTATAATGTAGACTTTTCTCATTTTTACAAATGTAGAAAGTAGAGCATGAGAAAGCTCATTCATGCAATTGTTTAATAAATATTTATTAATGAGTTAGTGACTGCCCCACCACCCTGGGTCTCTTCAAGTAAGTGTCCTGCAGGGGCCTCATGTGCAGCTGTCCAGATTGAGCTAAATCATGTGACCTCCACTCCACACTGGCTGCCCCAGCTCTTCCTCCTGCTGGACAATGGTGACAGTGACACTGTACCATCTGCTGGGGCTCCCCAGGAGTCATCCTACACTCTTCCTGCACCCCCCACATCTAACTTGATGCTAAATCCAGTGGGCCCTTCCTCAGAAATGTCTCTCCATTCTGCTGTCTCCATTGGGCCCTAACTACTTAACTTCTTCTGCCTCAGGTTTCATCCTCTCTGATGTGGACTCCACCCAAGCCACCACCCAAGCCTGAACCCACATCAGATGACCTCATCCCAGCCAAAGCCTTCTGATGGGCCATCCAACAGCTTTCACAATTTGGTCACAGCTGGTCCCATGTCCTTCACTGCCCTATTCCCTACTACTTCAACTTTTCCCCCAAACTTCACACTGTTTGCAGGCCTTTGCTCTTGGTTTTCTTGAGGCTGCCTAATTCCTTCCCGTGGAAATCATACATGCACTTCAAGATTTGGCTCAAATTCACCTGCTTTCATATACTATTTCTCTCTCTTCCTGGGCCAGCAGTCAGCTCAGCACAACCACTACATGGATTCTGAGGGGTAGGAGCTGGCTGGCGGATCTGTAGCTCCATCTGTGAGTTCCCTGAGGTGCTTCTGTGGTCCTGTGCTCAGGAATATTTGGATTATTCCCCACAATCAGCCACATTTATAGTTTTTTGAGCACATGCTCTGTATTGAACATTATCCTATAGCAATGAGCTTTTACCCAGATCACCTCATTCACTCTTCAACACAGGCCTACAGTGTAAGTATCATTATATCTATTTCTATACAGGAGGAAACTGAAGCTAAGAGCATTAAATGTGCACAGTATCACAGCTGGTGAGTGATTGGGCCCAGATAAGAAGGCTGATCTCTGGCTCTGGCTCCAAAGTCCAGCCTAAGGCTTGAAGAATGAGAATGTGCAGGACTACTGCTGTAATCAGCTCGACAAGATGTATGTACCAAGTCTGTAGTGAGTGAGGCCAGTACCTCCCAGAGAGCTGTGGAACACAAGAGAAAGGTTTTGGGGACGGTGAGGAGTGACTGGAAGGACTCTGTCCCCCGATGCCCCTCCTATGCTGACTAGGCTCCATGAAGGGAAGACACTCTTCCTGCACAGCCCGGGCCTAAGAAATCAGCTGTGCCCCTCCCTCAGCTTGCTTTGAGAGTGTGAACAGTGTGGGGGTGAGCTCTTCAGCATCTGCTCAGATCTGAGCATTGCCTCCTGCTTCAGCCCTTCTTGGCGACATGACCTTGGACCAATGGCTCCATCATTCTGAATTTCAGTTTCTGCTTTTGTAATGTCGGGGAAAGAGCCGTGCTCTTTGCTCCCACTACTTCACAGCATTAGTAGGAAGGTAGAAGGAAGTAACAGTGAATATTAGTAATTTAGTGTGGTGTTTGGCACATTGTTGGTGCTCAGTATATGTACCTTTCATGATTATTTGACCTTTGGCTAGACTTACTTGTGCTGCCTTAATGCAGGTGGCAGGTGATCTGGGGCGGAGCACAGAGAAGGGCAGCTCCAGGACTGGGATCACTTTTCCCAGGGCAGGAACCTCCTGCCTTCCCGCCCAGCTTTGGCACCTTCCCTACTCTGACCCAGCCTGCAGGGCAGCGCCCCTGCTGGAAGAGTGGTGTCGCCACCGCTGATTTCAGGCGGGAGAAGTGGGACCCGAACGTGACGGGAAGGTGTTTGGCCTGCGTAACCTGTCTCCCCCTCCGGAGCCAGGACCACTCAGGCTCTGAGGGCCCTGAGTGGGGGCTTATGAGGGCCCCGTCCTCTGTGCCTGGCACGAAGGTTTGGCAAGAGTAGCTTAAGCACACAGTGCACTGTGCAACCCAGGACGCTTTTGCGAGTAAAGGTGGAGCTCTTAGTCATTACCTTCGGGCTACCCTTTAAAGCCGGGACCGCGATGACCCTGGCCAAGAGCCTACCACTTTAGAAAGGTACAGTGCACGGGCCCTAGAAAGAAACAGGCTCCTAACCGGTGGGAAAGGGAAAACCTCAGTCGCACCCGAACCTTCGAATTTCCACAGCTTAGGACTCCCCAGCCGCCTCCAACTTCACTTGTCCCTGGTTCCTGCCTGGCTTTGCAGGTATTTGTTCCCTGCTCCTCAGTGCTTCCAGAGAGCTGTGGCCACGTCCCTGGGTAAGCTGTCACTTGTCCGTGTTGTCCTCTGCCGTATCCCCAGAGCCTGGAACAGTGCCTGGCAGAATGTGCACTCAGACTGGAACGAGTAAGCTTCTGAACAAATCCATCACTCTACTAGCGTTAATGATCTATTTACTGGCCCATCGCCCCTGCTGTATTATGACCTTCAAGGACGGTACTGTACTTACCTCTGTGACCCCTGCTTCTAACCCAAGGCCTGGCAGAGCACATGCTCAATATCGTTTTGTGGAATGAGTGAATGGAAGCTGCCGGGCACCCTCTGCCGCTCCTTCCGTCTCCCCCCCACCGAAGAGCCACTGGTAGACCACAGCTTCCCGCACGCCGGGCCACCTGCTCTGCCACTTCCTGGAAAGTGGTGGCCCTTGAATGCGGGAGAAGCCAGGACTGCTTGCCTGTGCCCTGTGAAGGTGGTACCAAGACACAGATAAAACCGAGGAACGGGAGGTTCTCCTGGGGACCCAGGGCAGCGGGCTGTTTAGAGAGGTGGGCGAGGCCGCTGGAGAGGGAGGCTACGTCGTCCATCTGACGGAGGGAAGCCTGGGTTTGAAAGGGCGGGGAACCCGCTCCGAAGCTGGGGCTGGACGGCGCTGGGAGGGTCGGCAAGGAGCTAAAAAAGCCGGGATTGCCTCCTAGTGCCAAAGCCCGGAGCTGCAGCAGGGGCCTGGCGGGAGGGCCGGCTCCGCACTCCGCCGGGCTCCGGCTCGGACGCGTCCCGGGCTCCGCGCGCAGCCCGCCTGGGCCTCTGAGCCCCGCCCTGTCCCCGCAGCCCTCGCCGCGCCTCCCGGTGGCGGGCGGGCACCGGCCCCGAGCGAGCCTCCCAGGGGACGCCGAGGACCCGGACGTGACGTCAGAGGCCCACGGCCCGGGGGCGGGAGTCAGCTGGGCGGCCGCGGCGAGGCTGGCGTTGCCTGGGTTCGGCTCCTGAAGGCCGGTGATCCCTTGAGGGCGGGATTGGCGCGCAGGACCGAGCCAGATTCAAGGGGGAGGGCTCCTCGGTCCTCTCGTTCTATAAGGCAAGATCGAGAGAGCCTCAGGATTTTAAATAAGAGGAGTGGACGGCGGATTGCCAGGATCTGGTAGATCTCTGTGGAGGCTGGGGAGTCGCAGCTTCCAATCCGTGGCGACGGGGACCCCTGGGGGGAAGAAGCCCTGTGGTAATCCCTGGGCCCGAGCCGGAGGCCCCAGAGGCCGGGCACCATGGCGTCCATCCTGGATGAATACGAGGACTCGCTGTCCCGGTCGGCAGTCTTGCAGCCCGGCTGCCCCAGCGTGGGCATTCCCCACTCAGGTAAGGGAGGAGAGGGCTCCGGTGGACCTCTCGGTTCCCCTAGCGCCTTCGGAGAAGGAGCAGGGAGGGTGGCCCGAAGACCTCCGGTTCTCCTCCCAGACGTGCATCCAGGTCTAGGCCCCAGATTCTCCTCGGGCTCTCTTGGCCCCCCCAGCCGTTGGATGGTCGAAATTTGAAAGAGCAGCCCCCGCGTGATCTAGGCCATGTTATTTATAGGGTCCTTCTAAGAGGGAACTGGGACCCAGATAAGGAAGTGACTTGCCTTCAGCGCTGCAGTTGGGAGAACTGAGAATAGGCTCCATGCTTCATCTGATTCCGTGCTTTCCTCATCAGGTCTCTTCTAGAGGTGGGAGAGAATGGGCAAAGAAACTGGTGAAAGGGGCATTGTTGTAGGGGAAGGAACTTTGTCATTGAACATGGAAAAACGAGTTATTTTAGGCCTTTGCCAGAGCTGGGTGCAGCCTGGAGTTGAGAGGAAATTTTTGTATGAAGTACTATAGAGTTGGCAGAGGGGTCTGAAGTGATGGATACTTTGAGCAGTAGAAAAAGAGAGAGAGTAAAGGCTAGAGGGGAAGCAGATGCAGTTTGTTAACCAACTGATTGGAACAGTTCCGCAGGGCTTTCTGCCTCATTCTTCTGGGGACTCTGAGCGCATTACTACATGGGCAGTGAGCAGGGGACAGAGTGGAACTAGACTAGTTGAGTTGGGATTCCTGGGTCAAAGATTGATAAGGGAGAATGCCAACTCTTTCCCCCCATTACCACTGGAGCAGGTACCTCATGGTGTAACAGAATCCCAGGGTTCAAAGAATCGATCCCTCACTGCTGTCAGAAGTGTGGGAAGAGCCCAGGACTCCTAGTGTAGAGGTGATTAGCAAACTACTTGATATATTGATATTAACTGTTAAGTAAAAGTCCTGGAGTAGGAATATGTTGGGAAAGTGGAGAGGAGCATTGTTTTTTTTTGTTGTTACCTCTTTTTCCCTTTCCTCCGTCTCTTCCAAAGCTAACCTTTTCTTTGCTCCTCACCTGTAGGGTATGTGAACGCCCAGCTAGAGAAGGAGGTGCCCATCTTCACGAAGCAGCGCATTGACTTTACCCCATCTGAGCGCATCACCAGTCTTGTTGTCTCCTGCAATCAGCTCTGCATGAGCCTGGGCAAGGATACACTGCTCCGGTAAGCGGGAGCCCAAAAGTTTAGGAGTAGGAAGTGGATTGATGGTGTTTGGGGACTATTAACTGACTGGGGCTTTTCTTCCTCCCTAGGCAGATGAAACAGTGGATTTGGAATTTTCAGGAAATACCCCTTCCCAAAGGGAACCAATGTAATATAGTAGTTAAGAATCAGGTAGACCTGGATTCACAGCCTAGCTTTCCCACTTAGCAGCTGTGGAATGTCGAGCAAGTCACCCAGTCTCTCTAAATGAGTCCCTTCACCTATTAAACATAGTACCACCTACAGGTTAGTCACATAGATCAGTGGAACTGTCTAGTGTCTTGAAATAAATCCACTACAGATGGAAATAACATATCTCAGTAAAATTGGAAATAAAAAGTAAATAAATGGAAGTAATATATGACAAAGGGGTCAGCAAAATTGTTTATCTATTCGGAATAACCATCTAGGATAAAATAGCTAAGCCTCTGTATCACAAAAATGAATTCTAGGTGGAATAATTATTTAAATATAAAAAGTAAACAATCTGACTGTTAAAAGAATATTTACTAAATTTCTTTGTTCTTGGGCTGAAGGGACACCTTCTTACTCAAGCTAGAAAAATCCAGATGCCACAAGGAAAAAGAAAGATGTATTTGACAATACATTTGACTACATAATAATTGCTGTTATGCAAAATAAAAACAAAAAAGCATATGAATCAGGCCAAGACAAAGAATGGTGGGAAAATGGTTTTTCACGAGTGACTAAGGATTTACATTGGTGTGCCTCAAAAACCTCTTACAGATTCCCCTCATCCGTCACACAACTTGAAAGTCAGCCCTTGACACAAGGGTTTGTGTTGTTTTTTTTTAAGATATAAATTAAGAAAAAGACAATTCAGTAGAAAGGGAAGGGCAAAGAATATAAACAAAAAGTTCATATAAGAGGAACGCCAAATTTCTAGTAAACATCTGAAAATTATTTTCAACCTCTGGGAAATGCAAATTAAAGTAACAGTAAGACACCTTTTTTTTTTTAACCTATCAGATTGGCAGAAATTAAAAACAGTAATATATGGTGCTGGTGAAGATACACGGAAATGAACTCTCATACATTGCGGCTGAGAGTATAAATTACCACATAATTTTGTAAAGTAATCTGGCAGTGTCTATTAAAACTTAAAATAGCTACAACTTTGACCCAGCAATCCCAGTTTGAGGAATACATAACCATAGAAAGAAAAGTACCAGTTTGCGAGGGTATAGATACAAGGATATTGATTGCAGCACTACTTGTGATAGGAAAAACTGGACCCAAGCTGAATCTGTTGACCCAGTGGGATGTGTTCATTAAATACCATTAAGTGAGAAAAGCAAGTGATAACTTAATATGCATACACACACACATATACACACTATGAAGGCATTTTTGTAAAAAAAGTGACAAAACCATCTTATTTATGTTACTTATGGAGAAGGATGTTAACATCAGTTTTCTCTGTTGGGAATGATAGGTTTGAGAAGAAAACCATTAACTTTTTCTTTATACATGTTTACATTGATTATTTAGAATGAGCATATAATTTGAAAATAATTTAATAAAGGAGATGTAATTTAAAAACAAGTGCCCCTCAAGGTTATTGTGAAGATTGATTGAGATAATACTAGATTAAACTCTTGGTATGGTGCCTAGTATACATGCTCAGGAACCATTAGCCACTATTTGTTTTTCCCTTTTTGCTCCAGCAATCTGGCACACCCCTCCCCATCTTTCTAGATGCGCTGGACATCTGTTGAGGAGAGGGAAAAGATACCTGTTCAGTGACTATTCTGAGGTGGGGGAATTCTCAGAGCTGAGGGTTCTTAAGTAGGACCCTGTATGTGTTTCAGAGTTCCCTTAGGATTATATTTAGAACTTTATGTGTATGTGTAGATTTCAGGGAAGAAAGGCCACGTCTTTCGTCAGATGGTAAAGAGGTCTCTGGAGTGATGCTGTGACTCTTGTCCCAACAGCATTGACTTGGGCAAGGCAAATGAGCCCAACCATGTGGAGCTGGGGCGGAAGGATGATGCCAAAGTTCACAAAATGTTCCTGGACCACACTGGTAGGTGGTGAGAGAGGTCCGCGGTGTGGGAGGCGGGGAGACCTCAGGGTGGTGGAGGCAAGGTGGAGGCTGAGGGTGGGAATGGCAGCATCCCCTAGGGTGCCATGCTCTCCCCTACTCCAGGCTCTCACCTGCTGATCGCTCTGAGCAGCACTGAGGTCCTCTATGTGAACCGTAATGGACAGAAGGTGCGGCCACTGGCACGCTGGAAGGGGCAGCTGGTGGAGAGTGTGGGCTGGAACAAGGCCCTGGGCACCGAGAGCAGCACAGGCCCCATCCTGGTTGGCACTGCCCAAGGCCAGATCTTCGAAGCAGAGCTCTCAGCCAGCGAGGGTGGGCTTTTTGGCCCTGCCCCGGATCTCTACTTTCGTCCACTGTACGTGCTAAATGAAGAAGGGGGTCCAGCACCTGTGTGTTCCCTTGAGGCAGAGCGAGGTCTCGATGGGCGTGGCTTCGTCATTGCCACCACTCGGCAGCGCCTCTTCCAGTTCATAGGCCGAGCAACAGAGGGAGCTGAGGCCCAGGGCTTCTCAGGGCTCTTTGCTGCCTACGCTGACCATCCACCCCCATTCCGTGAGTTCCCTAGCAGTCTGGGCTATAGCGAGTTGGCTTTCTATACCCCCAAGTTGCGCTCTGCACCCCGGGCCTTTGCCTGGATGATGGGGGATGGCGTGTTGTATGGAGCATTGGACTGCGGGCGGCCTGACTCCCTCCTAAGCGAGGAGCGAGTCTGGGAGTACCCAGAAGGGGTAGGTCCTGGGGCCAGCCCACCCCTGGCCATCATCTTGACCCAGTTCCACTTCCTGCTGCTGCTGGCAGACCGGGTGGAGGCAGTGTGCACACTGACGGGGCAGGTGGTGCTGCGGGATCACTTCCTGGAGAAATTTGGGCCGCTGAAGCACATGGTGAAGGACTCTTCCACGGGCCACCTGTGGGCCTACACAGAGCGGGCTGTCTTCCGCTACCATGTGCAGCGAGAGGCCCGGGATGTCTGGCGCACTTACCTGGACATGAACCGCTTTGACCTGGCCAAAGAGTATTGTCGAGAGCGGCCTGACTGCCTGGACACTGTCCTTGCCAGGGAGGCTGATTTTTGCTTTCGCCAGCGTCGTTACCTGGAAAGCGCCCGCTGCTATGCCCTCACCCAGAGCTACTTTGAGGAGATTGCCCTCAAGTTCTTGGAGGCCCGACAGGAGGAGGCTCTAGCTGAGTTCTTGCAACGAAAACTGGCCAGTTTGAAGCCAGCCGAGCGTACCCAGGCCACACTGCTTACCACCTGGCTGACAGAGCTCTATCTGAGCAGGCTCGGAGCTTTACAGGGTGACCCAGAGGCCCTGAACCTCTACCGGGAAACACGGGAGCGCTTCCGTGCCTTCCTCAGCAGCCCCCGCCACAAGGAGTGGCTCTTTGCCAGTCGGGCCTCCATCCATGAGCTGCTTGCCAGCCACGGGGACTCGGAACACATGGTGTACTTTGCGGTGATCATGCAGGACTATGAACGGGTGGTGGCATACCACTGCCAGCATGAAGCCTATGAGGAGGCCCTGGCTGTGCTTGCCCGCCACCGTGACCCCCAGCTCTTCTACAAGTTTTCACCCATCCTCATCCGTCACATCCCACGTGAGCTGGTGGATGCTTGGATTGAGCTGGGTAGCCGGCTGGATGCTCGGCAGCTCATTCCTGCCCTGGTGAACTATAGCCAGGGGGGTGAGGCCCAGCAGGTGAGCCAGGCCATCCGCTACATGGAGTTCTGTGTGAATGTGCTGGGTGAGACCGAGCAGGCCATTCACAATTACCTGCTATCGCTGTATGCTCGAGGCCAGCCAGCCTCATTGCTGGCCTACCTTGAGCAGGCTGGTGCCAGCCCACACCGTGTGCATTACGACCTCAAGTATGCGCTGCGGCTCTGTGCTGAACATGGCCACCACCGTGCTTGTGTCCATGTTTATAAGGTCCTGGAGCTGTACGAGGAGGCTGTGGACTTGGCCTTGCAGGTGAGCCAATGAACCTTAACACTGTCCAAGAGAGGGGCCTGGAGAGCAGTAGCTTAGATGCCAAAGGGGTGGGGGTATGGCCAGGGGATGCTACTTCCCTTGCATAGAGGTTAAGAACACAGACTCTGAAGTCAGGATTTGAATTCTGGTTCTGCCACTTATTAAGCTGTGTGACCTCGGGCTGGTTTCTGCACTTCTCTGTGCCTCAGGTTATTTAGCAGCAGAATGGGGGTAACATAGTACTTACCTCATAGGGTTGATTAAAGTACTGCATCTGAAAAGCACTCAGAACCGTGCTTGGCACATAGGTGAGTTCTACATACATACTAGCTTTGCATTTTATGGGCACAATAGCAGAAGGGAAAGGTGCTGAGTTACATTTCTCAAATCATGAATTATCATGATTTGTGCCTTAGGATCACATGAAGTGCTATTTAAAATGCAAATTCCTGGGTCTGAATTCAGGCCTTACTGAATCAAAATGTCTGAGGGTAGGGCCAAAAATACTGTATTTTGAATATGTTTTCCAGGTGTTTTTTAAATTCACTAAAATTAAAGCCCTTCCATCCTAAATAGCTTTTACTTGGCTGTGACAGGGACAGCCCCATTGCTGAGAAAGGTTCCTATCCCAGCCTCCAGGAGTCCCATCTCCCTTGCTGCTAGGAATGCCAGGAATCCTGCCTTGGGGCCTCTCCTTGGGCCCGTGTTCTCCCTGGGCATCTGTCTCTCCCACAGTCTCCATCCTGGGTGGAGAGGGGTCTGACCCGAACACCTGGTCTCCCCACAGGTGGATGTGGACCTGGCCAAGCAGTGTGCTGACTTACCTGAGGAAGATGAGGAACTGCGCAAGAAGCTGTGGCTGAAGATTGCCCGGCATGTGGTGCAAGAGGAGGAAGATGTGCAAACAGCCATGGCCTGCCTGGCCAGCTGCCCCCTGCTCAAGATTGAGGATGTCCTGCCCTTCTTTCCTGACTTTGTCACAATAGACCACTTCAAGGAGGCGATCTGCAGCTCACTTAAGGCCTACAACCACCACATCCAGGAGCTACAGCGGGAGATGGAAGAGGCCACAGCCAGTGCCCAGCGCATCCGACGGGACCTGCAGGAGCTGCGGGGCCGCTATGGCACCGTGGAGCCCCAAGACAAATGTGCTACCTGCGACTTCCCCCTGCTCAATCGCCCTTTTTACCTTTTCCTCTGTGGCCACATGTTCCATGCTGACTGTCTGCTGCAGGCTGTGAGGCCTGGCCTGCCGGCCTATAAGCAAGCCCGGCTGGAGGAGCTGCAGCGGAAGCTGGGGGCTGCTCCACCCCCTGCTAAGGGCTCTGCCCGGGCAAAGGAGGCCGAGGGTGGGGCTGCTGCTGGGGGTCCCAGCCGGGAGCAGCTCAAGGCTGACCTAGATGAACTGGTGGCGGCTGAGTGCGTGTACTGCGGGGAGCTGATGATCCGCTCTATCGACAGGCCCTTCATTGACCCCCAGCGCTACAAGGAGGAGCATCTCAGCTGGCTGTAGGAGGGTATCGCGTCTGAGGGGTGGGCAGGCAGTTGAAGGCAGCTACTTGCCCCCTCCTGGAAAGGCTACATCATAGACTGCTGGGCTGAGACTGGGGGTGGGAGGCAGTTGTGGAGTTTTAGCTGTGGCCTCAAGGTGTTAGCTGTGAGTGCATCCTGCTGGCTGCCTGTGCTGTTCTTCAGAGATGCTTTAGAGTTGCTGTTTGCCAGCCCATCAGCTGCCTCCCATTAGAGGGCGTTGGCCTAGAGAAGTCAGTTCTGACCCCACACCATCCCCGCTGCATCTGACAGCTCTTTTTCCCTTTTCGTTCCCCGCACGCATCCTGCTCATCTAGAGTGAGTGTACATTCTTCGTGTTCACTCTGGCTCATTTTCCTCAGGGGCAGCCTTCTCTTATGTCTGCCTCTGTGCATCCAGGCCCTGGCGGTGGGAAAGGTGCCTGGGGGTGGGCACCCTCGTGCACGCTGCCTGGGGCTCTAGTGTGAGGGGCGCCCTGGGACAGAGGGCCTCATGGAGGGCAGTGGGAGATGGTGCTGGGCCGGAGGGCATCACACTGCCTGCAGTGCTCTGGTGGCGCTGGAGTTGATGGCTCTATGTCGGTGCTGGGCTGAGGGGCCTGTGCGTGATCCAGGAGGGGCTGGGCTGCTGGGGCTTGCATGCTTTCAGGCTTTGGCGCTTACTCCTTCGCCTGGAGATGTGATGGGACCATTTCACCATTTTCTGCTCTCTTCCTTGTCCCTCCACTCTATCCTCTCTGACTCCAAGCTTCAGTTGGGAACTCCAGCCCGCAATGCTCTCTTGGAGCAGAGACTGTTCTTCCCTTTGGCCAGCAGGTGGTAATGCTTCCCACAGAAACCTTCACGCTCAGGCAGCTGGGTGCTCTGATTTCTCACTTTCTCCATTTGTGCCTTCTCAGTCTGTTTTCTCCCTAGTTGACCCAAGAATTTTCTGGGAGTCTACACTGCCTAACCATGAATTTATGCCCCTCATTCTTTCTCTCCCTACCAGCCTTTATGCATGCTAGATTTTGCTTGCTCCTCTCTTTGCCAGCCTGGATCCCTGCATTCCCAGCTTCTGCCCAGCTTTGGTACTGGCCTTCCACTGTATTTAACCGTAATGTTGAGGTCCTGCCTGGAGGTGAGACTGCCACCGTCACGGCCACCATCCCTGGCATTTGGCAGATGTGTTTTCTGTGCCTGTCTCGCTCCTGTGACCTGCCCCTCCCCCTAGATTACACTTCTTTGGTTGGAGGGTAAGCCCTCGGGAGTCCTGGGACAGGACCTTACTTGTGACATCAGCCAAGCACCCTTTGCTCCATGGACTGGTGTTCACAGTCCACTGCCCGGCTCTGTGGGTGTGGCCTGTCAGCTGCCGACTGAAATAAAATAAGTGAATGTTCCTGGAATCAGGCTGGGGTCAGGCTACCTGGCTGGTGACTGCAGGCTTCTCTCTATCCCCTGCAGCCTTGTCCTCTTCAGAGATATTTATCTCCTTTAGTCCTGGTGGAATCTTACCCTGCTTAGTCCCCCAACTGCTAGAATAGGGCCAGTTGAGAAGGCTGGAAGTTGCCTGTCTTTGATGAACCTCAGACTTCCCTATCTTCTCCCAGAAGAAAGAGTGGGAGCAAATGGAGTGGGGTTCCGTGTGGGCAGAGAGCATCCTAATCCTGTCCCCTTTTCCTGTTGCAGAAAGATTTGGAGGACTCCTGTTCCCTTCCTCTCCCCTAGTGGCCCAAGGCGCCCCTCATACCTAGACTTCCCCAGTAGAGGGCTCAGGAGTACTATTCCGTCAGTATTGGGTACAAACCTCAGCTTGCCCCTGGCATGGTCACTGGCCTACTTAGAACAGCTTGGAGCTGCTGTCTTTGCAGATAATGGGTGCCTAATACATGTTATTTAAACAAACACTGCCCTATTGCTCCCTCCTCCCAGAGGACTTGGCCAATGGGGCCTGGGACGCCTCTGCCCCTTCTGTCCTCTCTTAAGCCTGCCCATCTGGTCACAGGCTGCTTCCTCCTTCCTGGAAAAAGGTCCTGGGCTTCTCTGGCACTGACAGAATGGGGTTCCGTTGATTCAGGGCAATGGGAAACTACAGCACTTAGATCCCTGTAAACCAAGCAAGGCCTGGAATAGAGGGGAGATTGAAGGCCCTCAAGGCCTTGGCGCTAAGCCTGAGTTGGGGGGAGGAGCAGCTGTGTAGGCCTAGGCCAAGATGAATGAGCTGCTCCTGGAGAGGTCACTGGAAATAGGAGGAGTCGCCACAGACAGTGACGCTGGGATCAGGGCAGGAGGCCTGTAAACAAGGAAGCCACCTGGGGGAGACACAGGGCGGCCACTGGTCCTGGGGAGCAGGTGCTTCCTGAGGCCCGCCCTTGAGAGGGCCCTGGGGGGCCGTACGGCCAAGCCGTCAGAGGGCACTAGGGGGCGCTGTCTACTGGTTTCCTGAGCCCCCCGCTCCCGTCCACAGCCACAGGGGGTGTGGCTATCGGAGGGTGTGCCAACCCAGCGTCCGGGCCGGCTAGCTGGCCTGGCCACTCTCCCTCTGTCGCCAAGACCGACCAGGCCTTGCAGGGAGGACACGGGACTCAGCGCCTGGCCACCCTGAGTGTGAGCTCATTCCCCTGGGGCCACCAATTCTCGAAGTTCCGACCCAAGGGCTTGGGTCGCAGGCCGGGCCCTCACCACCTCCACTGTTGGGGAGGGGGCTCCGAAGGCACTAGGCCCAGGCTGCCTTTAGCGCTGCCCCCCCTGGCGCCAGGGAAATAAAAGGTTAGGGGCCCAGAGGGAGTTATCTGGCCCCACCACCACGGGTCCAAGAGAGCCACATCTCCCGCTCCCCAAGTTGTGCAGATTCTTCGAGACACTTTCACAGGCGGAAATTCCCAGAGGTCAAAGGAGGGAAATGGTTAATTCCTTTTATTCAATGGGTCCCCCTACACTCCTCCCCCCAACTTCCTCCCTCCACTTCCCGCCCCCCCCTGTGTGAACAGGAAGTGGAGAGGAAAAGGCTGTGAGCAGAGCAGCTGGGAGCAGGAGGCAGGGAGTGGGAGGCAGGCTCGGTGCCCGCCCTGCCCCTCACGGGGGCCAGACCCACTGTGGCCTGGGACAGAACCTGCAGCCCCACTGGCCAGTGGCAGCAGAGCTAGGAGACAGCCTAGTGTCCAAGTCCTCTTCCCTTAGCTTGCTCCCAGGTGAAAGGCTACTACCCTGAGGGTGCAGGACAGCCTCTTCCAAGACCCAGCTGTCTTTGCCTCTAAAGCCCCACCCCCACTGCAGTCTGGGCGTCCCAAGGCTGGCAGGCATCTCTTCAGGCAGCCGCCAATCCTGGCACTGGCTGGCTGACCCTGCCAGTTCTTTGAAGCTCATGCAGCGCTTCCTGTTTGGGGCAGGCCGTGCCAGGGTCCCACCCCCACCATTGTTCTGCAGAGACCATAGGTCCATCTGCTGCCCCATGGTGAGGCCCCTAGGCAGTGCCACACGGGAACAGCACCACAAAGGGCCCTGCTGGCAGCTTTGCTTATATGGAGCGAGTCTGGGCCCTGCAGCAGGTTGAGGGTGACCGGTAGGCAGTGGGATAGAAAGAGAATGCTAGATAGTTCTAGTTCTTGGGCAGCTGGAGCTCTGTTTTCTCCTCCACCTGGAGCATGGAGAGGGACACCATTCTTACGCACAGATCCTAAAAGCCTAGATTACTGCTGCCAGATCAGAGCAGCTGAGACCTCAGATAGAAGCCATAGAGTGCGGTGCAACCGTTGTTCAAATAAAAACCTTCATGGATATTCAATATCTGAAACTGATATGCTGAGCTTCCCTGGTGGAAGCTGGGCTGGAGGGTTCATACCCTTATTCACTGTTGTTTCCTCTACCATTCCAATCTTCATGGGATGCTAGGATGCCCAGGAACCCAGTTTGAAAACCACTGAGCTGCTAATCCCACTCCTGAATTTGCAGGTGGTGAATCTAAGAGGAGAAATCAGTGGCTGACACAAGGCCCCATCCAGGATCCTGTCCCCTTTCCGTGAGATTCAGCGTCAGTCAACAGAGATCCCATGCCCACTGGGGCCAAGCCCTTCACTGTGCTCGCTCTTCATCTCCAGCCAAAACAAGCTGAGGGACGGGTTGGTGATCTGTAAAGGGCAAGTGCAAGTCTCTGCTCTGCCATTTACTAGCTGTCGGTTTAATCACACCCTCAGAACCTCAATTTCCTCATCTGTAAAATATGAATAATTATAACAGACCCTGGAGGCTCCGGTATAGCATAGATGAGAGCAGCGCAGCACCTCTGCAAGGTTAGCCCAGGGCCTGACCCCTGGGCAGTTCCTGTCGGCTAGTTTCCCTTCGACTTCACTCCTCCACTCCCCTCACTCCTCTAGGATTGGGACCCTGTGAGCCTATCTTGGCTCTTCCCTCACAAATCCCTCTGCTGTCTTTGGGAATCAGAGTGGAATAGGAAGAAAGAGGCTCCCTTAAGGCTTTTCTGGTTTCTGATTCTGGGGAAGAGAGGCTCAGGATGAATTCGAGATACGAAGCCCTCTGGCATGTATGTAGAATATGGCCACAGAGGGGATAGAAATGCTTCCTTGGGGGACTGGGTCCTGGTTTCCTAGAGGTGAGAGGGCAGGGAATGGATAGGGTAGGCCGAGGGGGCTGGGCGTGGCTCCTCTGCCAGCCTGCCCTCATGGTCCGGCCCAGAGCTTGCACAACAGCCTGGCTGGCTGGCACTCCCCTGGGAGCCTCAGGAAGTCCCCCTTGCCCTCCCTTGACCTTTGACCCTGCAGGCCTTCTGTAGGGCAGAATTCCAGGCAGCTGTCCTCTCTTTTACCTTCTGTTCCTGACCATTTCCCTTTAAGGCTGGAAGTCAGAGACAACCCAAACCCCCACCATATAGTTCATCTTTTCACATGCTCTTGGGTACAGACCAGCTGGAGCCTCCCCTGGGGCAGCTTCTTCCCTGAGCCAGCAGGGAGCCTCAGCTACAGGCCAGCAGGACCCATGGAGTCCTGGCTATCTAAAGGATCCAGGCCATACAGGAGAGCCCCCAAAAAGTGCCCCTCGACTCCCAGGTTCCCTGCTCAAGTCCATTCCTGCCCCAGAGCCCAGCGGGTGAAGTCAGGAAGAACACCCAGAACTTCTTTCTCTTCCACCATCCTCTGAGCAGTCGGAATCAAAGGAACCCTTGATTGGGTTCCACATCAAACCATGCTGCACCTCACAGCACACAGTTTCACAATCAAATAATTCCCTTTGATTTTCTGGCGGAATTTTTGCTTTTATTTTTTAGGGTTTCTTGGCCTTTTTAAGCAATCAGTATAAATTTGTCATCGCACATCCCCCATTTCCGCCCTAAGGGCCTCCTTTTTATCCCCTGGAATCTGGAAACCCTATGTGTGGGCAGAAACCCCCCAGCATCCCCCAGGGCACCCTGGCCCAGCCTGGCCTCCACAGGAGCAGCCCTTTAGCTGGGAAAGAGCCTTCACTCCAGCCTGGGGCTGGAAAGGGAGTTTCTCTTTGGACCTTCCCAGTTCAAGCCATGGAGAAGACATGTGGTCTAGTGGTTAGGGCTGGAACCCATGGGTTTTATCCCCAGCAATTGCTTTGACTAACCCCAGCAGCCTGGGAAAGTCCCCTTGGTACTCAAGGGACTCAGTTTCCCCACTGGCTGAGGGGCTCAAAGCTTCACCAGCTAGTTCATCTCCTACCTGCCTTGGCAAAAGTTTTTGATCCAAATTTTTGCTCTGTCACTTACAAGCTGTGTGACCTTGATAAACATCTTAATCTTTCTGAACCTCAATTTCCTCATCTGTAAATGACTTTAGAGACTATTATTGTACCTTCTCCCTGGTTGTTGTTAGGGTTAAATGAGAAAACAGTCTCAAGGGTCTAGTGGTAGACATGCTATAAAAGTTCAATAAACAGTAGTTATTGTTAATAACAAATAGAAATACACAATGCGGTGGGAGTGTGTTCTTGGCGGGCACTGCTCTGAGGCCCAGTCTGTCTGCCCCTGCCTCTCCTACCCAGGCTGCCGTACCCAGACCTTCCCTCCTCCATCTCTAGAAGGGTCAGGGATGGTTACCAGTCGTGGATCAGGGCTGCGGCCCTGCTGCTCTTCCCTGTCTCCATGGTGACCCCAGCCCCTCCCCTCCTTCCTTCCTCAGGAGCTTTCTGTTTACTGTAAACAGCTGCCCCAGCTCAGCTCTAGCTGATCCCGCCCAGGGCAGCCAGACCCTCTCTGAACCAGAGACTGGCTTTGGGTGTGAAGCTCTGGGCGTAGAGTCCTGGGTCTCGACATGCCCTTGAACAGGCCCTGTTTTGCCATCTTGACTGGAGGGGAGGGGATAAGGGGAGGGAAGGCCTGTCACCTCAGACCAGGGCAGCCGGGGCCTCAGGGACAAGGAGCAGATGGAGCTTAAGTGAGGTGGACCACACTGGGGAGCCTGGTAGAGAGCTATCTGGTGTGGCCTTAGAGTGACCTGGATTCAAATCCTCGCCTGGATTTGCTCACTGTATGAACCCAGGCTGGTCATTTAACTTCTCCAAGCTTCACTCAGTTTACTGATCTGTAAAATGGAGATGACACCTTCCTCAGAAGATTCATTGCCATACAGCTTGGTGATATTACATGTACATTATCATGGCATGTTGCTAGCCTGCACTGGTGGTGGCTGGATTTATTGTTTCATCTCTCAGAAGCTTGACTGCTCGGGGACTTTGCATGCACCTCTGCTTATTCCTCCACCCGGCAGGCCTCCATCGCACAGGCCTTCGAGCCTGTCTGTGTGTACACAAAGCATATACACACATGCACACAGCAAACACATAGAAGCCAGGTGGTGAAATGAAACTCGCAAGGGTCTGAGGCACAGAAGATTCTTCATGAAGGCAGAGGAAGAGTCCAGCTGTTTCCTAAGACTGTACCTGGCCTGACTGGGCCAACATTGGAGCCGGGATAACTGATACCACCATCACCAGGTCTCACAACTGCCTACCTCTCCCTCCACTTAGCTCCTTGGATTTTCCCCACCCTTCCTGCCCTGTAGACCACACTGCAGAAATACAGGGAATTCTGGTAGGGTATGGCCCCCCTTTCCTAGGGGCCAGGGTTTCAGGACAAGATGCCTGGGCAGCAGGGCTCCTTGTCTGGCTGTCACGGGGCCCATGTTGGCTCCTCGGACTCTCCAGCGTGCTTGGAAGCGCCAGCCAATTATGGGAGCCCTAGAAGATGAGGTGTAGTCCAGCCATTCTCCTTACCATAAGACGCAGGGCAGGCTGGAGTTAGACGGGCACTCACTGATCTGAGTCACTCCCCACAGGCCCATGAGTAAGTGTGGCTCTGGATCACCAGACCCCCTCCCCACCAGGAAGCCTGTTGGGGTCTTCCAGGGCTGGGTCCCTGTTGGTCTCAGGTGCAGCCCTTGGGGTGTAGCTCCCTCTGGAGCAGGCAGTAGCAGCTGCAGGCTTGCGGGCTTCGTGGACTCTGCTGTCCCCATGCCACCTTGCCAACACGGCCTAACTCTGGAGTTTCTGTCATCTCCCTAGCCTGGGCTGCACGAGAAAGGAGAGGAGCCCCTAGTACTAAAGTCAGCCCCGTGGACAGGGCTGGAAATCCCCCACTTCTTACCTTGGCCAGTGGAGGAAATAGCCTCCCGGCAGAGGGCCGCCTCCCGCCAGGGACTTTTCTCCTGGGGGTGACATAGCATACAGGGCAGCTACAGGGACCCCAGCCACACTTCAGCAAGCCTGGGGTGTGGGGAGGGCTCACAGGACCATTCTCTCTGTTGCAGGAAGCATGAGAGCCAAAGGTCCGAGAACCCACCTGGGCTTGAGCAGGCCGGAGAGAGTGGGCTGGGGGCAGGGGCCATGAGGGGTGACGGTGGCCGGGAAGCCCCACACTGACGCTGAAGCCTGGAGTCCAAGCCCAGGCAGGTCTGCACCCAGAGCTTGCCATTCCCTCCTCCGGGGCTCCCTTCCCTCACCCAGCACCCGATCTGAAACAGGCTTCTAATTGGACATACAGCCCTCACTAATCTCCCAGAATGCCGGTCTCCAAACTCTTTTGACTATGAATTTTTATGTATAGATTATACAGTACAGTCAAAACACATGTTAAATATTCAATTTATTTTTAGATTAAAAATCAGCCAAAATAGGAATCCTCTTATTTCCTCCCACCCGCAACAGATGGCCTTGCTAGCTCCTGCACAGCCCACTCTGGAGCCCGCCACACTGATACGCACAAGTAGGTGAGCCTCTCTCAGAGCAAACTGTCCACCTCGCAGGGGAGTTCAATGCGTGGGGCAGCTAGTTTTCTCAATACATTGCCCATCACAATTGAGTGACCCACATTGGAAGCCCCTCTGTTTGTTACCTGGAGAAGAACCACGGCCAGCACAGGTAAGGCCCACTAGCCGCAGTGCGGCCATGCTGCAGCTCCCCTCCCCAAAGGGCCAGGCAGCCTATCCCGGGGAACGAAGCACCCTGATGCAGAAGGTGAACATCTACCATGTCCTGGGTGTGAAGCCTGTGTAAGGTGTGTTTTGTGTGTGCGCACACGCACCCAGGGCGTGCCATTCTAACAGAACCTGCTCAGTGGCAGCCTCTATTTTCTGGTCTGCTGGTTGTGGGGGGCCGAACGCCGGTCACACGGTACTGAGACACCTGCCACTAACCCTTCTGACCCCAGGCCTAAGAACCCCTGACCCTGAATCAGATACATTATCTCATCTATCCTCACCATGTAACCACTTAAGTAAGTGAGGCAGCTATCAGTATGTCTCTGTCAGAGGCAAGGAGCCCAAGGCGCCAGGAGTTAAGGGAAGCGCCCTCAGCCACACACTTTGGCAGAGCTGAGTCTTTGGTGTCACTCCCAGGACGTCTCTCCTCATGACCTGTCACCCTGCAGCTGTGGGGTCACCTGCCCTCTCTGCCCCACTAGAAGGCAGGCAAGCCCAGGACTCAATCTCTCCCTGTCTTTGGAAGTGTGGCCCAGCCCATAGATGAACCTGGGGAGCAGGGCACCCCAGGCAGAAGCTAGGGGTCTGACGTTTCTGCCGAGGCCTGGCTCCAAGTGGCCTGGCTGGCTCTGAGGCCAGGCCTTCCTCCCTCCCTCAGAAGCTCAGCCCTGTAAGGGTGGCAGAGGGGAGGGTGAGGGGAGGGCTCAGCCTCCAGCCCCCTCCCCCCTCACTGACAGCTGTAATCTGCTTGGGAAAATCTCTTTTTTTTTCCGCACAGGAAAAAATATTAGTTGTCCCGATAACAAGGAAAACAAAATCCAGCGCAGGGCATCAGAGACTTCCTGAGGCGGGAAACAATGTCCAGGGAGCTCAGTGGAGAAGCCTGAGCAGGGAGGCTGGGGGGAGCTGAGAGAGGACACTGGTCCAGGCCTATCCGGCCGGCGGGGGAGGGGATGACAGATTGAGGGACTTGGAAAAAAGATTTCCCCCAAAAAACCTTGAAGTCTGAGCTGTTGAGCTATATCCGGGAAATGATTCAGGACCCTTTGCACGTCCCGACTGGGGTCAGGCCCCCTCAGCTCAGGTGCTCTAAGTCTACCTCTCTTCCCTCCTGGTCCCCAGCCCGGGGGGCTGGTGGTGAGGCAGGAGGGTCCCTTGGGTGGGCGCCTGGAGAGGCCATGGGCACCCCACGGGCACACCTCCCCCAGGCTTCTTGGCTTGTCTGTCCACAGCTGCTTCCCTGGGTAACTTTCCACTGGGGGGAGGTCAAGAAGGGGAGGCCTGACCCAAAGGCCCCACACCCAGGCCTAGGGGCTCTGTTGCCCATTTCCCTCTCAGTCCAGGGCTCCTGTGCTGTTTGGTCCAGCGGGTGCGGTCTTTGAGCACTATGGGCCCTTGGGAGACGCAGGGGAGGTCAAGGCCCTTGCGCTCCCCGTAAGCCGCAGTTCTCAGCCCTGCAGCACAGCGGATCACTTACAGAGCTTTCAGAAAACACCAGTGGCTCGGTGGCCACATCCCAGACCAGAATTATATCAGAATCTCTAGGGAGCGGCTCAGGTGATTCTTGTGCATAGTCAGGGCTGAGAACTCTTGCCCCATGACCCTGTGGTCCTTTGGTCACTTACTGGCTGGTCTCCTCCACCTCTACATCGGCACAGGCCCCTCAGTTCCAGATTGGAACCCCTCAGAAATGACCACCTAGCTGGCATCCCCCAGAGGGGCCTGCAGAGTTCCCTGCCCAGCTGGAGGCCAGCTGCCCAACCCAATAGCAGGTTCTGGGTTATCCCCAACCCCTCCCTCTGCTCCTTCCCCTTCCCCCTGGGCAATGATGCCTGGGGCCTTTGTTCTCAGACAAGAGTGTGACAAGAAACCTACCCACAGTTTAATTATAGCCCTATTCACTGGCCACAGGCTGTCCACTGACCACAGTCAACCTGCCCAGCTCTCCTACTCAGCATCCCCCACCCCCCCAGGCAACCCACATCTCAGGGCCATCACCTGCTTTGTCAGGAGGACCTGGCAAAGTCTGCTGCTGTGACCCTGCTGTGTCATGCCAAATACTGGGTTTACCTGGTAAACTCTTTGAAGTCAGAGACCATTCCTGCCTCATTTTTGATTGTTCATCAGCATGTACCAGTCACCTAAGCATTAGATCTGTGATGGGGATAAACACATGGAGCAAGCCACACAGTCCCTCCCCTCAAAGGCCTTCTCAAGACATGGGGAAGGACTGTAATGAGCTATCACGAGGTAGTGCGATTTGAATTCCCCGAAACCTTCCCAGGAACTCCCAACAGCATAGTGTAGGGAGTACTGCAACTACTACATAAATGTTTGTTGAATAAATATTTGTTTCTTAAGTGGAACATAGTATGTCCTTCCCCTAGCAGTACGAATAAAGGGAGACATCTCACAGGTCAGGGACAAGGTGAGGTTCCAGTGGCACCACATGGGGACAGTGGGTGGGGGGTGGCGGAGGATAGAATGAGCTGGGTCCTGCAGCCTGGCTGGAGAGGACTCACTAGGGTCCCTTTTTGTTCCCAGCTAGGCTTTTACCAACTGAGGGGGCCTGCAAGGCCCTAGAGGATGTCCAGACAGAGGATTACCACCATCCGCTGCCCAAATGGTCATGCCCACTTGGAGAATCACCAGAGATCCTGAGAGGCAGGACCTCAGAGCAGGCTTTTCCCTATTCCTAAGGAGGTCTTGTTGGCCTGGGATCCCCAAGGGTCTCCTCATTCTCTCTGAGGAGCCCAACCCAGCTCCCAGCCCCCATCACAGCATTTTCCAAACAGGTGAAGGATGCTGTGGACAAGTGGCCACCTGGCTGCGGGAGAGGGGAAGCCCCGGTGCATGTCCCTGGGGCTTCAGTCTCTCCAGGGGGAAATGGTGGTTGGCTCAGAAGCCACTGCCTGCTCCCCAGACACTCAGACGCTCTACGCCTTGGCCTGGGCAGGGGGCAGCCGGCTTCAGGAGCTTGGGGCGAGGGGTTTAGAAGGGAGGGGCTCCAATCCCAGCTGCCTAGCTCTGGGTACTAACAGGCTACGCTGGGGCAGCCGAGACTGCGGGGGGGCACCACCACCTGCTTTTCCTTGTTTTGTTTTCAGGGCACTAATTACTGTGCTGTGCTCGAGCTGCCTAATGAGGCCGTTTGGATTTCCTGTTGTTCTGGCTTCCCAAGACCCTTAAAGGGCCAGCATCACACTAGACTTGCGCCCAGGGGAGACATCAACTGCCCTGGCGAGGGTGAGCACGGAGAGGCTATTCCTAGGCTCGGCCTGAATGACAAGGGCAGCGGCAAGGGGCTGGTCCAGTGCTTCCTGGCCACTCTCCCCCTCCATGAGGACCTGCTCAGAAGTGTCCGTGACGGAAGCAGGAGCTTCAGAACTATGTAGCCCGGCCAGAGCATGAGGCTGGGGAAGGAGGAGGCAAGGAGACCTGGGCTGCGGAGGAAACGCTGGTGATGTCACCAGTGCCCAGACTGTGAGAACCACGGCAGCCCCGGGCAGGAGGGAAACGCCGTGACGTCCTGTCCTCCTCCCCTGCTGGAAAATAAACACTTGTTGTCTGAGTGGCAGCGCCACTTCCGAAGGAGCAGGCCGGCTAGGCTGGAGCTCCAGAAATGGGCCTGAGACCAGCTCTGAGCAAAGGCCTTTGCCCAAGGTGGATGCAGAAAGGCCTGCGGGTCAGGCTGCCCATAGCTCAGCCCCTCTATGGCACACCACCCAACGGGGCTTACAGGACGCATTCGTTCCTCCTGTACATTTAGGGCTTTGTCTCTGCACACGGAAGAGCTGAGTCTATGGCTGGGGGTGCCGGGGAGACCCCTTGTCCCAGGCTGCAGACGGACCAGCAGGGCAGGTGGGAGGGCACCCATCTGCCCCCGAGCCTCCCTCAGATCGGAGGCCTAGCTTCAGCCCTAGGACCTGTCTCCAGTACCCCTCTGGCAGCCCCAGACTGTGGGTCCCCTGGGACCCAGGGGGCCTGGCCTACAGTGCCCTGCCCCCCACCCCGCAAGACGGGGTGACGACATTGTTCTTATACGGGGCCTTCCGCCTAGGGTTCCGGCTCCGCTAAATGGTGGGAATGAGGGTTCCAGGGACAAAGCCAGCCTGGTTCCCGCAGCCACCTCAGAATGGACGGAATCCCCATTGTGTGCGGGCGCCCTGTGCCCGCCCTCTCCTTGCCCGCGCCGGACATGCCAACAAACAGCTCATTGAGCCCGGGGGAGGGGCCCAAGAGACAACAATGTCCCCCAGCGGGCCAGGGCAGTGAGCTCAGCTGGGGGTGGGGGCTGCCTGGGAGGCCAGAGGGCGATGATCTCAGCCTGGGGAGGGCTGGCCTCTGCAACAGGCTGACCGGAGCCTGGCCTCCCTGGTGAGGCTGAGAAGGGCTGACCGGAGCTGGCCTCGCCTTGGCGGCCCCACCCCCAGGGCCAAGCTGGGAACTGCAGGCGCTTCGGTGCTTCTCACGCTTAAACTGCCCTGGCCTAGAGCCGCAAGCTGACACAGCAGGGGAGCCCACAGGACCCAGCAGAGTCACCTCAGTCCCAAGAGGCTAGTGGACTGTCCCTCTGGTGGTGCCATTCCAGAAGCCCCTCAGTGATGCCCAGGCCAAATAGATTTCCACACTGACCACAGCAGGACTTCCAGATCACAAGAGCTTGGACTTTCTATAAGCAGAACCATCTAAAAAGCAGGGATCAGGCTGGGGAGGGGTGAGCATCCTGCCCCTTGAGGTGGTCAAGCCTTTGGCTATAGAATAAGAGGTGAGTGTAGATGCCTTGAGAACTCACCTCACCCTGAGCTCCTAGATATCTTGAGGGAATGAGCTGGGGCCCTGTAACTTCCAGGCCTGAGGTTGGATGAAATCTTTATCCTTTCCTAGGCAAGTCTGGGTTGCCAAGCAGGGCCTCAGGTTTCTGAGGGAAAAAGGAGAACGGGGGACGACTGGTCAGGAGAGTGGCATAGCCAAAGTGGTCCCCACTCTCAGGATAGAAATCAGGGGGCTCTGATGCTGGCCATGTTTACAGGACTCTAACTGAAAAGCAGGAGAGAGCAGCTACCCATAACAAAAACATGGGGCCTGTCCCAGCAGATCACCACGGGTCCGGCATTCTTAGGTGCCCAGACATCTCAGGGCAGGACCCAGGCATCAATGCACGCATGGCTACCAGCCACAGATGTAGAAAGTCTCCTAGCTGCCTCTGGCCTCCCCTTTGCCCGTCCCTGCTCCAGACCACTCTGCCTACCACTGTCGGGTTGCAGTTGGACAGCCTCCTCTGCTCAAGAGCCCACAGGTTCCCTGATGCCTACTAATCAAGTCCAAGTTCATCTGTCTGGTGGATCTCCATACCCTAGCTACCTAGCACCCCACATGACGAAGTCATCTCCAGTTCTACTTACTTCATTTCCTCTCTGATCCTTTTCCTCTCTCCATTCCCTTACTAGGAATGCCCTCTCTTCTCTTTATCTAAGTTCTGCTCTTTTTTCCAGGCCTGGTGTAATCCCCTCCCCCACAAAGCCTCCTTTGACCTTTGGGGCCCCAGTCCCTCTCTCAACCCTGGTTCCAAAGGTCATCACATTCCTTTTTCATGGGCCTTAACTTCATCTCCACATCCCACAGGCATCCATCAGGAGCTGAATTTAAAGTTCCTTTTGGCCTCGCTGACCTTAGCTGAGTGGTAGGCACATGGTAGGTCTCACCCACAACTGGCTGGCCAAGGGGACCAAACCCTGCGTACACGCATGTGCATGCAGAGGCTCTGGAAAAACTGACGGGGGTGCACAGAGCTGCACCTCAGAGGGAATGCGTCTTTTGCCTACATTCTCTTCTTTTGATGGCAGTTTGATGGGCCATCCCAAGTCTCCCCAGCTTTCTCCTTACCTGGAGATGGGCTGTGGAAATGGGGGTAGGAAATCAAGCAACTCAGGAGAGGAGGGGAAGCAAGAGATGGGGAAACTGGCCACAGGGCAAAACAGGGATCTCGGTGGCAGAATGACTCTAACAAGGGCAGTGTTCATGCTGCCCAAACAGGACTTGTGAGATCAGGATGAGTGGGTGGGTTGACAACCTGTCTATTTCTAAATTCATAGAGTTAGTGGTTTTGGAGACCCCGTGTATTCACCATTGCCTGGAAATTCTCTATGAGCTCCCAGACCTGAAACCCAGCCGGCCCTGTGTTGCAAAGTTCCCATAGCTGGACAGCTCCGTAGGGCTTGTTTTTCCGAGAGCGGCAGCCAGAGGGCTGGGGGCAGCAGAGGCAAAGCGACATCCGCTCACAGTGGTCTAATGTTGTCCAAATACTCCTTTGGGCAAAGAGGAAGCCCATGTCACCTGGTGCCTCCCAGGCCTCCCTGGACTTCTTCCCCGGGGACAGTCTAGACAGAAGGAGAATTATTTAGGCTGGAGGTTCTTTGCTATCACAGGCAAGGCAAGTTACTCATTAGCAAGCATCAACATGGAATTCTCATCAACTCCAGGGGAGAGTTCAACCTGGATTAACAACTGGGATACATAGGATAGACACTGTCACAGGAAGTTCTCCCATATGTCTAACCTCAATCCTTCCTGCACAACTGAAGCCCATTTCCTCTCATTCTGATTGTGGTGGGAGAAGGAGACAGCTGGTCACCATCCTCTGCCTAAGACCCATCACCGACTTGACCACGGCAGTCAGATTCCTCGTCAGCCTTCTCCAGGGAACAGTGATCTGCCCGCTCAGGCAGCTGTTCACAGACTTGGCACCTGTCCCCGACTTCTGTGTATGAGAGTATTTGAGACGCAGCACTTCCTGGTTCAGGCCTGACCTTCCTTTGCAGAGAGGCTGCAGGAGACCATGGCCTCTCTGCGTGAGCCTCACTCCCAGGTTCCTGCAGCCGCAGAGGAAGGGAGGTGTACCCCACAACCTATCTCTTGCCTGTTTCTAGCCCTGGGTGGCAGCTGGGATCAGGGATCAGGGCTTGTGTGGAGAAATGAGGAGAGGTAGATTTCTTCCAGACGAGTTGTTCAGCAGAGCAAGGGGAAGGGCACACGAGGACCTAGGGACACCAAGAGGTCAGGGGTAACACTGGGCCTTGATGCTAATGGAAGGCCGGAGCCAGAAGAGAGGAACGACCACTGAGGAGGAGGGTGGAGCTGAGGGGAGCGTGCCACCTCTCAAAGTTTACAGAGAAGAGCTTTGGTGACAGGTGAGCTGTACTCTGGGGAGAGGGCAAGAGGAGAGTGCAGGCTGGCACTGACAGGTCGGGTGAGTGGGCGAGGAGGCTTCCACAGGCGAAGAAAACCTTTAGAGGGAAGCTGGTCTGAGATCTGGGGCGGGAGGGGCGCTGGACCTCTGCTTCCAGCTCAGGCTCTGTTCCCTCGTCGCACTCTATCCTTCAGCACAAGGTAGCAGGGGGCTCCCTTGGGACCACATCACTCTCCCCAATGCCGTTGTCCTATGCCCTCAGTTCTCCAGCCCTGTAAACCCCCTCTCAGAGTCCTCTGTGCTCTGAGGGACCCAGGCAGGAGGCAAGTGCAGGCTGGGGCCAGGCCTGCAGCCTGAAGGTCTCCAGGTAGGGGCCTCCCCGAGCCTCCCCTCCTTTCCCCTGGGCCTCTCTGCTCCCTTGCTAGGGCGGGGACAGGAAGGAGCTAGGCAAGGGGAAGCCAGGGGCTCTGGGAAAGTTGCTGTGGAGGCTGCCCAGCCCCGGACTCCTCTGTGGCTGGAAATACCCGCTGCGTGGCTCCTGGCCCTAGCTTTCCAGGCATCCCCTGGGTTTGGCAAATGAAGCTGGGGCAACTGCCGGGTCACCACCAACGAGGGCCCTGCCTCCAGCCAAGAGGCCTCCACCCTGCTCCTCTTCTCTCTCCTTCTTGCCTCCTGACCAGCACACAGGAGGCCTGGGGAGAGCTTCCTTCATACACAGTGAAAAGAGGCTCCTCAGATCAGGGCCCTCAGCTTCTCCTCTCTTGGGCCCATTGTCTCTGCAGGCCAAAGCTGTCCTCATCAAAAAGGAGGGCCTGAAAACAAAAACAAGAAACAGACCCATAAATACTGACAACAGGTTGTTGGTTACCATAGGGAGGGGTATGGAGGGATGGGTGAAATAGACGAAGGGGGTAAAGAAGTACAAGCTGCAAATTATAAAATAAGTTACTCATAGGAATTGAAGTACAACATAGAGAATATAACTAATAATACTGCAATATCTTGGTATGGTAATGGGGTAACTACACTTATATGGCAAGCATCTGGTAATGTATATAATCATCAAGTCACTATGTTGTACATCTGAAACCAATATAATATTGTATATCAACTTTATTCCAAAAAGAAAGAAAGAAACAGGGCCTGGTCAGTTTCTTGGCAGTTAACCCAGCTCCAGCCACCACCTTCCCTGGTCTTCTGAGAAGGCGAGGGGAGACACAGAATGGGGCTGGCCTAGGCCCCCAATGTGGGCCCTGGACCGGCAGAGAGAAGGTGGGAGGCCTCCTGGTCTCATGAGGAGCAGAGCAGGTACTCTGATTCAAGTCCAATGGTCCCACCCACTGGGGCATCCTTTCCTTGAGACATCTGGGTCAGCGGTCATGAACCATCAGCTACTGGACAGTCCAGCCGAATCTGTGTGCCCTGTTGATCACATGGGGAGGGCTGAGTCCTCTGGGCTGCCAGGAACCTCGATGACGAGGACGGTTCAGAAGTTGACTTTTTCTTCTGCCTACCCGCTTCTGCTCTGAGACACCACTGTGAAGGAAGAGGGGTGCCAGTGGAGACCTACACTTGGCCCTGGCTGCAGGATCATCTCTGAAAGGTCAAGGCCATGGGCAATGATCAGTTCTTTCAAGCCTTCACCTCTTCTCCAAACCCGTTCTCAGAGCTCCAGTCTTCCTCTAGTCAAGAACTCTGTTAAGTCCTCTTCCTGCAAAAAGCCCTCAGAGCGGAGGTTTGCACAGGGTCCATCTCCTTTCCATGCCCCACTTGACTTTCTTCTCTGTTTCCCACCCTCTGCTCCTCTTGCTTCATCCTTTAGAAGTTCACCTTTGGCTCTCCTTTGTCCTTCCTCTCCTCCTGGAACTCCTTTGCTGTCAGAGATCTTCCCTTTACTCCAAGTCTGCCCCTGGCTGTGACCTGAAGGAAAGGAAAGGAATATTTATTGGGCTCTGCAAATGCATAATCAGATACAGTCCCTCAGTCATCCTCCCAGATCACTATAATTATCATCCCCACTGCACAGATAAGAAAACTGAGGCATAGAGTTAGACTTAAACTATAAGCCCAAGACCCCAGGGTTGGGAAGTGCCAAGAGCTGCCACCTCTGAGTCACACTGCTCACCGGTTTCAGGGTCTGGGGAGAGGCCCCATTCCCTCTTGTCCCTCCCAGCTCTGCCCTGCAGATTCTTCAGAACTCCGCCTCTCTCAGGGCCCATTCTCGAGGTCCTCTCCCTTCCTCCTTCTCACTGGGGCTCCTACATCTTATCACCAGCCAGGCATCCTGTTCACCCCCGTGATGCCCCCAAATGAGCCCTCAAGGCCACCACCAAGTCAACACCTTCCTCTCCCTTCACCAGCCTCAGGCCTGTCCTATGGGGACTCCACTCGGTCCCGCGGGAAAGACCCGGGGCAGGCAGTTCCTTGTAGGCACTCCAGAGAGAGGTGAATGCGGCCCCGCGGGGCGCCGCCTGCAGAGCGGGAATCCCGGCCCTAACCGCTGGCGCCCCTCGAGGGGAGGGGCGAGGGCGGAGGTAGTTCTGCGGCGGCATCTGTCCCAGACGGGCGGGAAGCTGCTGCATTAAATTGTAAAATCGATTTATTGACCGGCAGGTGCGAGCAGCGGCAGATGGAGAGTAGCGCTGCCGGGCCGCATCTGCGGGGAGCGGCGGCATCGATCCCGGCCCCCCTCCCAAACCCGCCGGTCCTGGGCCTTTCTCGTCGGCTCGCTCCCCAGTTGCAGGGCCAAGGTCTGCGAAGCTGCGGCGCCTGAGTGGCTGGGGTAACTCGGCCCCCCCCCCCGCTTCCCCCCTCCTGGCCCCAGGGCCCGGAATGCGCCCCCACGGCTGGCAGGCCCTGCCAGCCCCACTGCCCCAGTTGGCACGCGGCGGGCCGGGCTGACGCGTGGCAGCGCCCTGCGGCAGATGAGGCACGCGCCGGCCTCATTTCAATGTGAATGGTTCGAATGGAGCAGCCATGTGGCAGCAACAGTTTGCAAATCTCTCCGCCTTCTGTGCAGCTCCCCGGCCGCCGCTCCCCGCACGTGGCCTCTTCTCCGCAGCGGCGCCCCTCAAGGTTTAAGCGCCCCGCCCAAGCCAGGGCTGCTCCCCGCCCCTGGCCCTCACGACCAGCACTTGGCCCAGCCCCCACCGCGCTGCTACCTGGGTGCAGGGTGCCCCGTGGAGAACGCTGTCCTAGGGAGGGCGGGGTGGGGTGGGCACACCGGCCCCGGAGGCCTCGGAGCAGCGGCGCCGGCTGGGAGGGCGCGTGGTTACCAAGTCGGGGAGGGATCTCGAGGCTCTACGCTGCCCCGCCGCACCCCAGTAACCCAGGGTCAACTTGGGGACACGGATGCAAGACAACCTTGGCACCTCCCGGCTCCAAGTGCGGGTTCTGCCGGCTGGGGGGTTATGTGCAGCGGCCAAGCAGAGAGGAAAACAGAAGTAGAAGGCCCCTGGGGCGGAGGCTGTGGGCCTTCCCCGGCTATGGCTCCGGGCGCTGGGCAGTGTTGCGGGTTGCAGGTAAGTCCGTGTGAGGAACCGTGGACCCTCAGAGGGCCCACAGTCAGTCCGCCAGGGTCCTTGCTTGCATCCATGCCCCCTCTCCAAGGCGTCGCAGAGCGACTGCAGAAGGGCAGGGGCAGCAGACGCCCACGTCCACGTGCGTCCAATCCCACTGTGATTTGCGGCCTCCGATCGCCTCACAAGCCTTCTGCTCCTGGAAGACCCCAGGACACGTGTTGGGTTCTTCTTCCCGAAAGTCACGAGTGGGAGAAAAAGGGAGGAGTCCCAGCTGTAGGGTCTTCACATTTCGGTTTCCTGCCTGTAGTGCTTAGCAACCCTGTCCTGCTTGGCAAATATGGGCAAAGCTGGACCCCCGCAGACTGTGGTGCTAGTGGGTACTCAGGGCCTAGGGCGGCGTCCTATTGGCCATAATGAACTTCTGGGAGGGCGCCAGACTCGCAAATAGGTACTTCATAAATGCCTTTTGGTGGTGAGAAAAATTTAAGCCTTTCCTCCTTAGGTCAGATGATTTCTAGGTCTCCAGGATACCTTCCTTGCATTTCGTGCGTCTGAGGATAATGATGGTACTTTTGTTTAGTCCTTGACTGTTTGCAAAGTGCTTTTGGGCACATTAGTGCAGATGTGTATGAGGGTAGAGTGCCCAGGTCTACCAATATTAAGTCAGATGTTTCCCGTGGGACTGGACGTCTCCCTTGAGGGTTAGGCAACAGACAGCGCCAGAAAAGGAGAGTTTTTACACCTCCGACGCCAGGATTTGGGGGTGGAAGCGGACAGCACTAGGTAGGGCTGGATGCCAGCTCAGAGGAGGGTGAGGGCACTCTTTGGCAACCTAGGCAGGTTTAGGGATCCTTAGAGAAAGGGTGCAGAGAGGGTGGGGAACCCACTTGTCGGGATCGCTGGAAGGCAAGTCCCAGGCTCCTCCTCCCTAAGGCCGGGGACTCGCTTGCCCATAACCTACATTAACTCTGGAGCGCAGCCTGGGCCCATCTGCCGGCTCCTGCCCCACCTCGGTTCCCCACGCCAACCCGCTCGTGCCAGATGGTGGCTGGGAGGGGTGGCCGTGCGTGGGGGACCCCGGAGCCCGTCTCCTAACCTCGCCCCTCCCCCAACCCACGCTCCCAACCTCTTGTTTCTCATCCTTCCCCCCAACCCTTCACCACCAGCCCCAAGTCAAAAAAAATCAGACCATGCTCTGCATAGACAGCTGTTGGGCTCCGCGCCCCCATCCCCCGCAAGCCTCCCGGGGGCCGGCGGCGTCCCTGCTCCCCCCGCGCCGATCTTATCGCCCGACGACAGCCATCGCTGTGCGGGCGGGCTGACAGCTGAAGCCACAGGGCCCCCGCTGCCCTCAGCGTCGCAGAGAGAGAGCTCCCCGGCACCCCCGAGACTGGGAGAAGCCGGCCTTCCCCGGTCTAAGATCTCCGGGGATCACGCAGGGTTCCGGGAAAGCAGCTGCACTGCCGCAGCTCGGAGAAGTGGGGCTACCCGGGGGAACCGCGTAGGCAAGACGGGCGAAGCAGCCTGAAACTCAAAACGAGTCCGCTCTCTTCCAATTCCACCCCACATCTCGCCCTATGAGGAGAGGACCCGGGCCTGCCCGACCTCAGCCCCTCACCTTGGCTCTCTAGTGGCGTGAGCCAGCTCTGGAGCCAGGAGAGGTCCTCTGCCCCAAGAGAGCGACGGGACGCGGGCGAGGGCCTGGGGCTGCTGGGGTGGGCGCAGAAGCTGAAGCTGAACCCAGGTGAGGGGAGGCGCAGGAGGTGGGGCCAGGCCCTCATTACCATACAGCTGAGGACGCGCCCCCCTTCTTCCACCTCGGGGACCACGCTCCCCTCCCCCACCCCCGGATCACGCGTCGAGGGGCTGGCACGCGCCGAGCCCTGGCTTGGGGCAGAAGGGAGTTGGCACGCGCTGGGCACGCCCCCTCTCCGCAGCTAGGGTGGAGGGAGGGAGCCCCTGAGTTTTAGACGCTTGGCCCCGCGCCTCGGCCCGAGTGCCCCCAGAGAAGTTAATGCGTCCGCTGGCTTCCCTGCTGCGCCGGGAACGCCTGGTGGGTGGGCTCTCACAGGCTGGGGCCCGAAGAGGCAAGGGCTCCCGAAGCTCTAGGAAAAAGACCTAGATCGGAGTTCTTTGGCGCTGCTTCCGCTTTCTGGGCTTAAGTTCTTTTTACCTGTTCGAGGGCTGCAGGTAACCAGCGCCGGCTGTGGACACACCGCCCACAGGGACTCTCCAGAGTCTCCGCCCCCACGACCATCCGGGAACCATTCGTTCACCTCCCCCCTGCCCTCCCGCTGACCTCCAACTGTCGGGGTCTCTGCTGGTAACCCCGCGATTGCAAAGAACTGGTCACCTCGGCAAGCGCAGAGCTGAGGGACCCAGGGGTTGAGAGCGGCACGGAGGGGCGGAGACCTGTGCCTGACTGGCTGACGGGGACAAGGATGGAGGGGGCGGAGGCCCCCTTCGGGCGGCGCTGGGGCTGTAGCTGCTAGAGACCCGGAGGGGAGGGGAGAGTGACCATGGGTCTGAGTGACAGGCGGCGAGGAGAGGAGCCAATATATATAAGGAAGGCTCCCCAGCGCGCAGGTTTCAGTAGCGGCGCTGAGCGCAGGCTGGAAATAGGAGGTCAAGGGCCGCATCTCAAGCCCTCTCAGTGCAGTGTACCGGAGCATTAGCCCACTTGAAGCCCCAGGATTGGCCCGAGGACACGTCCTGAACGCGGCCACCGCCCAGCCGCCCTCACCTGGATTATCTACCGCAGCAGTTGGAGCGGAGCTAGAGAGCAGGCGAGGCCAGAGGAAAGCCCCGAGCAGAGCCTGGCTTTTCAGGGACCCCTCCGGCGGCTGGACGCTCGGGAAAGCGAGGTCCTGAACGGAGCCAGCTTCAGAGCCGGCGGGTGGAGAGAGAGACGCCCTAGGGGATGGCAGCCGCGTCCCGCAGCCCCTCTGGCTGGGCGCTACTGCTGCTGGTGGCACTTTGGCAGCAGGTAACGTCCCGCGCCCCTCCGCCCCCTTCCACCGCGCCCTGGGCCTCAGCCCCGGGCGTCGGCCAGGCTGACCGCTCCCCTCTCTCCTTCTCTCGGTCCCGGTGAAAACAGCGTGCCGCCGGCTCGGGAGTCTTCCAGCTGCAGCTGCAGGAGTTTGCCAACGAGCGCGGCGTACTGGCTAGTGGGCGGCCGTGCGAATCCGGCTGCCGGACCTTCTTCCGCGTCTGCCTTAAGCACTTCCAGGCTGTTGTCTCGCCCGGACCCTGCACCTTCGGCAGCGTTTCCACTCCTGTGCTGGGCACAAACTCCTTCGCCGTCGGGGATAACAGTAGCGGCGGGGGACGCAACCCTCTCCAACTGCCTTTCAATTTTACCTGGCCGGTGAGCACAACCTGGGCGCACTGGGAGGTCACGAAAGACGAACGAAGGGGCCCCTTGGGACCAAAGCTCTCGCCTCAGATTTCCTCGCCTCCCTCAAAAAACAAAACAGAACCACCAAACAAAACCAGGGCTCTCTCTTCTGATCCTTTCTTCCCTACTCTCTCCTGGGACCTCATCCTCGGGAAGGTTTTCACCAGTGTCTCCCTTCCCAGTACTACACCCTCACTTCTCCCAGCTCTTGGGATACAATTTTCATCACCCACCACCCCGGGCCGACCCCCACCTCCGCATGGCTCTCGCCTACCTGGGGTTCGCCTCTCGCCTTCCCGGCTCGCGCGCGATGCGGCACGCAGACCCGTTATGTTGACCCGGGCGCCGTAACTGTATCCTGCAATTAGATTAATTAAACGGGCTGCCGCAAGGCGCCCCCCCCCCCCGCCCCCGCGCCTGCTCATCTCGCTCTCTTCTGCCCGCCCCCTCCTTTCGCTTCCCAGGGCACCTTCTCACTCATCATCGAAGCTTGGCACGCTCCAGGAGACGACCTGCGGCCAGGTGAGTAGCTCGCTCTGCCGCCACAGGGGGGCGACTGGGCACAGCGCCGAAAGAGTTAAGCTGTAAAAGGCGGGGGAAGTGCGGGGTGGGGGGCGGGGGGCAGGACGCTTAGCTAGGCCTGGAGCTGCGCCCCGCGCTGCACTCTCGATTCCGCCCGCTGCCTGGACTCTGAGCACAATTGCGTTTCCTGCGGGTTATTTTTGGCGTGGGAACGCGGGGAGCACAGCGGTGAGAAAGGCCGAAGCTGCCAGCGCCGCTGACGGGCCCCTTCCTGTATTTTACACCTTTCGCGAATTCCGCTCCTTTGGAAAGGGAATAATGGCTTTGGGATGTTGTTCTGACACAGAGGAAAAGGATATTTCAGCAGAACAACAATTCTCACTTTGAAAAGGAAAAAAGCATTACCTATCTCTGAGGGAAGAACCCCTGAATGGGCACCAGAGGACCCCTTGCTTCCAGGGTCCCCCCCAAAGCCTGGAGAGCTTTTCTTCTTCTTTCCCTTTTATTTTATTTTTTCCATTTTGACCTCTTTTCCTCTTTCCCCTGCCTATCTGCCTCCAGAACAGTGGGATATCTTAACATCCTTCTATTGTCCCCTTTCTGAATGGTATCAGCCCCGGCACATGCACATATACAGGGCAGCTAGGCTGTGGACCCTTGTGTTCCTCTGGCCTGTGCTTGCCGGCAGGGGCGGCGTCACGTGGACACTAGTTGGATCCAGCAGTTGCTAGCACTCCTGGGGATTGGGTGCCCTTCCTTGACCCGGACCTCTGCCCCTTCAGAGGCCTTGCCACCAGATGCACTCATCAGCAAGATCGCCATCCAGGGCTCCCTAGCTGTGGGCCAGAACTGGTTACTGGATGAGCAGACCAGCCCTCTCACAAGGCTGCGCTACTCTTACCGGGTCATCTGCAGTGACAACTACTATGGGGACAGCTGCTCACGCCTGTGCAAGAAGCGCAATGACCACTTCGGCCACTACGTGTGCCAGCCAGATGGCAGCCTGTCCTGCCTGCCTGGCTGGACTGGAGAGTACTGCGACCAGCGTAAGCAGCCAAGTTCTCACCTGCCCGGAGGGGGTCCCCTGAGCAAACACGGAGGTGTCTTTTCGGCCACAGCCTGCCTCCCTTACAGCACAGGGGTGGGCTGCCCACTGGCTGGGCCACAGGACCAGCTGGGGATGCTTACAACAGGCTCAGACTCCACCCTCTCTTTGCTCAGCACTCCTCTCTTTTCCGCCAAAGCCCACAAGGACCCCATTACTGCATCCCACCCAGACTGCATTCTCCTTCCCTGGGGCATTGTTGCCCTTTAAGACACCCAGGGCTCCTATGGGAGGCCAAGAGTGGGAAGTGAGCCCAAGAAAGCTGGGGTACCCCCAGGCCAGGAGAGAGAGAGTGGGGCTTCCGGGTTGTTGACATTCCGACCTTACCCAGGCCTGCCTTCTTTCCTCAGCTGTCTGTCTTTCTGGCTGTCATGAGCAGAATGGCTACTGCAGCAAGCCAGCAGAATGCATGTGAGTAGGGGATGGGAAGTGGAGTAGGGGAGCTGTCCCCTGGCCAGGCCCTCACCTCATCCTCAGCCTCCTTTCTGCTCAACAGCTGCCGTCCAGGCTGGCAGGGCCGCCTCTGCAACGAATGCATCCCCCACAATGGCTGTCGCCATGGTACCTGCAGCACCCCCTGGCAGTGTACCTGTGAGGAGGGCTGGGGAGGCCTGTTCTGTGACCAAGGTGAGTCAGGGCAAAGAGGGGACAGGGGATGGGAGAGATGGGCAGACGTGGGGACCAGAGTTGTCGCTGGGACGCTTCTTACTTGGTGACTGCTGAGTTGGTTTTCGCACTCTGCTTGGGAGCTTGGAACCTTTAAGAGGCATTGTAATTGGCCTAGAGTGCAATGGTGGGTCCTTCGTCCGCAGGCGCCGGGGAGGCAGGGTAGCTGGAGAAGCCAGGAGAGTGACAAGTGGGTAGTCTGGAGGTCGCATTCACAAATTCCAGCAAGGCCAGAGAAGGATGCCGAGCTCAGTTCCTCTTTCACCCTGTAGTTACCTATTAACCCCCTAGGTGTTTGCTTACCTGCCAAGGCTGTTTGAGCAGCTCTCCCCTAAACAGCTGTCCTGTAGGGTGTGCCCACCAGCTGCCCGAGGCTCTGGGTGAGCTGGGCCTCTGGGCAGAGTGACATCTAACCGACTCCTCGGTGTGGGCAGAAACGGCCTCCCTTGTTCTTCCCCAGGGCACTTGCCAGGCAGCTGCCTGAGCCCAGCCGGCTCTTGCTGGTGTCTGCGGGGGCTGGGGGGGGCCTGGTCCCTCTTCTGACTATACAGGGGTCTGCCAGTCCCAACTGTGGGGGAGGGAGCCTTTTCTCCTTCCTCCTGGTAGCCAGCTGCAGCATGTGCCTCCCATTTTTCAGGTTCAAATGGAGTGGCTGCTACCATGGAGACAGCAGCACAGACCTGGGGAGGGTGGGCAGGGGCTTGCCAGGATAGAAAGAACTTGCCTAGGCCATGACTCACTGGCAACAGGGACTTGGAATTCAGTCCCTGCGTGTGAGTGTGTGTGTGTGCGATTCTTCCCTCTCCCTCGCAAAGACACACACACACACCTGGTTCCTACCATTCTCTTTCCTCTCCCCACATTTGTTCCCGTGACAGTCATATACTCATCCCATGCAAACACAGCCCTTACACTGCCTGTATTTGCTCTGTCTGGCTCTCTCTCCTAGTCCTGCCCAAATAAGAAAACAAATACTTGCATTCAGAATGCCCTCATAACACATTCGCCTTTAACAAAAATGCCTGGTCACGACTCGTGGTGGCTCTCGCCTCCCCTCTGCCATCTCCATCTGTTAAAATATCATCCCACCTTTCAGGCTTATCTCGGCGGCCCCTTCCCAGCAAGGAAGACTTCTCTGACCTCCTCACCATCTGCCTTGCCCTCCACTTCTCTTCCTTACTTTTATTCTACCCCGGCTGCCAGTGTTTGTGGGCTGACCTGGCAGGCAGCTGTCCAGCTGGGTTTTTCAACTTTGATTGATTGTACTAGTCAGATGTGGTTCAAGGTGCTTCGATATCCATGATTTCACTGGGGAAGGAGGAAGAATATTTGGGCCTGGAAGACTTTGAGTTGAAGCCTTTGGGCCAAATATGGGCAGTGAACTTGCACTACAAGGAGCCTGGATACGGGGACCATTTTTGGCTCTGCTCAGTGGATGGTTCCTGTCTCCACAGATCTCAACTACTGCACCCATCACTCCCCGTGCAGGAACGGGGCAACATGCTCCAACAGTGGGCAGCGGAGCTACACCTGCACCTGTCGCCCGGGCTACACTGGTGCTGACTGTGAGCTGGAGCTCAGCGAGTGTGATAGCAACCCCTGTCGCAACGGAGGCAGCTGTAAGGTGAGGCCCAGGCCAGCGCAGGAAGCTCTAACCAGGCATCCCCACCCAAGTGGCCAGTGGATGCCCAGCCACGGACAGTGAGCAGGTAGGGCCTAGCCCCTAGCCCTGCATCTTTTCCCCCAGGGTCTGACTTTGGCCCCTTTCTGATCTCTCTCCAGGACCAGGACGATGGCTACCGCTGCCTTTGTCCCCCTGGCTACTATGGCCTGCACTGTGAACATAGCACTTTGACCTGTACTGACTCTCCCTGCTTCAATGGGGGCTCCTGCCGGGAGCGCAGCCAGGGGGCCAGCTATGCCTGTGAATGCCCCCCCAACTTTACCGGCTCCAACTGCGAGAAGAAAGTGGACAGATGCACCAGCAACCCATGCGCCAACGGTATGTCCTGTTGCCTTGCTAGCCTGGCGGACCGGCCCTGGAGCCAAGAGAGCCTTCTGGTGAGGGAGGGTCAGGAGAGGGCAGGCCTTGTCTCTCCCTCTGGGCAGGCTGATGGGGGTTCCCATCTGCTCTGGACAGTGAAGAACTTTGCTTGATCAGTTGGAGGGCTTTAGGAGAGGAACAGAGTAGCAGTGGGTACAGGCCTAGGGAGAAGGGGTCGTGCGCACCCTGCCTGGCTTCCATTCCTATTCCCATGTCAGAGCCCTGACCTGGCTGGAGTGTCCTCTGACCCTCCCTAGGAAGTCCTGGGCTGGAGAGAGGGACTTTGGAGGCATTATATTCCTCCTTAAGGGAGGTTGGCACAGTCAGAGCACTGCTCATGAAGACCTCACTTTGCCCCATGGCCACGTGGAGCCCGGCAAAAGGCATCTGGAATGAATGGACAGCATCTTTGGGGGCACAAAGCATGCTGGTTCTTTGTCTCCTTGCTCCCTGGTGACCCCCCCATGAGGCAGGCAGACAGCACCGTGCAGGACAGAAGTCAAGGAGCTGGGGAGGGGTTGGAAGTGCTGAGATGGAGTCCGCTCTCTGGCCAGTTACCTAGTGCGCTCCTGCCTTCATGCATTGTCCTACCTGACCATCAGAGATTGCCCATGGAAGGGACAGCGTTATACTCCAATTTAACAAATGAGGAAATGAGGCTTAGGCATAAGGAAGAGCAGCAGGTGACAGATCCCCAGCTAGGGAGAGCAGGCCAAGATTGAAGCCCAGCACATCTGTCCAGCGCTGCCATAAAGCTCTATGAATGCTGGTACTTTCTACACATGAGCCGCTGAGACATAGAAGACTAGAGTCACCCTCAGCTCTAGGTCTCCTGACTCTTCAGTGCCCTTTGTGATGAGATCTGCAGATGCTGGCCATGTTCACGAAGGCAGAGGCACCCGAGCTTGTTCCTGGGCCTCTGGTCCTTTGCACCAAGGGGGTGCCCAGGCCACCGCTGACTTGTGCCTGTGTGTACCCACAGGGGGCCAGTGCCTGAATCGAGGTCCTAACCGCTTGTGCCGCTGCCGTCCTGGATTCACGGGCGCCCACTGTGAGCTCCACATTAGCGACTGTGCCCGCAGCCCTTGCACCCATGGCGGCACTTGCCATGATTTGGAGAATGGGATTGTGTGCACCTGCCCTGCCGGCTTCTCTGGCCGGCGCTGTGAGGTGCGAACACCTAGCGATGCCTGCGCGTCGGGACCCTGCTTCAATGGGGCCACCTGCTACACTGGCCTCTCCCTGGACAACTTCGTCTGCAACTGCCCCTATGGCTTTGTGGGCAGCCGCTGCGAGTTCCCTGTGAGCATGCCGCCCAGCTTCCCCTGGGTGGCTGTCTCTCTGGGCGTGGGGCTGGTGGTGGTACTGGTGTTGCTGGGCATGGTGGCAGTGGCTGTGCGGCAGCTTCGGCTTCGGCGGCCCGATGACGGCAGTAGGGAAGCCATGAACAACTTGTCGGACTTCCAGAAGGATAACCTGATCCCCGCCACCCAGCTCAAGAACACAAACCAGAAAAAGGAGCTGGAAGTGGACTGTGGCCTGGACAAGTCCAACTGCGGCAAACAGCAAAACCACACATTGGACTATAATCTGGCCCCGGGACCCCTGGGGCGGGGCACCATGCCAGGGAAGTATCCCCACAGTGACAAGAGCTTAGGGGAGAAGGCGCCACTGCGGTTACACAGGTGAGCAGCGCCTGGAGGCTCAGGGCCTGGACCCCAGGACAGGTGGGAGGCTGGCACCAGGTTCCTGACTGCTTTTGAGCAAATGGGGTTTTGCTACTGACAGGAGGATTCTCCCAAAAACATTTCTTCCAGGGGTCCTTTGGCCCTCCCTTACACTCATTCAGTCACCAGTGCAAGGGTCCACCCTGTGTCTCTTCTGACTCTCATCCTCCACAGCATGGCTTGCCTTTACTAGCAGTGCTGGCTTTTTCTAGACCTGAGGACCCTTTGGTAAGCCTGGGAGCCTTGTGGCTCTCTTAGGCGTCTGTTCCTAACTACCCACCCTCCCCCATTGGCATTCAGCACCCCAGTCTCTGTGTCTTCTCCCAGAGCTACCTCCGCCTTCGCCCTTTGGCTCTCCAGGGCCCAGGTTAGCACTCCACTCTCCCCCCAGCCCTCTCCCCTTCCCCCCTCACTAGCCTGTCTTGTGTTCCCTCAGTGAAAAGCCAGAGTGTCGGATATCAGCGATATGCCCCCCAAGGGACTCCATGTACCAGTCTGTATGTTTGATATCAGAGGAGAGGAATGAATGTGTCATTGCCACAGAGGTGAGTGCTGGGTTCACCTTCTCTTCCAGCAAGTCCCCTCCTGCCTTTTGGGGATGGAAAGTGGTCTTGTTACTCTTGACCCCAGGGCAGCTCCTGAAGGGTGGGTCAGAACCCATCCTGGGCAGGCCAGGTTCAATGGCCCCAGGCTCCCTGCTGGTCTCATTGCCACAGGGGGTGTGAAACAGGAGCTGTGGTGGTGAGCTGGGCCTGGTCCCTTCCTGCTGTGTTAGTACTGGGCTGGGCAGGTGGCTGTGGCACCTGGCCAGCTCCCAGGTGCTGCTTCCCAGCTGCTGGTGGGTGAGGGTGGTTGCCTGGGGCCCCTCTGTTCCCTTTTCACTGGCTTCCTCCACTGGCCCACCTGAGCTCCGGCTCCCAGGCATGTCCATGTGTTGGGACAGAAGTTCAGGGAGGGCTTCCCCACCTTCCCTTTCCTCCACCTACCCATTTGGCTTCTCCCAGGGAGGCCTGGAGGAGAGCTGTACCCCAAAGTAACCTACCTCCCCATTCTCCACATGGTCCCCAGGTATAAGGCAGGAGCCTTCCCAGGACATACCAGCTTTGCCCCAGCAGCTGGACCTTCCTTCTGCATTGTTTACATTGCATCCTGGATGGGACATTTTTAATATGCAACGTGCTGCTCTCAGGAGGAAGAGGGAATGGCAGGAACTGGACAGACTGTGAACTTGCCAAGAGATGCAGTTCCCTTCCACACCTTTGGGTGTCTGTCTGGCATCATAGTGGCAGCCACACCAGCCAGGGGAACAGAGGAGAGGTACCACTTGGACCTACCTTTCCAGCAGCTGCCTTCAGAGGGCTCCTTTTGGGTTCTGGCCTGTTTTCCAGAGGGCATGACCATGGTCCTGTGAGGCCTGGAGCTGCTGTGACCTCCACTGGCATCTGTGTTTCCAAAAGTGCCTTTGGCCCGGGCTCCACGGTGACAGCTGGGTCCAAATCAGAGAGGAGAGAGGAGGCCAGTAAGGGCAGGGCCATCTGTGGGCCGGGAGACCATTGGGTGCGGCTCTTGGCAGGAGTTTCCCTGCAGGTGCGGTGAGCGCCTGAAATGGGAGGAGCGCTTTCTGCCCCGTGCCTCCGACTACTGCATGTGGGCCTGGCTCCCAAGCCGCCGCAGCCTCTCCTTGGCCCAGGCCCTCTGGGCGAGGATGTTTGCCAAGCCTTCCCTGGCTTCCATCACTCTCGCCTCGGATGCCTCCTGAGGTGAGTCCTCAGGTGGGCCCCTGTGAGCAGACAGGCAGAGCATCTGCCAGGGGCCCCAGGCCTACCTGCGGAGCTCAGGGCAGCCATGCTGGAAATCCCAGCGAGGGAGAAGTCGGACGCGGTTGCCACCTGGGCCTTCTCCTCCCCCGGGCCCGTTCCTGTGGCCTCGAGCCTGGGCTCTGCCCATGCCCACTACTGCCCCCAGACCACCCTTGAAGCTGATCTTCAGAAATCAATAATACGAGTTTTTATTTTGTTTTGGGTAGTTTATTTTGGAGTCTAGTATTTCGATAATTTAAGAATCAGAAGCACTGACCTTTCTACATTTTATAACATTATTTTGTATATGACGTGTATTTATACTGTGGAACAGATGTGTACAGGAGTTTACTACTTCATGGGTCCTGTCTTTGTGATGGCAGAGTGGGAATCCTCTCCCCCTCCTCCCGGCTCCCCTCCTCATCCTGCTGCCCACTGCCCCGCTGGGGCCTGTACGTGCACGTAGGCTTGGTCTGCTATGGTCTACCCCCTTGCAGTGCTTGGCTGACTCACGGCTTGAGACTGGTTGCAGCTACCTTTCCCAACATTCCCTGGGCAATATTCCCCTATAATCTCCTCAAGTCTGAAAAAGTTTGTGGGTTCCCTGGTCAGCCTGGGGGTTACAGGACTTTTGGGGAAGGGCATAATCTGGCCTGTTTTCCTCTTTTCAAAAAAGATTCTCTTGTCAGAGATTAACTATAATGACACTGGGTCCTGCCATTGTAGGGTTTTAGATGGACTGGTACCCTACTCTTTCCTCAGCCCAAGTCTTGTGGGGCTGTGAGTGGGTTGCCTTGGATCTGTCCTCCCTGCAGCTGGACAAGAGAACTGAGTCCGACACCTGGTCTGCTCAAAGCTGCAAGAGCTTATTGGACTGCAGGGAGGTGGGGAGTGGAGGAGGTAGCCTTCCCTGAGTCCAGGTTTCTCTGGCTGAGACATTAATGAGGGAGTTCCCAGTCTCTGCTTAGTATCTAGCTTACTCTAAGGCACAGGATGGTCCCTAAGGTGCCACAGTCCTCTTTCAGCAGCCACAGACATCCCCCATGGAAAGCAAATGATGAAAAAATGAGCCATTGACAAAAAAGCTGACCAGATGCTCCCAGCTCTCAGCCTGTCCACAGTAAAGCAAATGGAACCCTTGATGCTTACGGTGGAGTCCAAGCATATGCAATGCCACTGGCCCTCCTCCCTCTTCCTCCTCCTCCCTCTCACATACAAACAGCACACCTGCCCCTGATCTGGGTGCTTATGCCAGAGACACAGGAGCAGGAGTCCCAGGCTCACCCACACTCACCGGCATGCACACGCTCCTCGCCTTGGTCGTCGCTCCCTGCTCCCCTTGCTGCACACACAGGGTATCAAACAGGAAAACATTCAGGGAACTGTTCCCACAGCCCAAGCCTGCAGCAGGGGGAAGAACAACACGACCTCACTCTTCCTGCCCAAAATGAAACAGGAAAGCAGCTCCCGGGCCCTGGGGGTGGGGGAAACTGGGCTGGGACACGAAGGCAAGATGACGAGGCTCCCATGTGGGGGACAGGTAGGAGACCCGCGAGCCTGCACGTCCACACCACCAGGCCGCGCTAGGCTGCATGGGTGGCCAGGCCCTCCGAGAAGGGCCCTGGAGGGGAGCTGGCTGGCTTACCCCACTTGTAGGCTCTGATATCCTAGACAGGGAGCTGGGAGAGTCCACCGTACAGGTTTTCCGGGGAAAGGAAGGATCCATGCACGGATTTGGCCTGGGCAACTCCAAACTGTGGCTCGTGCCAGGCTCCACCTCTAGTGACATGACAGAAGCTGGACCAGGCACTTGGAGTGTGAACAGGCCACAGCGGAAGCCCTTCTCTCCCCAGGGTTTCCTGGCGGTCACTCCCTGAGGGTTCAGTCCCTTCCCACAGGTCAGGAACCCAAAACTTTCCTGCTGGAGTGGCCAAGTGTATAGAGGTCCCAGACTTGGCAGAAACAAGGGCAGATGATGGCTCTAGATACACTATAAAGTCCTGTCCACGATTTAGCGAACATCCTAATTTAATCTGCCGAGTACTTCACAAGAGAATTCAGAGGTTGGCAGTTCCTTAAGTGCCTGGAGGCAGTGCCCCGCCTAAAGGATAAGTTTGACCTCATGTGACCTCCAGCTCTGAGGACAGCTGCTTTTCCAGCGTCCAACGGCCCAGTAACGACCTGGATATCTCTGCAGGGAGGTGAGTCAGAGAGAGGATGTGAAGAAGGGAGAAAGGCCTTTAATTCTGCTTATTCAGCCAGGGTTCACGCTCCTGCCTCAGAGCCAAGGTCAGACTGGTCAGGTTCAGAAAAAAAGGGACGGTGGCTCCTACGTCCCCCATCCCAGGTAGACAAGGCCACTAGACTGAACTCAGGCAAAACCGCCGCTCCACCTCTGACAAACCCGGAGGGCTCTCCCCGCCGTGCGGCTCTCCGGCCTTTCCCTGTGGGTCCGCACGATCAGCGGGGCCAGCCCCCCGTCCCACGTGGCCAGCTGCATTCCGGGAAGGCGATGGAAGTGATTCACTCAGGGAGCTGTGACTGTCCCCTCCCGGGGAGAGGATGCGCCTGGGAGGTCCCAGCGGCCTTCCCCGGGCAGCCGCACCCTCCCTCGCGCCGGATCCCGGCGGGCCCGGAGCCCCGAGCAGGGGCGGAAGAGGCAGGTGCGGCGCGCGGGCCCGGGGCGGCCCTCCACCTGCCGCCCCCGCCGGGGCCCCGGAGGTCCCGCGGCCTCCGCCCCCGCGCTCTTTGTTACAGCCCGACTTCCTGTTTGCGGCCTGCGACCCCGGCTCACTTCCCGGGCCGGGAAGCCGCCGAAGGCCGCGAGCTTCTCGGAGACTTCCCCGTCCGCTCGGCCCCGGCCCCGCCTCCCCGCCTCCCGCCCCGGCCCGGGCCCCGCTCCCCGGCGCCAGAGGGCGCTGCGCAAGGTCCGGCGCTCAGCCCTGCCGCGTCCTGGGGGGACAGGACGCGACTTAAGTTTTCGTCCTCGTCGCGCAGTGCCTCCCCCAGGCCCTGAGGCCCTAAGCCGAAGGACTCAACGAAAGGGGTCAGCGCGATGCTTTCCCCTAAAGATGCGTCAGGTGTTCAGAGAAGCAGGGCCCGCCGTTTGCCGCCCTCTGAGCCGTCGCAGGCAGCCGCTCCCTCCCCGCCGGCAGTCCTCAGCTCTCGCCCGCAGCGAACAGTGCCCCGGAGGGAAGCAGAAAGGCAGGGAACCGGTTTGAATTGGGAGGCTGAAGCGCCCTTCCAGCGCCACCTCTCATTGGCCAGTAACCTGGGACAGGTCCACCCACTCCTTCATTCCTTCCGCACTGATTGAGCACCTTTTATATGCCAAGCATTGGCGATAAAACATGGTCTCTGCCAAGGAGGCTGACCATCTAGTTAATTATGTTTACCCTCTAAGAGGATGACAATACTTGCACATTACTATGAGGTTGAAATGAGTTGGTGTATGAAAATATTTGTGCGCAGCGACTTCCCACACTGGTTGGTCAACCCTTTTCAAGCTCATGCCAGCAAGCCACTTTCTGTAGTTTCCACTCTCCCAGCGCATAGGGTGCCAGTGGGCTAGAGAGGCGCTTGGAGCCTGGCTGGATAGTCCCAGCAGTAGCCCTAGGATCAAGGAGGGAGCTGAGAGCCCAGCTTTGCCTGCACCATTGCTTCCCTTTGTGCTTTCTTTAAGGAACACCCCTGATGCAGGTCAGTCTCCTTGGATGCAGGGAGGAGTGGTAGGAAGACCCTGGCTGTGGAAGGGACAACCAGATCCCAGATCCTCAAGGGTCCCCTTCCCCTTGGAGATCTATCCAAGCAGCTTTTGCCACCTTTTCCCTGGCCTCTGGGGCCCTGCACCCTTTAACACTCTGGCCAAGAGAGGGCTCAGCTAGTTCTCTTCATCGCCAAAGGTCCTCTGAGACTACAATGCAGGGTCCAAAAAGCCATCTGAGGTTACAGCCAGACACAATGTGACCAGCATCCCAGGCGTCCGTATTTAGCAATAGGTCAGCTCTGGGCCCAGGCCCACACTGTGTCATGGCACCCCCTGCAGGGCAGAGCCGAAGCCCTCCCAGCAAGGCCAGCCTCTCTGTCTCCAGTGACCCCTGCCCCACTCAGGCTGGAGGCAAAGCAAGCCCTGGGGTTGGCAGACGGAGGTGTGCCCCTCGGCTTGTCGGAGGACCGCCGTCCCTTACCCACAGAGACAGATGTCTGGGCCACGAGTCCAGGTCAGTTCAGTTTCACCTCCACCCGGTGACCTGCTTCACTCGGTGCTTCCTCTTCTTTCTCTCTAAAAGGTGCAGGACTCTCCTTCCCATTTGCAGTGGCCTGGGGGGATGGTGTCCCAGTGGCTTCCATTTAAAGGGCTTCACATTCTCTGCTCTCAGTGGGCCTCAGTGTCTGTGCCCACAGCCAGGCCTCTTTGGAGAAGTCAGACTTCTCCACATGGGCCGTCCCTCTACAGCCAGGTCCTACCGCAGTGCAGCACTTCTGTGGGCTCTGATTTTCAGCTCTGACCCTATGGTCTCCTTCCTGTATGCAGCCCTGTCACTCCACTGAAATGCTCCCCCCAATGGCAGTTGTCAGTCCTGCATGCAGCCACTTCCTGAACTACACCTTCCTCTCTCCTTGGAATTGGGAGAGAGGCCCCACCATCCCAACCATCTGTTGGAGGTTTGGCCCCGCCCCTTGCAGGCGGGCTAGGCCTGCGTTGGGGGTAACAGCCACCCCAGGGTGCCCTGTCAGCTGTGTCTTCCTCCCTCCCTGGAAGCTAGAAATGGGCAGGGAGCCAGGTGTTCCCACCATCCCATGCAGCCTTCTAGGACATGGTGGGCCCTTACAGTCCTTGCTCTCTGCACAGACCAAGCAACCTTCCCACCTTGGCCCTGGCTTCAGCTGGCATAACCAGCAGGGCAGCTGCCCTCTCCTTTTCTCTCCCTTGCTGATGTGGATTGTACTGAGGGAGTCAGCTACTCCTTCATCCCATTCTTTTGCCAAGGTTGGGAATTGTGTCCTTCTTGCACATGGGACAAGGACCTGAGGACACACTTATCTTTCAGAGGGAGGTATAGCCCCCCGGATTGTGGATCAATTAATTAATTAATTTTAGCACCCCTTCACCCTCCCCACAAGCAACTATCCCATCAGTAGTGGGCTTTGGGCTGACCACTACCCACTCTGCTCTCTAGCGGCACACTCCCTTAGCACCTGTTTGTTGGAATAACCTGTGAATTGCATGGCAAGAATGGAGGGTGAGATAGTGGAGGTTTCCTCCACTGAATCAAAAAACTACCCCATCGCTTTCCTGACCCACTCAATTCTGCATTGTGTCAGGTTGAGAGGTAGGGTAAAGGAAAACACTCTTCCTGTGCATCTTGGCTGCTCTCAAGACTCTCTGACAGCATAACTTTATTCCTGATACCTGACACAAGGGTCTTCCACATATCATGCACTTCTGTAACCCCAGTTGGGCGTCCTATAATTTAACTCGATCCTGACACTATCTGCTTGGAGATAGTGTCACATCCCATCTATTAAGGGCTCAGTCCCACAAGACTGCCTCCAACTTCAGATGCCAGTTCCAGGTCCAGGATGTTATCTGTGCTTCTAACTGACATGCTATAGATTTGCGGGTCCCATAATCCCCTCCTTGGGGTCAATTAATTTGCTAGAGTGGATCACACAACTCAGGTAAAAACAGTTCACTACTAGATTACTGGTTTATTATAAAAGGATGTAAGTCAGAATCAGCCAAATGGAAGGGATGCGTAGGGTAAGTCATGTGGGAAGGGCCGCGGAGCTTCCATGCCCCCTCTGGGCTCCCCACCCTCCCAGCACCTCCATGTGTTCACCCGGAAGCTCTCAGAAACCCCTCATTACAGGGACATGACTGATTAAATCATTGGCCCTTGGTGATTGAACTCAATCTCCCCTGTCCACTCCCAGAAAGTTCCAACCCTCTGGCCACATGGTTGGTTCTCCTGGCAACCAGCCCCATCCTTAGGGACTTTCCAGTTATCCCCTCATTAACATAAACTCAGGTGTGGTTGACAGGGGCTTATGAGTAACAAAAGACACTTTTATCGGTCTTATCACTTAGGAAATTCCAACGGTTTTAGGGGTTCTGTACCAGGAATAGGATGAAGACCAAATATGATATTTCTAACTGCAGATCACAGTATCACGGCAGACTATGGCTCTACCCCATATGAAATGGAAAGTGAAAAATCTGGACTAAAAATCGTACGGAGCCCTGTGTGCTCTGTGTGCTAGTGCTGGCTAAGGTGTTACTCCTTTCAGTTCTCACCAGAACCTACAAGTTAGGTACTATTATTCTCTACTTCACAGTTGAGAAAACTGAGGACCAGAAACGGTGTGCCTGGGTCACCCAAAAGGTAGTTGGTGGAGCTAGACTCAAATCTGGGCAAACTGGGCTTAGAGCCAAGTCTGGGAAGGTTTTTCATCCCTCTGGAATCAGCAGCTTTATAAAGGAACTTCCTATTTAGCATAATAAATGATCATGATTCCCTACCTCCTAAAACACACCCTTCCTTGTTTCAAATAATTGTGCCCACTAACACCAGGACGTCATTGCAGTGATGAGAAGGAACAGATCATAAGGAAATGAGAAGTGACGGCCTGAGGGGAACAATAAGGAAAGATTAGTTTGGGAAAGGTCCCAAAAGGAAGCAGCCATGTGCGCATCATGTGTAAGCCATGTGCGACTCTGTAAGGTGCAGGGGCTGCTCTCTCAGGAGCTGCCACCTCTGCGGGCACATCGGCAGCCCCTTCCTGAGAGGATTTTTGGAGGCAAGATAGGCTGATAGTTGGAGATGTTAAGAGAGGAACCATCTGAATGAGGTGATTTACTGCCTGGGAGTGTCCCGGTGGGAGGGCAGGAGACAGATACTGTTGGCAAGAATATGCAAGGAATGGGAACGCGAAGAAATGTTCCCCAGGAAGATGGCCAAGCCCCCTGGGCCAACTGTTGTGGGGATTCCTATTTTGAGAGCGTCAAGATTGAATTTGTGTCTTGCAGGATTCCTCCTTCTCAGGGGTGCCCTGGCCTTTTCCAAGGAACAGCTTCATTGCTACTTACTTTTGTGGAGAAACTTCCACGAGCCAGCACTGTGTTGGTTCCTCTAGTCCTCCAAAGACAAGGATGCTCTCAAGGGAGCTCTCACGTTTGTGGGAGGTAGGGTGTCAGATGCTAATCTGCAAGGAGGCTCTGGGGTTGGACTACTTGCCTTCAGACTAGGCTGCACAGCTTGCTACTGGGTCACTGCGATGAGGTTGCTTAAACTTTCCTGGGCTCCGGTTTGCTCACCTGTGAGATGATATTTACCTCATAAAGTAGTGACGTTTATAATTCAAATGAATGAAAAGCACTTAGCAAACTGCCCAGCTCAGTGTAAGCACCCAACAAAGGACTGTTTTTTGTTGTCAGCATGGTGGAGGAGACAGACACAGAAGGGTGGTAACAGTGTGTATGACGCAGCACAGGGAGTGCCTAACTCTGTGTGGACCAAGATTGGTTACCAGGGACCTCACCAAAGAAGTTATTACACCTGGGGCTTTGGTCAGGGTGGGAGGAGGTCTGGGAATGAGCATTTTGAAATGCCTCCCAGGTGATTCTGATAGGCTACCTGCCCCTAAAAAACCATTAACTACTCTTTAAAAGTTAACTTTTCATTATTAAAAATTACATTTCATAAGCCTTGGAAAATAGAGAAAAAAATCACCCATAATCACAATACCCCAGAACATCCATTATTAATATATGGTGTCCCCCTTCTTTTTTCCTCATGCATCTTGTTTTTGTTCTTTTAATAGCTTTAATCATAGTGCATGTAACAGTTCATATTTTCCATTTTTGTCTATGGAATCACAGGCATTTTTGCTACATTGTTTTCATAATGGATTTTTATTTTTTAACTCTTTTTTTTCCTAAATAGAAGTGGTTTATGTTCTCTTAAAAAAAATCTTGATATCTGAATTGGCACAAAAAAGCAAGTGCAAACCTCATGTATTCCTACTACTCAGAGGTATAATCACTGAGCATTTTTATGTGTCCTTCCAGGTTTTTTTGTTTATGCAAGTGAACACATACAGACTTTTTCAATTTTTTATAACCTGCTTTTTCACTTAGTTATACATCATAGATAGGTTTCTATGTCAATAACTACAGGCATACATAATTGTTTCTAATGACTGCATAGATTCAATTTTTTTTTGGTATCATTAATGTACAATTACATGAGCAACATTATGTTTACTAGATTCCCCCCTGCATAGATTTAATTTTATGTTTATAGTAATTCATCCGTTGCTGGATATTTGTTTTCTTTGTGTGTTCACATGAATGGGCATTTCTCCACTATGTGGACTGACCATAATTTACTTAAATATTTAGCTGGTTTTTGATATATAAGTACTTTTTCTTCTTTTGTTTTTCCTCTAATAAATAACGATGCATTGAAAAATCTACAGGCCTGTGGCTGTCTCTGTATTTTAAATAATGCCCTGGAATATTGGGTCAAAGGGCAGGGATATTTTATGATTCTTGGTTGGGTCACCAAGCTGCTTTTTCAAGGGGTTGTTTGTGCCAATTCAGGTATTTCCAACAATGTCTTGGTACCAGTTTCTTGCCTCCCACCCGACTCCCCGAAGGAGGCAGATGGAGGGACGGCATATTCTCCCTAAGAAGCTAGCAGCAAAGGACATACTCTAATGGATGAAAGCAGACAGGGCAGAGAGCAAAGGAGTAGAGGCGGGAGTAAACATGAGAAATGGAGGGAAAGAGAAAGGAATGACCAGAAACAGCCATTTTTGCCTGTACCTTTTTTCAGTTGTAAAAGTAATTCATGCTCTTTGTAAAAACCCCAAACTCGTCCATAAATGTTTGCATTTAATACTGAAAGCCCTCCTGTGATGACAGGCTCTGCTAACAGTTTAGGTATATTCTTCCAGATTATTTCTTTGACAAATATTAATGTATAACTTGTTTTGTTTTTAAAGAACTAACTTCAAACTATTCACACCATATATTGCAACATTCCTACTGGAGAGTGTGTCTTAGACACCTTTGCAAAGACTTTACATGTACAGATAATTTTTAGTTTTGATGCCTAATTAGAATTTATAATTAGTAATACTGCTCATTTTCTCTGCCAGAGGGCTCCCTCGGACCTAATCAGCAGTCCCCCTGAGCCAGTTCCGCGGTTCCGGAGGCCGGCCTTCTGTTGCCTCCGTTTCCCTTTTCCAGCTGGTAACATATCCGGAGGCAGTCCCTTGCCACCGTTTAGGGGGTCAACCCCAGACGGCCTGAAAATCCTCTCTGGGTCAGAAGGCCCGGAGGCCAGTAACCAAGGGAGAAGGCCGGTAGCTGCTCCTAGCCTTCCGGTGGCCTCATTTGGGCTCTCCTTGCCTGCGACTGCTCCCGGAAACTCCCAGAACCTCGGTGCCTAAGGATTAACCCAACCACTGTTGCAAATCTCCTGTTCCGGCAGAACTAAACCCATCGCCTCAGGCAGGGCTGGCTTGTCTTTATGGCCTCTTTCCGCAGGTCCTGCCACCACTGCCAAAGCGACTGGGCTGTTCGGAGCGCTCTCACTGGCTTTTTCCGGAGTGCACCCGGCTCAGGGGATCCCACACGAGGCCCGGGGGCGGAGCCCTCACGTGAGCCCTCAAGCTCCGGGTGCTCTGCTTGACTCAACCTCGCAACCTCTGTAGAACCCCTTGCCAGCCCCGTGACTCAGTTTCTCCATTTGCTCACTCGGGCCAACAGCGTGAGGCATCTGTGCGGAATGCTGGGGGTGCCCCAGACG